>JAZHEH010002388.1:0-496888 GCA_036589455.1 Ateles fusciceps
TGAAAATCAAATAGAGAATTAAACTTCTTTCACAATAGCTGAAAAAAAACAACAACAGAAAAAGGAATATATCTAACCAAAAAAGTGAAAGACCTCTTAAAGGAAAAGTACAAAACACTGATGAAAGAAGTCATAGATAACGCAAACAAATGGAAACACATTCGATGCTCATGGGTGGGTAGATCAATATTGTGAAAATTAACATCCTGCCAAAAGCAATATACAAATTCAACACAATTCCCATAAAAGTACCACCATCATTCTTCACAGAACTAGAAAAAATAATCCTAAAATTCAAATGGAACCAAAAAAGAAACTCTATAGCCAAAGCAAGAATAAGTCAAAAGAACAAATCTGGAGGCATCACATTACCTAACTTCAAACTATATTATAAGCCATAGTCACCAAAACAGCATGGTACTGACATAAAAACAGGCGCATAGTCCAGTGGAACAGGGATGGAGAACGCAGAAATAAATCCAAATACTTACAGCCAACTGATCTTCAACAAAGCAAACAAAAAAATAAAGTGGGGAGAGGACACCCTATTCAACAAATGGTGCTGGGATAATTAGCAAGCCACATGCAAAAGAATAAAGCTAGATCCTCTTCTCTCATCTTATACAACTATCAACTCAAGATGGATCAAATACTTAGATCTAAGTCCTGAAACCATAAATATTTAAAGATAACATGGGAAAATACCTTCTAAACAATGGCTAGACAAAGACTTCATGACAGAGAACCAAAAAGCAAAATGCAACAAAAACAAAGATAAATAGATGGGACTTAATTAAAATAAAAAGCTTCTGCACAGCAAAAGAAATAGTCAGTAGAGTTAACCAGACAATCCAGAGTGGGAGAAGATCTTCACAATCTATATATCTGACAAAAGACTAATATCCAGAATCTACAAGTAAGTCAAACAAATCAGTAAGAAAAAAAAAAAGAAAAAAAAAAAAAAAGCAGTCCCATCAAAGAAGTAGGGTAAAGAATGTGAATAGCCAAGCCTCAAAAGAAAATATACAAATGGCAAATCAAAACCAGATTTAGATACCATCTCACGCCAGTTAGGATGGCGATCATTAAAAAATCTGGAGATAACAAGATGCTGGAGAGGATGTGGAGGAGAAAAAGGAACACTTTTACACTATTGGTGGGGGAGTGTAAATTAGTTCAACCATTGTGGAAGACAGAGTGGCGATTTACTCGCGGATCTTAGCAACAGAAATTCCATTTGATCCAGCAATCCCATTACTGGGCACATACCCAAAGGATTATAAATCGTTCTATTATAAAGACACATGCACACATGTGTTCGTTGCAACACTGTTTACCATAGCAAAGACCTGGAACCACCCCGAATACCCATCTGTGATGGGTACAAGAAAATGTGACTCATCTACACCATATGATACTATGCAGCCTTAAAAAACGATGAGTTTGTGTCCCTTGTAGAGACATGGATAAATCTAGAAACGATCATTCTCAGC
This sequence comes from Ateles fusciceps, assembly GCA_036589455.1. Taxonomy (NCBI): domain Eukaryota; kingdom Metazoa; phylum Chordata; class Mammalia; order Primates; family Atelidae; genus Ateles; species Ateles fusciceps. The sequence goes on from JAZHEH010002388.1 coordinate 1,494, forward strand.
AAACTGACACAAGAACAGAAAACCAAACACCGCATGTTTTCGCACATAGGCAGGTGATGAACAATGAGAACACTTGGGCACAGGGAAGGAAACAGCACTCACAGGGCTAGGTGGGGGCGTGGAGGGGAGGGGAGGGGACAGCGCAGGAGAGGGGCAGGGAGGATGGGGAGGGATAAGACCAGGAGAAATTCCTGATGTAGGCAACGGGGGTGTGGGGAGGATGGAGACAGCAAACCACCATGGCACGTATGTACCTATGCAACAATCCTGCATGATACAGGATGTGCACATGTACCCCAGAGCCCAAAATACAGTTAAAAAATAAAAAAAGAAATATACAAATGGCCAGCAAGAATATAGAAAAATACTCCACATCACTAATTATCAGGGAAATGCAAATCAAAACCATAATGCAATGCCACCTAACTCCTGCAATAATGGCCATTATAAAAAAAAAAATAGATGTTTGTGTAGATGTGGTGGAAAGGAATACTTTTACACTGTTGGTGGGCATGTAAACTATTATACTATACTATATAAATGACCACTGAAAAACAGGTGTAGAGTGCCTAAAGAACTAAAAGTAGATCTACTGTTTGACCTAGCAATCCTACTACTAGGTATCTACCCAGAGGAAAAGAAGTCATTATAGAAAACACGTACTTGCACAAGCATGTTTATAGCAGAAAATTTGCAATTGCAAAAATATGGAACCAGCCCAAATGCCCATCAATCAACGAGTGGGTAAGAAAATGTGGCATATATTTACCATGGGTACTACCCAGCCATTAAAAAATAAAATAAAATAATGGCATTTGCAGCAACCTGGATGGAATTGGAGACCATTGTTCTAAGTGAAGTAACTTGGGAATGGAAAAACCAAACATTGTATGTTCTCACTCATATGTGGGAGCTAAGCTATGAGAATGCAAAATCATAAAAATGATACATTGGACTTTGGGAACTCTGGGGAAAAGAGTGGGGGGGGTGGCAAGGGATAAAAGACTACACATTAGGTACAGTGCACACTGTTCAGGTAGTGCACACACCAAAATCTCAGACATCACCACTAAAGAACTTTTGCATGTAACCAAACACCATCTGTTTCCTAAAAACCTATTGAATTAAAAAAAATTAAATTATATTTTGAATGTAAAAATTATATTGTAGTTACATCGAATAATGCCTCTTTTCCTAGGATATAAATGATGAAGTACTTTGGGTAAAGGATTATTATGCTAGCAACTAACTCTCAAGTGATTCAGCAAGACATAAACACCTATGTACACATGCATGCATAGAGAGAAAGAAAGCAAATACTATAAAGTGTTAATATTGGTGAATCTAGGTGAAAGTTATAGGATGTACTATTTTTCCAACATTTTGAAGGTTTCGAATTTTTCAAAATAAAAAGTTGAAGTTCATAACACCTAGCAAAAAGAAAAGAAAAGAAAAAGGAAATAGAAATACCTTTATAAGATGTTCATCCATAACTAAAATATTACTTGGGAACCTTGGATTTATGCAAAGTAATGGAGAGTGCCATAAATGGTAATTGTGCAGATAAATATACAATTATTTGTGGATTTAGTTTTTTATATTCTTGAGAAACAATTGAGACTTTTGGTGCTAGAGAAATATAGACTAAACCCACTTCAGCCTATCCCCTCCCAATAATTAAAACTACAATTTCTGATCAAAATACAATTGAACTATTTGATGCCTGTGAAAACTAAGAGCTGGCATATTGGAGAGTGAAGTAAAACTTGAAGAACAACCAATGCAGTAGCAGTAGTGGGTTTCTTGGTTTTCTCCTTCTTCTATACCACAAATTTAATCTGAAGACAGGCTGGAATGGTGAATTACATAAAGGGAGCAGACTATCCCTCTGAAAAAAAAACATTTTCTGGTCAGAGCATTGAGAAAAGTGGCCTCTGTGGAGTGGATAGTGTGAAAGGAATCACTCAGGTTGTATTTTTTTCAGCCCTACTTCAATTCTGCCACAGTAAATGAATCTGCACCTCTATGCTGGCAGCACAGGCACCAAAAACTATGAAGAAAAACCCATCTCTTTGGATAAAGGAAAAACAACAATGGAAAAATGGGCCTCTCTGTGCAAAGGTTGAGAAATCATCATTATTATTTGCTCTTAGCCCTCTCAGGCTGCTATAAGAAAGTACCATAAACTAGGTAGTTAATAAAGAACAAAAATTTATCTCACAGTTCTGGAGGATGGGATGTCCAAGGTTAAGGTGCCAGTAGATTCAGTATATGGTGAGGGCTCATTTCCCAGTTTAAAATGGTGTCTTCACTCTGTATTCTCACCCAGTGGAAGAGAAAGGCGACTCTCTGGGACAACTTTTTGTAAGAACATTTATCCCACTCATTAGAGCGCCACCCTCATGACCTAGTCACCTCTCACATTGCTTTTTAAGTTGTTTATTGTACTTTCTGATTGTTTGTTTATTTTGTTTGTTTGTTTTGTTTTGAGACAATGTCTCACTCTGTGGCCCAGGCTGGAGTGTAGTGGTGCAATCTTGGTTCACCCCCAACTTCCAAGACTAGGTTCAAGTGATTCTCCTGCCTCGCCCTTCCGAGTAGCTGGGACTGCGGATACATGCCACCACACCTGGATAATTTTTTTGTATTTTTGGTAGAGAGGGGTTTCACCATGCTAGCCATGCTGGTCTTGAACTCCTGATCTCAAGTGATCCGCCCTCCTCAGCCTCCCAAAGTGCTGGGATTAAGGCATGAGCCACCATGCCCTACCTGGTTGTTAAGTTTTTAATATGAATTTTGAGGGGGACACAAACATCCAACTCATAGAATTATTTTTCTGTATTTTCTCTTACTACATTACCCTAATGATGGTTTCTATATTAAGTGTGGAGTCTAAAATTATGGGACAATTTTATTTTTTTAGTCAAATATCAGAAAAATAGCTCTTGCTATTTAAATAATTTGAGGGAAATTCTGGAGAAGAGAGAGCTGAATAATTGACCTCTTAATTTTGTGTGTGAACCTTTACAACTTCAGGCTCATCCTCAATTTTTGAGTGCACAGAATATATTCAAAGAAGCATATCAAAGGCTTTAAGAACTGAGCTATAATGTGAACTAATGCCTAAGTCCAAGACAAACCCATGATTCGCACTTACAAAGGTCAGACCAAAACAGCTTATCAAAGGTTTTAAAAACTGAAATGACATTGTAACAAGCACAGAAAGTGAGACAAATTTGTGATCTGAATATAACCAGGTTAATTGCCTGCTAAAACAAATACAAATTAAGTTTTTCAGAATTTTTAAACCATATTTAATAGTAAAATATTCAAAATTGTCAGAATACAATCCAAAATTACTTTGCATATAAAGAACCAGGAAAATTTGACAAGCTCTCAAGTGAAACAACAATCAACAGATGCCAGACTTTGAAATGACTCAGATAATGGGATTAAAAGACAAAAATTTTAAATCAGATATCATAACCATGCTCTGTGAGGCCAAGGTGAATTCTCTTGAAATGAGTGGAAAGAGCAGTCCTAAGCTAAGAAATAAAAACTATCTCTAAAAGATGAGAAATCTTAAAACTTAAGAAATACAGAATTTGATTTTTAGAAAAACTACTGGATGAAATCAATAGCAGAGTTGGAATGATAGAAGGAACTGTCTTGGATTTTGAAAATAGAGTAGAACTTATGCATTCAAAAGAACACAGGGAAGAAAAGATTTTTGAAATCCATATTCTCAGGGACCCGTGGGAAGATATCACAAGGTCGAATGTGTATATTAACTGAGTCCTGACTAGAGAGAAGAAAAAGAGGAGTATAAAAAAATTTGAAAAAATAAAGGCTGAAATTTACCACAAATTGGTGAAATACATAAATTTACACATTTGAGAAACGTAGGAGAAATACAAAGAAAACCACCCCAGGCACGGTACAATCAAACTGCTGAAAAATCATAAATAAATAAAACACGTTGAAGGCAGACAGAAAATTGACACATTAAATACAGAGGACAGTGATTTAAATTACTACCGATTTTCCACCCGAAATCATAAAGATCCAGAAGATGGAAACAACATTGTTAAAGTGTTAAATAAATGAACTATCCATCTAGAATTTTATATCCAGAGAAAATATTCTTAGGATTGAAAGTGAAATCTAAAACATTCTACAGAGAAAAGGAAAACTAAGAGAATTTGTTTCCAGCACATCTTCCATAAAAGATATGCCAAAAATATTTTTTTTTAGGTTGAAGAGAAATGATACCAGAAGAAAACTGATAATTCAGAAATGAAGAGCAACAGAAGTGGTAAATTTCTGGGTAAACCTTGTAGACTAAAGACTACTTAAGATATATATAACTATCTACTGAAAATAAAACATAATTTGTCTGGGAAAAGTTTTGTGTATGTAGAACAGAAGATATATATCAACTTTAATATAAAAGAGCAAATAAAGAAAACTATATGATAATAAGACCTCTATATTTCATTTTAGGTGGTAAAATATTAACTCTAAATTAACCGTAAACAGTTAGGTATGTGTATTATAATCTTGAAAACAATCATTAAAATGGTAGAGATATAGCAAAAAATCTAATGAATTAAAATTGAATACTAAAATTTATTTAAAATCCAAAAGAAGTTCTTAAACAGGGAGTAGAAGAACAAATAACACAAGGAGAAACATAAATCTGATAAATGGCATCCCTAAGTCCAGATACAATTAATTTTTATTTAATTTGTACAATTAAATGTCTCAACCATATGCTGTATACAATAAACTCACTTTAAATATTATGATATGGATTGATTAAAATTACAAGTATGAGGAAAGACTTATTTTTCTAAATAAGAAAAGTATAATACATTTTATGATTTTTAGCTTCCGTAGAAGTAAAGTATATGGACAACAAGCACAGAATTGGAGAAGAAAAATGAAAGTATACAGTTTTAGGTTTCTTGCATTATATTTGAAATGATAAAGTACCATTTGAAAATACATTTGAAAAGAAAAAAGAAGGATATTGTAAACCACGTAACAATCACTAAAAAATAAAAAGGGATAGCTGATAAAACAATAGAGGAGATAAAAATGGAATGCCAGATTCCATTTTATAATGTCCTCAGTCCATTCTGTGCTGTTAAAACAGAACACCTCGACACGGGGAAGTTTATTAAAAACATAAATTTCTTTCTCACAAGCTCTGGAAGATAGAAAATCTAAAATCAAGGTGCCAACATCTGGTGCAAACTTCTCCACTGAATTCTCACGTGGTAGAATGCAGAGGGCAAGGGGGACAAATACTGTGCTCTCACAAGGCAGAGAGGGTGAACCTACTTTTGTAAAACCTTTTTATAGTAGAATCAATACATTAGTGTAGGCCAGAGTCCTCATAGCCTAAATACCTTCAGAAGACCCAGCCTACCAATATTATTTCATTGAGGATTAAGTTTCCAACATATAGATTTTGGAGGACACATTTAGACCATAGCACAGCATAAGATATCACTTACACCAACTAAAATGGCTAAACTTCAAAAGTCTGAAAATATCAAGTCTTGGCAAGAATGTAAATAAAAGGAATTCTCATGTATATCTGGAAGAGAGCTGTGAAATGATAAAACCACATTGGAAAACTCTTCATTAGCATGATATAAAGTGAAAAATATTTTCTACCTTATTACCCAGCCATTACATTTCTAGGTATTTATACAAGATAAGTGAAAATATTTTTGCAAAAATATTTTTACAAATATTCACAACAGCTGTGTTTGTTAATAGGCCAAAATTTAAAATAATGCAATGACCATCAAAAAATGAATAAATTAAATGTGTTGCAGTCATATAATGGAATAGATTTACAAATGCAAAAGAATGAACTACTGATACGTGTAAAAACATGGATGAATCTCACGATACATTACAATTTTGTGGGAAATTTACTCTTTTCCTATAATTCTAGGACAGTTTATAAACAAAGGGATAATAATTAAAGGTGGAAAAATTCTCTCTGGTTAAACTGAAGCATTATTTTTTAATTTTTGTATATCAATTGATTTTTTATTTAAATTGACAAATTATAGTACTGTATATTTATGGGGTAAAAGATTATGAATTCAGTGTGAAATAATTAAATCCAAGCTAATATATACATCACTTGAAATACTTATCACTATTTGTTGTGAGAATAGTTTAAATTTTCTCTCAGTGATTTTGAGATGAACAATACATTATAATTTACTATAAGCACCATGTTATGCCGATATATTTCAAAGAAAAAATGTAATTTTTTACCTCACTTAGACATTGTACCCTTGATCATTGTCACCACATTCCCCGCAATTTTCCCAGGCTCTGGCAGACCACCATTCTACTCTGTTCTTTGAGTTCAATTGTTTTAGATTCCACATACAAGTAAGAGACACACAATATTTGTCTTTCTGTGCCTGGCTTATTTTACTTAGCATAATGTTCTCCAATTCCCACCATGTTGTTGCGAATAGAAGGATGTCTTTCTTTTTAAAGGTTGAATAGTATTCCATTGTGTATACATACCACATTTTCTTTACACATTAATTCATTTATGGACAAATTTTGATCCCATAACTTCACTATTGTGAATAGTTAGTGTTGCGAATAAACATGGGAGTGCAGACGTCCTCATTAATGTACTGATTTCAAAATCTTTAGGAAAATATCCAGAAAAAGGACTACCTGATTATATAGCACTTCTATTTTTCTTTGAACCTCCATTTGGTTTTCCATTCAAGTTGTACTAATTCACATTCCCATCAGAGAGTATACAAGTATTTCCTTCTCTCTACATCATCACCAACACTGCTTTCTTCCTCCTTTTGATAATAGCCATTTGCCCAGAAATAAAGTAAGTATCTCATTGTCAGGGGCACATTTGAATTTTTCTTTTTTTTTTATTGTATTTTAGGTTTGAGGGTACATGTGAAAAACATGGAAGATTGTTGCATAGGTACACACATGGCAGTGTGATTTGCTGCCTTGCCTCCCCATCACCTATATCTGGCATTTCTCCCCATGCTATCCCTCCCCAACTCCCCCCCCCCCACTATCCCTCCCCTTTAAGCTGTTTTTAATGTACCTATTCGGCCATTTGCCTGTCTTGTTTTGAGAAATATCTCTTAAGGTTCTTTGCCCATTTTTAAATTGGGTTATTTGTTCTCTTACTATTCAGTTGTTTAAGTGTTTCTGTATTTTAATATCAACCCTTTATCAGGTGTATGTTTTGTAATTATTTTCTCCATTCTGTAGGTTGTCTGTCCACTTTGTTATTTTTTCTTTTGCTATGCAGAAGCTTTTTAGTTTGATGAGATTCCATATATCCATTTTTGTTTTCAATGCCTGGCTACTGATGTCATATTACAAAGAATTATTGTAAGACTAATGCTCAGGTTTTTCTCTGTGTTTTCTTCTAAGAGTTATACAGTTTTCATCCTATATTTAAGTCTTTAACTCATTTTGAATTCTGTTTTAGTCCACTTGTGTTGCTATAAAGGAATGCCTAGACTGGGTAATTTATAGAATATAAAAAGTTTAGTAGGCTCATGGCTCTACAAACTATACAAGAAGCATGCCCCTCAGCCAAGACGGCCAACTAGATGAGACCAGGAGGAACATCTAGCTAGAGACCAGGACATTGGGAACACTGGGCAGACAGTGAGCGGAACCTCAGAGCAAAGGAATTGAAATTGGATAGAGAGATGTTGCAGATCTCAAGCTAAGAGGAGGAGTAAGCTGGGAACCCTACAAAGGGCTACTGAGCATTGGAGACTCCTTCCTGGCACATAGTGACTCCTGGAGCAATGGGTGAGTGAAACAGGGTGAGGACAGCTTGCTCCAACCATGGACCTCTCAAATCTAAGCAGCAGAAAACTCCACAGCCCTCATGGACATTTGAGCTGTCAGGGAAAGCTGCTAGAAAAGTGGAAGGAGACAGGACTACAGCATGTGTAGAGCCTAGAGGGTTTGATGTGGGGAGCATATGCAGTGGAGCACAGCCAGGGACACCCATTCCTCAAGGCTTGTCATGTTTCTCTAGTAGAATTTGGCCATAGGGTGACTGTTAGACCTAGAAAGACCAGGACAGTTTTGCCCATGAAACAGTACAAGGCCAATCTAAGCGTCCCTTTTCTTCTGGCCCCTCCTGGGGCTCCAGCTTGACCAGAACCACTGGCAGTCCAATATCAGATGCCCAAGCTAGGGTGCTTCCTGGAGGACCTGATCATAGCTCCTTCACCAGCAACCACGTCTGACCATCAGAGTGCGAGTAGAGCTGCCTAGCTACTATGCACCAGCCCACTCACACCTTCCCCTCATGGCAGCCTCCCTTTGATGTGGCTGGGTTGGCACACATTTAAAGGCCATTTCCCTCCCCACCCCAACTGTCCCCGACCCCCACACACCGCTTTGCCAGTGCGATATGCATGGCTGATCCTACTCCGTACCCTGCTGGTGCACAGTGTACATGCACACACCACCGAGAAGCTGGCATTATTGCAACCCACTGCCCTGCACCACTAATGTGTGAACACTCAGAGTTGCACCCATTTCCAACGTGAATGTCACACACATACCAGCAACCCCATGCTCTGCCACTGCCGCCACTGTAAATGAATGATGGATGCCAGTGCTGCTGGTAACACAACCGCTGGTGCAAACCCACACACGGAAGTTGGCAACTCTGACCCCTATGAGCGCTGCCAGCATGTTCAACAAATGTAGCTCACAGACACCGGCAGCCTGACTACCAATGTCACAACTGCTACTGTGAACATGTACATACTAGGCAATCCCACCCGGCACCATGCCACTATCACCGACCATGTGGACTCAAGCACAGACTGCAGCCCTGCTCCACACAGCACTGCACTCTAGCTGCTGCCAACAAGTAGCAACACCAGCAACCTTGCCCATGCCTTTGCCCCACCACAATCACAAGTGCAAACCCGAAATGCCATAGTTCTGTTTCTGTGGTAGTCCTGTCCAGCCCACACGTGCACGCCATCATGCTTCTGCAGCTGCTGATACTCATGAGCAAGAAGGCAGGCCTGTTACCACCACCCTAATAATGTACTTTGGCTGGCACTCACCCATCCAAGTGTTGTGTCCGGTAGAGTGAGAGTGGCCCCTCCCAGCACAGTAGGTTCCTAACCTCCAGGGGCCAGAGAAAAAGGAAGGGGCCCAGTAACACCCCCCCAGAGCTGGAGCACACAGATCAGGAAATGCCAAGCTTAGCCTTGGCCCCCTAAAATCTTCCAGAAATGAAGCCAGTAGTCCATAAACTTACCTTATGTCCAGTCAAACCCAAAGATCTCAAAAAAAGGTAAAAGCGAAAAAAAAATCCATCCAAAGGAAAGCAACTTCAAAGATTGAAGGAACATAAGCCACACAAATAAGAAAGGGACCAGTACAAGAACGTGGCAACTCAAACAACCTGAGTCTCGTCTTACCTCCAGACAGCCACATCAGTTCTCACAGCAATGGTTCTTAACAAAGTTGATATGGCTGAAATGACAGAAATGGAATTCTGAAGTATAGATAGGAATGAAGATCATCCACATCCAGGAAAAAGTCCACCCAGTCCAAAGAACTTAAGGAATAAAATAAGATCATACAGGAGCTGAAAAATTCTATGGTCCTTTTAAGAGAAAAACACACTGATCTGACAGAACTGAAAGACTCACTTCAAGAATTTCATAATATAATTGCAAGTAATAGCAGCAGGATTGACCAAGCTGAGGAAAGAATCTCAGAGCTTGAAGACCAATACTCTGAAATGACCCAGTCAGACAAAAAAAAAAAAAAAAGCAATAAAGAAGAATGTACAAGACCTCCAAAAAAGATGGGATTATGTAAACAAACCAACGCTGCAACTTACCAGCACCCCTGAAACAAAGAGAAAGATAAACCAAGCAACTTGAAAAGCATGTTTGAGGATAAGGTACATGAAAACTTTTCCAATCTCACTAAGAGGCCAAAATTCAAAATCAGGGAAAGGAAGAGAACCCCTACGAGGTACTATACAAGATGACCATCCCAAAGACACATAGTCATCAGATTATCCAAGGTTGAAATGAAAACAAAATGTTAAAGGCAGCTAGAGGGATGGGGAAAGGTCACCTAAAAGGTAACAGCATTAGGCTAACAGTGGACTTTTCAACAGAAACCCAATAAGCCAGACAAGACCTGGAGCCTATATTACGCATTTGTAAAGAAAAATTTTCAACTAGAATTTCATATCCAGCCAAACTAAGATTCATAAGTGAAGGAAAATATTCTTTTGAGAAAAGCATATGCTAATGGAATTCATAACCACCAGGACTGCCTTAAATAAGGTTCTTGAGAGTGCTAAACATGGAAACAAAAAGACTGTTACCAGCCACTACAAAAATACACTTAAGTACATAGACCATTGATGCTATGAAGCAACTACCAAATGAAGTCTGCGTGGCAATGAGCTAACGACACAATGACAGAATCAAACCCACACATATCAATAATAGCCTTAAAGTAAAAGGTCTAAATAGCTCAATTAAAAGGCAATGTGGCAAGTAGGATAAAGAAGCAAGATCCAATGTTATATTTGCTTCAAGAGATCCATCTCACATACAATGAGACCCAGGCTCAAAGTAATGGGATGGAGAAAAACCTACAGAGCAAATGGAAAACAGAAAAATATCAGGAATTGCTATTCTGAGTTCAGACAAAGCAGACTTTAAACAAACAACAACCAAAAAGACAAAGAACGACATTATATAATGATAAGGGGATAAATTAAACAAAAACCAGTAAATATCCTAAATATATGTACCCAACACAGGAACACCCAGATTTATATAGCAAGTTCCTAGAGACATACAAACAGACTTACATAGCCACAAAATAGTAGCAGACTTCCACACCCCACTGACAGTGTAAGACAAATTACTGAGGCAGGATCTAAAAATGTATTTGGAACCTTATTTTGACATTTAGACCAAATTAGCCTAACAGACATATAAAGAATTCTCCACCCGAAAACAACAGAATATACATTATTCTCATCGGCACATGGCATATACTCTAAAATTGACCCAAAATTTAGGCATTAAACAATCCTCAACCAATTAAAAAAATAATAATCGAAACCAGTCTTGGGCAGGAGTGCAATAAAAATTGAGATCAATGCTAAGAAAATTGCTGAACTGCATACAATTACATGGAAACTAAATAACCTACTGTTTTTATAAAAAAAATTATTGCCATAGATTTTGGGTGAACAGGTGGTCTTTAGTTACATGAGTAAGCTCCCTTAGCGGTGATTTGTGAAGTTTTGGTGCACCCATCACTAGAGCAGTATACACTGAACCCAATTTGTAGTCTTTTATCCCACACGCCATTCCCACTCTTTCCCTCTGAGTCCTCAAAGTCCATTGTGTCATTCTTTTGCTGTTGCATCCTCATATCTTACCTAACACTTATGAGTGAGACATACTATGCTTAGTTTTCCTTTCCTGAGTTATTTCATTTAGAATAACAGTCTCCAATCCCATCCAGGTTGCTGCCAATGCTATTATTTCATTTCTTTTTTATAGTTGAATAGTATTTCGTTGTATATATATACCAGTTTCTTTACCCATTTGTTGATTGATCATCCTTTGGGCTGGTCCACATTTTTGCAATTGTGAATTGTGCTGCTATAAACATGCATGTGCAAGAATCTTTTTTGTGTAATGACTTATTTTCCTTGGGTAGATAACCAGTAGTGGGATTGCTGTATCAAATGGTAGTTCTACTTTTGGTTCTTTAAAGAATCTGCACACTGTTCCCATAGCAATTTACTAGTTTACATTCCCACCAGCAGTGTAGAAATGTTCCCTTTAACTGCATCCACACCAACATCAACATATATTATTTTTCAATATTTTTATTATGGCCATTCTTGCAGGGATAAGATGGTATTGCATTGTGGTTTTGATTTGCATATCCCTGATAATTCGTGATGTTAAGCACTTTTTAATATGTTTGCTGGCCATTTTTATATCTTATTTTTTTTTGAGATGGAGTTTCACTCGTGTTGCCCAGGCTGGAGTATAGTGGTGTGATCTCAGCTCACTGCAACCTCTGCCTCCTAGGTTCAAGTGATTCTCCTGCCTCTGCCTCCTGAGTTGCTGGGATTACAGGCACATGCCACCACACCCAGCTAATTTTTGTATAGAGACAGGGTTTCACCATGTTGGTCAAACTCCTAACCTGGTCTCAAACTCCTAACCTCAGGTGATCCACCCACCTCACCCACCCAAATGCTGATATTTGAGAGGCATGAGCCACTGTGTCCAACCCATTCTTATATCTTCTTTGAGAATTGTCTATTCATGTCCTTAGCCCACTTTTTGGTGGAATTTTTTTTTCTTGCTAATTTAAACAACCTCCTCTTGAATGACTTCTGGGTGAACAATGAAATGAAGGCAGAAATCAAGAAATTATTTGCAGCTAATCAGAACAAAAATGCAACATACCAGAATACTCTGGAACACAGCTAAAATAGGGTTAAGATGAAAGATTATAGCATTACATGCTGGCATAGAAAAGTTAAAAATATATCAAATGAACAGCCTAACATTACACCTGGAGGACCTAGAGAAATAAGAGAAAACCTATCCCAGAGCTAGCAGGGGAGAAGACCAGAAATAACAAAAATCAGAGTAAAACTGAAGGAAATTGAGTTGTGAAAAACCACACAAAGATCAAAGAATGCTTGAGTAGGTTCTTTGAAATAACTAGTAAGTTAGAAAAACTGCTAGCTAGATTAATAAAGAAAAAAAAGGAAGATCCAAATAAACACATCAGAAATTACAAAGGGGATATTACCACTGAACCCACAAAAATACAAAAAATTATCAGAGATTACTATGAACACCTCTATGTACACCAATTAGAAAACCTAGAAGAAATAGATAAATTTATGGAAACATACCACTGCCCAAGATTGGACCAGAAAGAGATTGAATTCTTGAACAGATAAATAAAGAGTTTCAAAATTAAATTGGTAATAAAAGCCTCTTATCCAGAAAAAGCACAAGCCTAGATGGATTAACAGCCAAATTTTACCATATATATAAAGAAGACCTGGTACCATTTCTCCAGAAACTATTCCTAAAAATTGAGGAGTGACTCCTCGTGAACTCATTCTATAAAGCCAGCACCATCCTGATACCAAAGCATGGCAAAGACACACACAAAAAAGAAAACATCAGGCCAATATCCTAGATAAATAAAGATGCAGAAATCCTCAACATAATACTAGTAAATTGAATCTAGCAGCACATCAAAAACTAATCCACCTTGACAGAGAATGCCTTATCCCTGGGATACAAATTAGAAACAACATACACAAATCAATACATATGATTCATTATATAAACAGATTTAAAAACAAAGACCAGATGATCATATCAGATGCAGAAAGAGATTTTAATAAAATTTAACATCTCTTTCTGTTAAATAAAAACCCTCAATAAACTAGGCATTGAAGGAAGTACCTCAAAATAATAAGACCACTCTATGACAAACCCACAGCCAATATGATACTGAATGGACAAAAGCTGGAAGCATTCCCCTTGAAAACTGGCACAAGATAAGGGTGCCCTCTCACCACTCCTATTCAACATAGTATTGGAAATCCTGCCCAGAACAATCAGGCAGAGAAAAAAATAACATTCAAATAAGAAAAGAGGAATTAAAACTACCCCTGTTGGCAGACAACACAATCCTATGTGTAAGAAACCCAGTAGTCTTGCCCCAAGAGCTCCTTAAGCTGATGAAACAATATCAGAAAAGTTTCAGGATACAAAAATCAGTGTACAAAAATTACTAACATTTCATTACACCAACAACAGTCAAGCCAAGAACCAAATCAGCAACACAATCCCATTCACAATGTTCACAAAAATATTTAAAAACCTAGGAATACAGCTAATCAGGAAGGTTAAAAATCTATACAATGAGAAATACAAAACACTGCTCAAAGGAATCAGAGATGACACAAATCAATGGAGAAACATTCCATGCTCATGGAGAGGGAGAATCGATATCATTACAATAGCCATATTGCCAAAAACAATTTGTGGTTTCAATGTTATTCCAATTAAACTAACAATAATATTCTCAAAAGAATAAGGGGAAAAAAACTATTTCAAGATTCATATGGAATCAAAAAAGACCCCGATAGCCAAGGCAATTCTAAGTAAAAAGGACAAAGCTGGAAGCATCATGCTACCTGTCTTCAAACTATACTATAGCACTGCAATAATAAAAACAGCAACGCACCAGTACAAAAATAGACACATAGACCAATAGAACAGAATAGAGAGCCCAGAAATAAGGCTGCACACCTACAATTATCTGATCTTTGACAAAGCCAACAAAAACAAGCAATGGGGAAAGCAGTTTCTTTTCAATAAATGGTGTTAGAATAACTGGTCAACCATATGCAGAAATATTAAAGACTTAAATGTAAAACCAAAAACTATGGAAACTCTAGAAGACAACTTAGGCAATACCATTTTGAACATAGAACTTGGCAACAATTTTATGACAAAGATGAAAAAGCACTCACAACAAAAGCAAAAATTGAAGAATAGGATCTAACTAAACTGAAGAGCTTCTGCACCACCAAAGAAATTATTAATAGAGTAAACAGACAACCTGCAGAATGGAAAAACAATTTTGTGTACTATGCATCTGACAATGCCCTAATAACCAGCATCTATAAAAAACTTAAACAGATGCACAAGAAAAAAAAAAACTCCATTAAAAACTGGACAAAGGACACAACAGACACTGAAAAAAAAATTTAAAAAGACTCACATGTGGCCAAGAAACATATGGGGAAAAAAAAATCTCAGCATTACTGATCATTAGAGAAATGCAAATCAAAACCACAATGAGATACTGTCTCAAACCAGTTAGACTGGCTATTACATAAAAGTCAAAATTAACAGGGGTTGGCAAGGTTACACAGGAAAAGGAATGCTTGTACACTGTTGGTGTGAGCGTAAATTAATTTAGCCATTGTGGCAGTGTGGTGAGTTCTCAAAGACCTATAAACAGAACTACCATTTGACCGAGCAATCCCATTACTGGGTATATGTCCCAAAAATATAAATCATTCTATTACAAAGACACATGTATGTCCATTGCAGAAGCTTTTCATAATAGCAAAGACATGGAATCAACCTAAATGCTCATCAGTGGTAGACTTGATAAAGAAAACAGTACATATATATACCATGCAGCCATAGAAAAGAGTGAGAGCATGTCCTTTGGAGGAACATGGATGGAGCTGTATGCCATTATCCTTAGAAACTAATGCAGGAACAGAAATTCAAATGTCTCATGTTCTCACTCATAAGTGGGAGCTAAATGATAAGAATACATGGACACAAAGAAGGAAGCAATATCACCGGAGCCTACTTGAGGGTGTAGGGAGGGGGGAGGGAGATGGTTGAAAAATTATTTATCAGGTATTATGTTATTAACTGGGTGATTAGACAGATACTATACAATAAACTTCCATGACATGTTAGTTCCCTATATAACGAAACTGCACGGGTACCCATAAACCTAACATGAAAGTTAAAAACAGCAATAACAAAAAGCATCTCACCAACATCTCTATCTTATGAGGACTTCAGGCTGTTTCCAGTCATGTTCAAACTTGAAGGGGATCTGTCATGCAAGGATAAACATGGTGAGAGGGGCAAACAATAGAGATGGGAGGGGAGGTGCCAGCTTCTTTTAACAACCAGCTCTCACAAGAGCTAATACAGCAAGACTCAGCCACCATCCCCCACCTTTCAAGAATGGCATTAATCTATTCATTAGGAATCTGCTCCCATGACCAGAACAGCTTCCATTAGGCCTCAGCTCCAATATTGGAAATTAAATTTCCACATGAGTTTTGAGGAGTCAAACAGATGAAACTATAGCAAGTTGATTTTTGTGTGTGATGTGACACAACAGACTAATTTCATTCTTCTGCGTATGTGGATGTTTACATTTCTAAGCAATATTGATTGGGGGGACTTGCTCATTTTCATTTTGTGTTCTTGGCATCTTTGTGGAAAATCAATTAACCATGAATGTATGGATTTACTTCTGGGATTTATATTCTTTCCCATTTGTCCATGTATCTGTTTTTATGCCAGTACCATGTCGTTTGGATTACTATACTTTTGTAGTAAATTTTGAAATCAGGTAATGTGATTTCACCAGCTTTATTCTTTTCACTCAAGACTGCTTTGGCTATTTAGGGTTATTCTTGGTTCCATGCAAAGTTTAGAATTTTTTTTTCTATTTCCGTTTGCAAATATTGAAATTTTGATCAGAATAGCATTGAATATGTGGGTTGTTCTAAGTTGTATAAACAATTGAATGTTAATTCTTCCAATCCATAAACATGAAATAATTTTTCCAATTATTTTTGACTTCTTCAATTTTTTATTAATGTTTTATGGTTTTCAGTGTTTATTTCTAAGTATTTTATTTTTTGTGTTAGTGATTTTAATAGGATTATTCTGTTGATATTTTTAAAGAAAGTTCATTGTTGGTACATAGAAACACTTCTTATTTTTGTGTGTTGATTTTGTATTTAATATTTTGTATTCTTATTTTGGATTATATGTTGTCAACAAACAGCAACTATTTAACTTCTTTTTTTCATATGGATACATTTTATTTCTCTCTGTTGCCTCATTACTCTGGCAAGGACTTCCAATACCGTGTTGAATTTAAGTGGTGAGAGTGGGCATCCCTGTGTTGTTCTGGATCTAGATAAAAGTGTTTTAATTTTTTACCACTGAGTATAATGTTGTTGGCTTATAATATACAGTTTTTGTTGTGTTGAGGAACATTTCTTCTATACCTAATTTGTTGAATTTTAATTATGAAATATTTTGAATTTTGTCAAATGCTTTTTCTGTTTTTAATGAGATGATTATATGGTTTTTGTCCTTCATTCTGATAATGTGATGTATCACATTTATTGACCTGATGTGTTGAACTATCCTTGCAACTCAGGAATAAATACTGCTTTATAATGTATGATCCTTTTAATGGGTTGTTGAATTTTGTCGCTATAATTTTGATGAGGATTTTCATATCTGTGTTTATTAATGACGTTGAAATGTACATTTTCATGTAGTATCCTTGTCTGGCTTTGGTGTTAGGGTAACATTGGCCTCATAAAATTAGTTCAAAAGTATTTCCTCTTCTTATTGTTTTTTTCAGAAGTTTCAGAAGGATTATTATTAGTTTTTCTTTATATAATTGGTAGAATTCGCTGATGAAGCTATTAGGTCTTGGGCTTTTCTTTGATTACATGCTTTTAATTACTTATCCAATCTTATCACTCATTTTTCTGCAGATTGTCTATATCTTGTGTGATTCAGTTTAGGTAGATTGTACATATGTAGGAATTTATTCATTTCTTCTAAGTTGTCTTTTTATTGGCATATAATTATAGTCTCACAATTCTTTTAGATTTTTTAAATATATTTTTTATTGTACTTTGGGCTCTGGGGTCCATGTGCAGATTATACAGGATTGGTGCATAGGTACATACATGGCAATGTGGTTTGCTGACTCCATCCACCCTTCACCTATATCTGGCATTTCTCCCCATGATATACCTCCCCAACCTCCCTACAACCCCGTCCCTGCCCTAGTTCCCCCCAACAGACCCTAGTGTGTGATGCTCCCCTCCCTGTGTCCAGGTGTTCTCATTGTTCAACACCCACCTATGAGTGAGAACATGAGGCGTTTGATTTTTTTTCTTGTGTCAGTTTGCTGAGAATGATGGTTTCTAGATTCATCCATGTCCCTGCAAAGGACACGAACTCATTGTTTTTTATGACTGCATAGTATTCCACGGTGTATATGTGCCACATTTTCCTTGTCCAGTCTGTCATTGATGGGCATTTGTGTTGGTTCCAGGTCTTTGCTATTGTAAACGGTGATGCAATGAACATATCTGTGCATATGTTTTTATAGTAGAATGATTTATAATCCTTTGGATATGTACCTAGTAATGAGATTATTGGGTCAAATGGTATTTCTAGTTCTAGATCCTTGAGGAATCACCACACTGTCTTCCACAATGATTAAACTAATTTACACTCCCACCAACACTGTAAAAGTGTTCCTGTTTCTCCACATCCTCTCCAGCATCTGTCTCCAGCTATTTTAATGATTGCCATTCTAACTGGTGTGAGAAGGTATCTCAATGTGGTTTTGATTTGCATTTCTTGAATGACCAGTGATGATGAGCATTTTGTCAAATGTTGGTTGGCCTCATATATGTCTTCTTTTGAAGTGTCTGTAATGTCCTTTGCCCACTTTTTAACAGGTTTGTTTGTTTGTTTTCTGGTAAATTTGTTTTAGTTCTCTGTAGATTCTGGATATTAGCCCTTTGTCAGATGGGTAGACTGCAAAATTTTTCTTCCATTCTGTTGGTTGCTGTGTTACTCTAATGAGATATATATATATATATATATATATATATATATATATATATTTTTTGCTGCACAGAAGCTCTGGAGTTTAATTAGATCCTATTTGTCTATTTTGGCTTTTGTTGCCATTGCTTTTGGTGTTTTAGTCATGAAGTCCTTGACTATGCCTATATCCTGAATGGTTTTGCCTAGGTTTTCTTCTAGGGTTTTTATGTTTAAGTCTAACGGTCTTATGTTTAAGTCTTTAATCCATCTGGAGTTAATTTCAGTGTAAGGTTTCAGGAAGGGGTCCAGTTCTGTTTTCTACACATGGCTAGCCAGTTATCCCAACACCATTTATTAAACAGGGTATCCTTTCCCCATTGCTTGTTTTTGTCAGGTTTGTCAAAGATCAGAGGGTTATAGATGTGTGGCATTGTCTCCGAGGCCTCTGTTCTGTTCCATTGGTCTATATCTCTGTTTTGGTACCAGTACCATGCTGTTTTGATTACTGTAGCCTTGTAGTATAGTTTGAAGTCAGGTAGCGTGATGCCTCCTGCTTTGTTCTTTTTGCTTAAGATTGTCTTGGCTATGCTGGCTCTCTTTTGGTTCTATATGAAGTTTAAGGTGGTTTTCCAGTTCTGTGAAGAGAGTCATAGGTAGCTTGATGGGGACAGCATTGGATCTATAAATTACTTTGGGTAGTATGGCCATTTGCACAATATTGATTCTTCCTAAACATAGAGCATGAAATGTTTCTCTATCTGTTGGTGTCCTCTCTTATTTCCTTGAGGAGTGGTTCATAGTTCTCCTTGAAAAAGTCCTTTACATCCTTTGTTAGTTGTATTCCTAGGTATTTTATTCTCTTTGTAGCAATTGTGAATGGCAATTCATCCTTGATTTGGCTCTCTTTAGTCTGTTATTGGTGTATAGGAATGCTTCTGATTTCTGCACATTGATTTTGTATCCTGAGACTTTGCTGAAGTTGCTTATCAGTTTCAGGAGATTTTGAGCTGAGACAATGGGGTCTTCTAAATATACAATAGTGTTGCCTGCAAATAGAGGACAATTTGACTTCCTCCTTTCCTAATTGAATATCCTTTATTTCTTTTTCTTGCCTGATTGCTCTGGCTAGAACTTCCAATACTATATTGAATAGGAGTGGTGAGAGAGGGCATCCTTGTCTAGTGCCAGATTTCAAAGGGAATGATTCCAGTTCTGTCCATTCAGTATGATATTGGCTGTGGGTTTGTCACAAACAGCTTTTATTATTTTGAGATACATTCCATCAATACCTAGTTTATTGAGAGTTTTTAGCATAAAGTGCTGTTGAATTTTGTCAAAGGCCTTCTCCACATCTATTGAGATAATCA
The DNA here is from genome assembly GCA_036589455.1 of Ateles fusciceps. Classification (NCBI taxonomy): domain Eukaryota; kingdom Metazoa; phylum Chordata; class Mammalia; order Primates; family Atelidae; genus Ateles; species Ateles fusciceps. The sequence goes on from JAZHEH010002388.1 coordinate 21,379, forward strand.
TGTGGTTTTTGTCTTTGATTCTATTTATGTGGTGGATTACGTTTATAGACTTGCGTATGTTGAACCAGCATTGCATCCCCAGGATGAAGCCTACGTGATTGTGATGGATAAGCTATTCGATGTGCTGTTGCAATCCGTTTGCCAGTATTTTATTGAAGATTTTTGCACCTATGTTCATCATGGATATTGGCCTGAAGTTTTCCTTTTTGTGGAGTATCTTCTGGGTTTTGGTATCAGTATGATGTTGGTCTCATAAAATGATTTGGGAAGGATTCCCTCTTTTGCATTGTTTGAAATAGTTTCAGAAGGAGTGGTACCAGCTCCTCTTCATAAGACTGGTAGAATTATGCTCCTGAACTCATCTGGACCTGGGCTTTTTTTGGTTGGTAGGCTATTAATTCCTGCCTCAAAGTCAGCTCTTGTTATTAGTCTATTCAGGGTTTCAACTTCTTCCTGGTTTAGTCTTGGGAGAGTGCAAGTGTCCAGAAATTTATCCATTTCTTCCTGGTTTACTGGTTTATGTGCATAGAGTTGTTTGTAGTAATCTCTGATGGTAATTTGTATTTCTATGAAATCGGTGGTGATATCCCCTTTATCATTTCTTATTGCATCTATTTGATTCTTCTCTCATTTCTTTTATTAATCTGGCTAGTGGTCTGTCTATTTTGTTTATCTTTTTGAAAAAACAGCTTCTGGTTTTATTAATTTGTTGAAGGGCTTTTTGTGTCTCTATTTCCTCAGTTCTGCTCTGATCTTAGTTATTTCTTGTCTTCTGCTAGCTTTTGAGTTTTTTGATCTTGCTCCTCTAGCTCTTTCAATTTTGATGATAGGGTGTTGATTTCAGATCTGTCCTCGCTTCTCAAGTGGGCATTTATTGCTGTAAATTTCCCTTTAGACACTACTTTAAATGTGTCCCAGAGATTCTGGTACGTTGTGTCTTCATTTCGTTGGTTTCAAAGAACATCTTTATTTCCGCCTTCATTTCATTTTTTATCCAGTCTACATTCAGGAACCAGTTGTTCATTTTCCATGACGTTGTGTGATTTTGAGTTAGTTTCTTAATCCTGAGTTCTAATTTGATTACACTGTGGTCTGAGAGACTGTTTGCTATGATTTCCATTCTTTCGCCTTTGCTGAGGAGTGATTTACTTCCAATTATGTGGTTGATTTTAGAGTATGTGTGATGTGGTGCTGAGAAGAATGTATATTTTGTGCATTTGGGGTTAAGAGTTCTGTAAATGTGTATTAAGTTTGCTTGTCCAAATCTGCATTCAAGTCCTGGATTTCCTTGTTGATTTTCTGTCTCGTTGATCTGTCTAATATTGACAGTTGAGTGTTAAAGTCTCCCACTATTATTGTGTGGGAGTCTAAGTCTCTTTGTACATCATTAAGGACTTGCCTTATGTAACTAGGTGCTCCTGTATTGGGTGTGTATATATTTAGGATCATTAGCTCTTCTTGTTGTATTGATCCTTTTACCATTATGTAATGTCCTTCTTTGTCTCTTTTGATTTTTGTTGGTTTAAAGTCCATTTTATCAGAATTAAGATTGCCACCCCTGCTTTTTATTGCTCTCCATTTGCTTGGTAAATCTTCCATCCCTTTATTTTGAGTCTCTGTGTGTCTTGCACATGAGATGGGTTTCCTGAATACAGCACACCAGTCATTCTTGGCTTTTTAAAGACAGGATTTCACCATGTTGGTCAGGCTGGTCTTGAACTCCCGACCTCAGGTGATCTGTCTGCCTTGGTCTCCAAAGTGCTTGGATTACAGGCGCGAGTCACCATGCCTGGCCTGCCTAACTCTTTAGTGAGAGTTTTTTTGCCTGCTGGGCTTTGTGCGGTGGCAGGGGGACCCGTGTTTCCCTGCATTCTGTTCCCCTTCTTCCTGGTGGGTGGGTAGCTCTGTCCCACCGGCTTTTGGCTTTCTCACCATCAGCCAGTGCTTCCACCTAGATCTATGCTGACAGCCCCAGAGCCAAAGTTGCTGTTTGCCCTGTTCAGGCAGCTCACTAAGGCTTTTCAGCCCAGCGAAGATCTTCTGTTCTGTGAGTTGTAGAGGGTTTGGGTAGAGCACTGTATCCAAACTGAAGTCCCAGAGGGGGAGATCCCCCAGTCCTCCGGTCAGCTGCACTCTACTCCTGGGTGGGGCTGTGCCCCAGCTTGCTGCAACTTGCCGTATTTGGTTTATACCCACTGTCTGACCAGACCCACAAAATGAACCTGGTACCTCGTTTGGAATTGTGGGAGACCACTCGGCTTCTGCATCTCTCTCTCTGTCTCTGAGAGCTGCTTCCCAGAGCTGCCTCTTATTCAGCCATCTTGGGAGACCTTTCTTTTTTATGTGAGCATCTATTATAATACACTTTTCTCTTAGAACTGCTGTTGCTACATTCCATAAGTATGGTATAAAATGTTTTTATTTTTGTCTCAAGATGTTTTTCAATTTCTCTTTTAATTTTTTTATTGACTCCTTGGTTGTTCAGGAGCATGTTTAATTTCCTTGTATTTGTGAATTTTTAAAAATTTCTTCTGTTACTGATTTCTGGTTTTATACCATTTTCATCTGGAAAGTTACTTTATATGATTTCACTTATCTTAAAATTGCTGTGACTTCTTTTGTGGCTTAACCTATGGTCTATCCTGGAGAGTGTTTCATGTGCACTTGGGAAAAGTGTGTATTTTATTCCTGCTTTATGGAATATTCTGTGGATGTCTTTTGTGTACATTTGATCAAAACTGTTGTTTGTGTCTTCTGTTTTTATTAATTTTCTGTTTGAATATCTCATAATTATTGAAAGTGGGGTATTTAAGTACCCTACTCTTATTGTATTGCAATCTATCTCTTCAGATTCTTTAGTATTTGCTTTTAATATTTAGATGCTCCAATATTGGGTGCATGTATATTTACAATTTTGTATATATTCTTTTAACATACTGACTTTTTGTTATTATATAATGTTTCTTTGTCTGTTTTTGCAGGGTTTTTTACATGAAGTTTTATTTTATCTTATATAAATATTTCTACCCCAAATCTCTTTTGGTTTTCATTGCATGGAATACCATTTTCTATTTTTTTCATTTTTATTCTACATGTATCCTAAATCTAGAATAATACAAAAATGCCCACTTTTGACACAGCCACTCAAGGTAATATTGAAAGTTCTTGTCAGAGAAATAAGGGTAGAGTGGAAATAAAAGGCATCTGAATGAGAAAGAGAGATGTAAAACTGTTGCTATCTGCAGATGTTATAGTTTTATATGGAAAAAATTATAAATATTTCACTGAAAAACTAGAACTGGTAAACAAATTTAGTAAAGTGTCAGGATACAAAATCAGCAACAAAAATCAGTAGATATTTTTTACATTAACAATGAACTATCCAAAAAATAAATCAAAAGAGACATTTTATTTACAATAACTACTCCAAAAAAATAAATTAATAAATTACTTAGGAATAAACTTAATCGAAACAAATGATCTGTATTATGAAAACTATTAAAATGTTTATGAAAGAAATTGAAAAAATAAGTAAATAAAAAGTTAGCCTATGTTTATGGATTTGAAGAATTATTATTTTTTAAATGTTTATACAAACATCTACAAATTCAGCACAATTCCAATGTCATTTTTCTAAAAAATAGAAAAAAAGTCCTAAAATCTCCAATTGTTAAGACAATTATGAGCAAAAAGAGCAGAGCTGGAGATATCAAACTACCTGATTTCAAACTGTCCTACAACATGCTAGTAATTCAAATAGCATGGATCTGGAAAAAAAAATAGACACATCGAACAAGAAACAGAATATAGAGTGAGAAATAAATAAACAGACTCCCACATGTATGGTCTATTGATTTTTGACAAAGGTTTCAAGTATACACAATGAGAAAGAGACATCTCTTCAATAAATGGTGTTGGGGAAACTGAATATCTATACATAAAACAATATAGTTTGACCCTTGTCTCACACATTATAGAAAAAAATTAACTCAAAATAAATTAAAAACTTAAACATGAGACCTGAAATTAGAAAACTGTTAGAAAAAAGCATAAGGATCTGGGCAATGCTATTTCATATTTGACTCCAAAAGCAAAAATAGACAAATGAGATTGCACTGAAATAAAAAGTTTATATGCAACAAAGGAAGCAATTAGTAGAGTGGAGAGGCAACCTATTCATTGTAATGAGTAATAAAGCAAAGCTCTTCTCATCCACCGGTGTATAGGCCAACATTGCCCAATTTACACAAATAATCTCAGTGAGATATGGCACTTTATAGACCTGGATCATGTAGCATAGGTGGATAACCAACACTACTTTGAAGCATTCTTTTATTCCTGCCATAACTTCATTAACAGCATACTCATTATCTGTGTTTCCACGAGATTTTTCTTGTAATTTGCATAATCCTTTAGAATGGAATCCACATCCTTCTTGGCAGGAAGATGAAAGAGCTGTTTTGCCTGGTAATATTCTTGCTCAGTCATCAACAGGCCATAGTTTTAGCTCTTCAGGAATCTTTTCTATCTTCAACTCTGTTCAGAAATGTTTTCTCATTTTCAACAGTAGGATCTACCCAGGCCATTTTCTTCCAAAAAGTCTGTGTCATCTCACTATCACTGCCACCATCTCCATTTCCAGGTGTTTTCTGTTTCTTCTTTTTTGTTTTCATCAGAAACCATGTTTACATAATTTGAAAATATCTTTAAGTTCCTTGTGAATACATAGTAATGTTCTAGCATACTGCCACCATCTCACATTCTCTGTCTTCAGAACAATCCTCAGTACTCACAAGGGGATATTTTGCATTCAAAAATGTTTTGGGTGTCATTACATGTGAGATAGGTATTTTAAAGACAGCAGATAAATCAGTCTTTTTTTTTTAATCTAACTTACCACTCTGTACCTTTTTTTCATGGGATATTTAGACAATTTACATTCAAGGTTAATATTAATATGTGAGGTTTTGATCCTATCCTGAAGTTGTTAGCTGATTGCTTTGCAGTTTGTGTTGTACGGTTGCTCTTTAGAGTCTTTGGACTGTGTAGTTAAGTATTTTTTTTCTTGTAGCAGGTATTCTTTCATTTTCATGTTTAGAACTCTCATAAGGCTCTCTCATAAGGATAGTCTAGTAGTAACTATGCACACAGACTATGTACAAAAATCTACAGGAAATAAATTTCTGGAAATGCACAACCTTCCAAGATTGAATCAGGAAGAAATGGAAACCCTGAAGAGACCAATATTAATTTGGACAATTGAATGCAGTAATTTAAAAACCCACCAACCAAACCAAGTCCTGGAACAGATACGAGTCATGGCTGAATTCCATTAGACATACAAAAAAAGTTGGTACCAATTCCACTGAAACTATTTCAATAAATCCCCCTTAACTCACTCTACAAAGCCAGCATTACACTGATGCCAAAATCAGGCAAAGAGCACAGGGAGAAAATTAAACTATATGCCAATATCTCTGAAGACCATAAGGCAGAAGTGCTCAACAAAGTACTAGCAATCTGAATCTGGCAGCACATCAAAAAGGTAATTCTCCATGATCAGTAGGCTTTATTCCTGCGATACAAGGTTGGTTCCACACATGCAAACCGATAAATAAGATTCACCACAAAAACAGAACTAATAATGAAAACCATGAAATCATCTCAATATATGCAGGACAAAACTTTCAATAAAATCCGACATGACTTCATGATAAAAATACTCAACAAACTTGGTGTTGAAGGAAAATATCTAAAAATAGTACGAGTCTTCCCCTGACAAATCTACCAGCCAGCATCATACTGAATGGGAAAAAGTGGAAAGTAGTCTTTATTATAACTGGAACAAGACAAGAATGCCTACATTCTTATTCAACATAGTACTGAAAGTCCTATCCAGAGCAAAAAGGCAAGAGAAAGAAATGAAAACCTCCGAATAGGAAAAGAAGTCAAATTATCTTTCTTCCTGATAAGTATGAATCTACACCTAAAGAAACCCCTAAAGACTCCATTAAGAAGCAGGAAAAAGATAGTCAATTACACACAACCAGATGCAACAACTGCCACCAAGGTACTAGGATGACTAGCACAATCCTAACAGATCTCCAGATGGAAGGCATGGGAGAATGGACAGACAAAAGACATAAAAACTAGGTTGAAGGGGTAGGAAGCTGGGAACACTGCATTGAGCTGCAGTGCCCCAGAACTCATTTCTGGCCTCCATTGACTTCAGGGAAATGGGTGAAATGAACTGGGAAAAAGCATGTTGCTCTCACCACAAGCCTCTGGAATTCTGGCAAAAGAAGACTCCTTGAACATTACAGACAGTTAGGTTGGCAAAGAGCTACTTAGAGAAGTGGTAAGGGCAGCATGTCAGTTGATATTCATCCCAGAGTGTTTGGTGCAGGAGCATCTGTATCAGAGCATGGCCAGCGATACCCATTCATCTGGGCTCAGTTTGCTCCCATAGGAGATTTTAGCCCTACAGAAAATGTCAGACCTGAACTCTGCAGGAAAATGTTCCCCATCAGACAAGGCCAGTCTGATCTGAGCACCTCTTGGTCTGCTGGGGTCTCCTGGGACCCCAGGCTGGAATTGACTGTCTGCAGTGCTTTGAGGGCCCAGATCATAGCTCTTGCAATGATGAACCATGCCTGACTGGCAGAGAGCTCAAGTGGGGTGGCCCCCATGACCATACACAAGCTCACCCACTCCCTCTCTGCACTACAGCTTCCCCCAGGCCCACAGCTGCCCCTCCCACATTGCTTTTCTGGCATGTGGTAGGGTGGATTTTGGCTTTAATGTTCTGATAGTGCATGTGTGCATGCACACCCTGACCTGCCGCTGCTGCTGGTGGGGAGTGCATTTTACTCCCCCACCACCACCACATCACCATTGCAGTCAGAGCCTTAGTGGGCACAGAGCGCACCAGTACGCTAGACTCTCTACCAATGACCCATTCCTGCACCAATACTGCTGCCAGAGTGAAACAAGGCAAACAGAACGGTAAACCTTCCTTCACGTGAGTGAACACCCTCATTTCCATGAATGTGCATAGAGGGCTTACACACAACTGCACCTGCCAGCTCCTTGCTTCTGTGCTAACACCACCAGCAGCATAACCACTCACACAGTTGCCGGAGGGGGGGCCACTGATTACCCTGAGCCATGCTGCCTCCACTATTGCTGTGAACACCCACACATAAGCAGGCATCTTAGCACCCAATGGCACCCTGTCACAGCCAATGATCAGGCACCCCATTGTCCTAACACTGCCACTGCTGCTGACACGTGAAAATGAGCATGAATCCTGCTGCCACCACCCTATGAAACACTCTGGCTAGGATCACCCTTCAGAGTGTAGTTACTAGCGGTCTGGCAGCTACTCTATTCCTCAGTGCAGTGGGATTCTAACTTCAAAGAGACAAAGAACAAAGTTAGGGCCCAATATAAGTCCCCAGATTTAGAGTAGGCAGTCCAGGAGTTAGGAGCTAGCCATGGCTCCCTAAAATCTTCCAGAAATGAAGCCAGTCAACTGAACCTCCCTTACGCCACAATCAGACCTTCCAGATCACTCAATAGGATTAAAAAAAAAAACCCACGCAAAGGATAGAAACTTCAAATATTGAGGGAGCATCAACCCACAAAGATGAGAAAGAACCAATGCAAGGACTGTGACAACTCAAAAAGGCAAAGTGCCTTCTTTCCTCAAATGGCCACACTACCTCTCCAGCAAAGGTTCTGAACAAGGCTGAAGAGGCTGAAATGACAGAAATAAAATTCAGAATATGAACAGAAACAAAGATCATTGAGATGCAGAAGTGGGGTTGAATTCCAATCTAAGTCAGCTAAAAATCTCAATAAAATGATACAGGTGCTTACAGACAAAATAGCCAGAATAGAATAGAATGTAACACACCTGATGGAGCTAAAAAACACACTATAAGAATTTCATAATACAATCACAAGTATTAATAGCAGAATAGACCAAGGTGAAGAGAGAATCTCAGAGCTTGAAGACTGGCTTTCTGAACTAAGACGGACAAGAATAGAGAAAAAAGAATGAAAAGGAACAAATAAAACCTCTGTGAAATATAGAATTATGTAATTAAGACCAATACTGCGACCCACTGAAGTCTCTGAAAAAGATGGGGAAAGCAGAAAAAATATGGAAAACATTTCAGAGTATCATCCATGAGAAATTTCCAATGTAGCTACAGAGGCAAACATTCAAATTAAAGAAATGTGGAGAACCCAGTAACATACTTCAGATAAAGATTATCCCCAAGACTTATAACCATCAGATTTTCCAAGGTCAAAATGAAAGAAAAAATGTTAAAGACAGCTAAAGAGAAAGGTCAGGTCACCTGCAAAGAGAAGCCTATCATTCTAACAATGGACCTCTCAGCTGAAACCCTACAAGCCAGAAAAGACTGGGGGACCAATATTCAACATTTTTAAAGAAAAGAAATTTCATCCAATAATTTTATATCTGGCCAAACTGAGCTCTCATAATCAAGGGAAAAATAAGAGCCTTTCAAACAAGCAAATGCTGAGGGAGTTTGTTACCACCAGACCTGCCTTAGAGAGCTCCGGAAATATTTATTTTCCACTAAATATGGAAAGGTAAAACTATTACCAGACACTACAAAGACACACTTAAGTACACAAATCAGTGACACTATAAAGCAACCACAAAAACAAGTCTGCATAATAACCAATGAACATCGTGATGACAGGATCAAATTCACATATATCAGTACTAACTTTGAATGTAAACAAGCTAAATTCCACAATTAAATAGCACAGAGTGACTAGCTGGATAAAGAACCAAGACCCAATTGTATACTGTCTTAAATAGACCAGTTGCACATGGAAGGACACACACAGGCTAAAAATAAAGGTATGGAGAAAAATCTACCAAGCAAATGAAAAGCAGAAAAAAGTATGGGTTGCAATCCTAATTTGGGGGGTGGGGGACAGACTGTTAAACCAACAAAAATCAAAAATTGACAAGAAGGGCATTGCATTGTGGTAAAAGATTTAATTCAGCAAGAGATCTAGACTATCTTGAATATGTATGCACCCAACAGTGGAGCACCCAGATTTAGAAAGCATATTCAGGATTTAAACTCAGTACTGGATCAAATGGACCTGATAGGCATCTACAGAACTCTTCACCCCGAAAACAACAGAATGTGGATACATTATTCTCATCACCACATGGCACATACTCTAAAATCGACCACATAATTGGACATAAAACACTCTTTAGCAAATGAAAAAAATTGAAATCATAACAACCACTCTCTTGGAACACTAAACAATACAATTAAGAAATCAAGACTAAGAAAATAGCTCAAAATCATAAAACAACATGGAAATTGAATAACCTGCTCCTGAATGGCTTTTTTAAAAATTGTACTTTGGGCTCTGTGGTACATGGGCACATCCTGCAAACTGCAGGATTGTTGCATAAGTTACAGTATATGCCATTTTCCCTCCACCCTTCACCTACATCAGGCATTTCTCCCTGTGTTATCCCTCTCCATTCACCCTGCCCTGTTGTCCCTCCCCCCCTCCCCCTCCCCTCCCACCTCCCCCACCTAGCCCAGTGAGGGTTACCTTCCCCTGTGCCCAAGTATTCTAATTGTTCATCACCTGCCTATGAGTGAAAACATGCAGTGTTTTGTTTTCTGTTCTTGTGTCAGTTTGCTGAGAATGATGGTTTCTAGATTCATCCATGTCTCTACAAAAAACATAAACTCATCACTTTTTATGACTACATAGTATTCCATAGTGTATTCAAATCCAGGAAATACAGAGAACACAACAAAGATACTTCTCAAGAAGAGCAACTCCAAGGCACATAATCATCAGATTCACCAGGGTTGAAATGAAGGAAAAAGTCCTAAGGGCAGCCAGAGAAAGGATGAGTCACCCACAAAAGAAAGACCATCAGACTTACAACAGATCTCTCAGCAGAAACTCTACAAGCTAGAAGGAAGTGGGGACATATTCAACATCCTTAAAGAAAAGAACTCTCAACCCAGGATTTTATATCCAGCCAAACTAGCTTCATAAGTGAAGGAGAAATAAAACCCTTTACAGACAAGCAATTGCTAGAGATTTCACTGCTACAAGACCTGCCTTACAAGAGCTCCTGAAGGAAGTACTAAACATGGAAAGGGGCAACCAGTACCAGTCACAGCAAAAATGTACCAAATGGTAAAGAACAATGATGCAATGAAGAAACCTCATCAACTAACAGGCAAAACAACCAGCCAGTAACAAAATGGCAGGATCAAATTAAAACACAACAATATTAACGTTGAATGTAAATGGTCTAATGCCCAATCAAAAAACACAGACTGGCAAACTGGATAAAAAGTCAAGACCCATCAGTGTGCGGTGCTCAGGAGACCCATCTCACGTGCAAAGGCTCGCATGGACTCAAAATAAAAGGATAAGAAGAAAGCTACCAAACAAATGGAGAGCAAAAAAAGCATGGGTAGCAATCCTAGTCTCTGATAAAATGAACTTTAAACCAACAGAGATCGAAAGAGACAAAAGAAAGGCATTACAGTAATGGTAAAAGGATCAATGCAACAAGAATCGTAGTTTTTGAGTAAATAACAAAAGGCAGAAATCAATAAGTTCTTTGAAACTAATGAGAATAAAAATACAACACACAAAAATCTCTGGGACAGGGCTAAAATAGTAGTAAAAGGAAAATTTTATAGCACTAAATTTCCACATGAAAGAGTAAGAAATATCTCAATTTAAGCAACCTGACATCACAACTAAAGTGACTAGAGACAAAGAGCAAAGCAAACCAACTCCTAAGCTAACAGAAGACAAGAAATAATCAAAATCAGAGCTGAATTGAAGGAGATTGAGACACGCACACACACACACACACACACACACACACACACACACACACACAAATTCAAAAGATCCAGGAATGCAAGAGTTATGTCTTTGAAGAACATGACTAGCTAGACTAATAAAAGAGAAAAGAGAGACATGCCAAATGAATACGATTAGAAACAACAAAGGGGATATTACCATTTTACCCCACAGAAATACAAATATTTATAAGAGAATATTATAAACACCTCTATGGACACAAACTAGAAAATCTAGAAAAAACTGATAAATTCCTGGACATATACACCCTCCCAACACTGAACCTTGGGAGAAATTGAATCCCTTGACAGACCAGTAACAAGTTCTGAAGTTGGTTCAGTCATAAATGGCCTATAAACACACAACAAAAAAGCCCATTGCCAGACTGATTAGACCCAAGCTCTGCCCAGATGTTAAAGAAGAACTCGTACCATTCCTACCAAAACTATTCAAAAAAATTGAGGAGGATGGACTCTTTCTAACTCATTCCATGAGGACAGCATGATCCTGATACCAAAACCTGACAAACCTGAGAAAGATACAACAACAAAACAAAACAAAACAAAACAAAACAAAACGAAACAAAACAAAACAAAAAACTGTAGGCCAATATCCTTGATGAACACTGATACAAAATCCACAACAAAATAGTGGCAAACTGAATCTAGCAGCACACCAAAAAGCTTATCCAACACCATCAGGAAGGCTTTATCCCTGGAATAAATGGTTAGTTAAACACTCGCAAATCAATAAATGTGATTCATCACCTAAACAGAACTAAAGAGAAAAGCCACATGGTTATCTTGAAAGACGCAGAAGAGGATTTTGATAAAATTTAACACGGCTCCATTTTAAAAACTCGTTACAAAGTATTTATTGAAAGAACATACCTGAAAATAATGAACCAGTCTATAAAAAATCTACAGCAAACATCATACTTAATTGGCAAAAGCTAGAAGCATTCCCCTTGAAAACCAGCACAAGACAAGGATGCCCTCTCTCATTATTCCTATCCAGCATAGTATTATTGGAGGTCCTGGCCAGAGCCATCAGGCAAGAGAAAGAAATTAAGGGCATCCAAATAGGAAGAAAGAAAGTCAAATTATTCTTGTTTTCAGATAATATGAATATATATTTATAAAATCCCATAATCTTAGCCCAAAATCTTTTTAAGCTGATGAACAAATTCAGTGAAGTCTAAGAATAGAAAATCAATGTAAGAAATAACTAAAATTATTATATACACCAATGACAGTCAAGCCAAGAGCCATATAAGGAACACAAGAATGGCAAAACACTGTTCAAAGAAATAAGAGATGATGCAAACAAATAGGAAAACATTCAATGCTCATCTTTAGGAAGAATCAATATTTTAAAACGAATCATACAGCTCAAAGCCATTTATAGATCCAGTGCTATTCCTATCGAACTGCCAAGGACATTCTTCGTAGAACTAGAAAGAGTTATTTTAAAATCAAAAATAGCCCAAATAGCCAAGGCAATCCTAAGCAAAAATAGCAAAGCTGGAGTCATCATGCTACCTGACTTCAAACTATACTACAGGGTTACAGCAACCAAAACAGAAAGTTACTGGTACAAAAGCAGACACAGAGACCAATGGAACAGAATGGAGATCCCAGAAATAAGGCTGCACACCTAAACCATCTGATCTTCAGCAAAGCTGATAAAAACAAGCTATGGGAAAAGAACTCTCTATTCACTAAATGGTGCTTGGATAGCTGGTGAGCCATATGGAGAAGATTGAACCTGGATCCATTTATTACACCATATGCAAAAATCAACTCAAGATTAATTAAATACTTTAATGTAAAACCAAAACTATAAAAATCCTTGAAGACAGCCTAGGCAATATCATTCAGGACATAAGAATGGGGAAAGGTGTGGCCAAGCGTGATGGCTCACGCCTGTAATCCCAGCACTTTCGGAGGCCAAGGCTGGCAGATCACGAGGTCAGGAGTTCGAGACGAGCCTGACCAACATGGTGAAACCCCGTCTCTACTAAAGATACAAAAAATTAGCTGAGTGTAGTGGCTCGTGCCTGTAATCCCAGCTACTCAGGAGGCTGAGGCAGGGAATCACTTGATCCCGGGAGGCAGAGGTTGTGGTGGCCAAGATCACACCAGTGCACTCCAGCTTAGAGTGACAGGCTGAGACTCTGTCAAAAAAAAAAAAAAAAAAGGAATGGGGGAAAGGTTTCATGGTGAAGACACCAAAAGCTAATGCAATGAAAGCAAAACTGAAAACTGGGATGAACCAAAATGCTTCTGCACAGCAAGAGAAATTATCAACAGAGTAAACAGACAACCTACAGAATGGGAGAAAATTTTTGCAAAGCATGCATCTAACAAAGGTCTAATATCCAGAATCTATCAGAAACATAAACAAATTTACAAGTAAAAAACAACCTCATTAAAAACTGGACAAACTACATGAACAGACACTTTAAAAGAAGATATACATGAGGTCAACAAGCATATGAGGAAAACCTCAACATCACTCCTCATTAGAGAAGTGCAAATCAAAACTACATGAGATATCATCTCACACCAATCAGAATGGCTATTCTTTTTTTTTCTTTCTCTTATTTTAAGCATTTCTTTATTGCATTTTAGGTTTGGGGGTACATGTGAAGAACATGCAAGATTGTCGCATAGGTACACACATGGCAGTCTGATTTGCTGCATTCCTCCCCATAGCCTATTTCTGGCATTTCTCCCCATGTTATCTCTCCCCAACAACCTACCCCCTGCTCTCCCTCCCTATTTCCCCCCAACAGACCCCAGTGGGTGATGTGCCCCTCCCTGTGTCCATGCGTCCTCATTGCTCAACACCCACTATGAGTGAGATACATGCGGTGTTTGATTTTCTATTCTTTTGTCAGTTTGCTGGGAATGATGGTTTCCAGGTTCATCCATGTCCCTACAAAGGACACGAACTCATCATTTTTGATGGCTGCATAATATTCCATGGTGTATATGTGCCACATTTTCCCTGTCCAGTCTATCATCGATGGACATTTGGGGTTGGTTACAGGTCTTTGCTATTGTAAACTGTGCTGCAATGAACATTCGTGTTCATGTGTCCTTATAGTAGAACGATTTATAATCCTTTGGATGTATACCCAGTAATGGGATTGCTGGGTCAAATGGAATTTCTATTTCTAGGTCCTTGAGGAATCGCCACACTGTCTTCCACAATGGTAGAACTAATTTACACTCCCACCAACAGTGTAAAAGTGTTCCTATTTCTTCACATCCCCTCCAGCATCTGTTGTCCCCAGATTTTTTTAATGACTGCCATTCTAACTGGCGTGACATGGTATTTCAATGTGATTTTGATTTGCATTTCTCTAATGACCAGTGATGATCAGCATTTTTTCATATGTTAGTTACCCTCTTGTATGTCTTCTTTTGTAAAGTGTCTGTTCATATCCTTCACCAACTTTTGAATGAGCTTGTTTGTTTTTTTCTTGTAAATCTGTTTTAGTTCTTTGTAGATTCTGGATGTTAGCCCTTTGTAAGATGGGTAGTTTGCAAAAATTTTTTCCCATTCTCTTGGTTGCTGATTCACTCTAATGACTGTTTCTTTTGCTGTGCAGAAGCTATGGAGTTTGATTAGGTCCCATTTGTCTATTTTGGCTTTTGTTGCCAATGTTTTTGGTGTTTTGGTCATGAAGTCCTTCCCTACGCTTATGTCCTGAATGGTTTTGCCTAGATTTTCTTCTAGGGTTTTTATGTTGTTAGGTCTTATGTTTAAGTCTTTAATCAATCTGAAGTTAATTTTAGTGTAAGGTGTCAGGAAGGGGTCCAGTTTCTGCTTTCTGCACATGGCTGGCCAGTTTTCCCAACACCATTTATTAAACAGGGACTCCTTTCCCCATTACTTGTTTTTGTCAGGTTTCTCAAAGATCAGATGGTTGCAGATGTGTGGTGTTGCTTCCGAGGACTCTGTTCTGATCCATTGGTCTATATCTCTGTTTTGGTACCAGTACTATGCTGTTTTGATTACTGTGGCCTTATAGTATAGTTTGAAGTCCAGGAGTGTGATGCCTCCCGCTTTGTTCTTTTTGCTTAGAATTGACTTGGCTGTGCGGGCTCTCTTTTGGTTCCATATGAAGTTTAAGGTGGTTTTTTCCAGTTCTGTGAAGAAGGTCATTGGTAGCTTGATGGGGATAGCACTGAATCTGTAAATTACTTTGGGCATTATGGCCATTTTCACGATATTGATTCTTCCTAATCATGAACATCGAGTGTTTTTCCATCTGTTTGTGTTCTCTCTTATTTCGTTGAGCAGTAGTTTGTAGTTCTCCTTGAAGAGGTCCTTTACGTTCCTTGTTAGTTGTATTCTTAGGTATTTTATTCTCTTCGTAGCAATTGTGAATGGCACTTCGTTCTTGATTTGGCTGTCTTTAAGTCTGTTATTGGTGTATAGGAATGCTTGTGATTTTTGCACATTGATTTTGTATCCTGAGACTTTGCTGAAGTTCCTTATCAGTTTCTGGAGATTTTGGGCTGAGACGATGGGGTCTTCTAGATATACATTCATGTCATCTGCAAATAGAGACAATTTAGACTTCCTCCTTTCCTATTTGAATACGCTTTATTTCTTTTTTCTTGCCTGATTGCTCTGGCTAGAACTTCCAGTACTATATTGAATAGCAGTGGTGAGAGAGGGCATCCTTGTCTAGTGCCAGATTTCAAAGGGAATGCTTCCAGTTTTTGCCCATTGAGTGTGATAGTGGCTGTTGTTTTGTCGTGAATAGCTTTTATAGTTTTGAGGTACGTTCTGTCAATACTTAGTTTATTGAGAGTTTTTAGCATAAAGGGCTGTTGAATTTTGTCAAAGGCCTTCTCTGCATCAATTGAGATAATCATGTGGTTTTTGTCTTTAGTTCTGTTTATGTGGTGAATTATATTTATAGACTTGCGTATGTTGAACCAGCCTTGCATCCCTGGGATGAATCCTACTTGATCAGGGTGGATAAGCTTTTTGATGTGCTGTTGCAATCGGTTTGCCAGTATTTTATTGAAGATTTTTGCATCTATGTTCATCATGGATATTGGCCTGAAGTTTTCTTTTCTTGCTGAGTCTCTGCCAGATTTTGGTGTCAGGATGATGTTGGTCTCATCAAATGATTTGGGAAGGATTCCCTCTTTTGGATTGTTTGGAATAGTTTCAGAAGGAACGGTACCAGCTCCTCTTTGTATGTCTGGTAGAATTCAGCTGTGAATCCATCTGGACCTGGGCTTGTTTTGGGTTGTAGGCTCATAATTGCTGCCTCAACTTCTGCCCTTTTATTGGTCTATTCAGGGTTTTGACTTCTTCCTGGTTTAGGCTTAGGAGGATGTAAGTGTCCAGGAATTTATCCATTTCTTCCAGGTTTCCTAGTTTATGTGCATAGAGTTGTTTGTAATAATCTCTGATGATGGTTTGAATTTCTGTGGAATCTGTGGTGATAGCCCCTTGATTGTTTTTTATTGCATCTATTTGATTATTATCTCTTTTCTTTTTATTAATCTGGCTAGTAGTCTGTCTATTTTGTTGATCTTTTCGAAAAACCAGCTCCTGGATTTATTGATTTTTTGAAGGGTATTTTGTGTCTCTATCTCCTTCAGTTCTGCTCTGATCTTAGTTATTTCTTGTCTTCTGATAGATTTTGAGGTTTTTTGATCTTGCTCCTCTAGCTCTTTCAATTTTGATGATAGGGTGTCAATTTTAGATCTCTCCTTGCTTCTCATGTGGACATTTATTGCTATATATTTTCCTCTAGAGACTGCTTTAAATGTGTCCCAGAGATTCTGGTATGCTTTGTCTTCATTCTCATTGATTTTGAAGAACATCTTTATTTCTGCCTTCATTTCATTGTTTGTCCAGTCAACATTCAAGAGCCAGTTGTTCAGTTTCCATGAAGCTGTGCGTTTCTGAGTTAGTTTCTGAATTCTGAGTTCTAACTTGATTGCACTGTGATCTGAGAGACTGTTTGTTATGATTTGCATTCTTTTGCATTTGCTGAGGAGTGATTTACTTTCAATTATGTGGTCAATTGTAGAGTGGTGCGATGTGGTGCTGAAAAGAATGTATATTCTGTTGATTTGTGGTGGAGATTTCTGTAAATGTCTATTAGGTTTGCTTGGTAAAGGTCTGAGTTCAAGTCCTGGATATCCTTGTTAATTTTCTGTCTCGTTGATCTGTCTAATATTGACAATGGGGTGTTAGTCTCCCACTATTATTGTGTGGGAGTCTAAGTCTCTTTGTAAGTCATTAAGAACTTGCCTTATGTATCTGGGTGCTCCTGTATTGGGTGCATATATTTAGGATGATTAGCTCTTCTTGTAGAATGGATCCTTTTTACCATTATGTAATGTCCTTCTTTGTCTCTTTTGATCTTTGTTGGTTTAAAGTCTATTTTATCAGAGATGAGAATTGCAACTCCTGCTTTTTTTGCTCTCCATTTGCTTGGTAAATCTTCCTCAATCCCTTTATTTTGAGTCTATGTGTGTCTTTGCACATGAGATGGGTTTCCTGGATACAGCACACCAATGGTTCTTGGATTTTCATCCAATTTGCCAGTTTGTGTCTTTTGATTGGGGGCACTTAGTCTGTTTACATTTAATGTTAATATTGTTATGTGTGAATTTGATCCTGCCATTATGATGCTAGCTGGCTGTTTTGCTGATTAGTTGATGCAGTTTCTTCATTGTGTTGATGCTCTTTACCATTTGGTATGTTTTTGGAGTGGCTGGTACTGGTTGTTCCTTTCTATGTTTAGTGCCTCTTTCAGGAGCTCTTGTAGAAGCAGGCCTGGTCGTGATGAACTCTCTGAGTACTTGCTTGTATGGGTGTCAGGGAGCTGCTTGAGGAGACAGTTTGTCCTTTATAGGAGCTCAAGTGCTTAGCTGTGAGCTCCATTGTTCATTCAGAGCTGCTGGGCAGGTACATTTAATCTGCTGCAGCAGAACTCATAAACCCCCCTGTTTTTTTTTCCCCAGATGCTCTGTCCCAGGGAGTTAGGGCTTTATTTTTGAGTTTCTGTTGTACCACTGCCTTTTTTCTTGACCAGTGAGTAGGCAACCTAGTCACTGCCTGCAGAGGCTTTGCTGAGCAGCTGTGGGCTCCACCCAGCTGCCATGTGAACTTCCCTGCAGTCCATCTATGCATTCGCTGGGAGCTGCAATCCTGAGCTGCTGCTAATCAGCCATCTTGGATCCGTCCAGCAGAATGGCTATTAGTAAAAAGACAAAAAATAACAGATGCTGGTGAGATTGTAGAGAAAAAGGAACAATTATACATTGTTGGTGATAGTGTAAATTAGTTCAACCACTGTGGAAAGTGGTGTGGCATTTCCACGAAGACCAAAAACAGTACTACCATTTAACTTAGCAATCTCATTACTGAATATATGCCCAAAGGAATGTAAGTCGTTGTATTATAAAGACACATGCATGCATATGCACATTGCAGCACTATTCACAATAACAAAGACATGGACTCAACCTAAGATCTTATCAGTGGTAGACTGGATAAAGCAAATATGGTACATACATACCATGGAATGCTATGCAGCCATAAAAAAGAGATCATATCATTTGCAGAAACAGGTATGGAGTTGTAGGCCAATAGTTTTAGCAAACTTACACAGAAACAGAAAACGAAATATAGCATGTTCTCACTTATAATTTGAGCTAAATGATAACACATGAACACATAGAGGGGAAGCAACAGACACTGAGGCCTACTGGAGGGTGGAGGGTGGAGAGGAGGGAAAGGATCAGGAAAAATAACTGATAGGTACTAGGCTTAATACATGGATGACAAAATAATCTGTACAACACACACCCATGACATGAGTTCAGGTACATAACAAATATGCACATGTACCCCGACTTTAAAACAAAAACTTAAATAAATAAAGTTTAACCAATAAAAAGAAACACTCCACCAAAAGTCTCTTAGAACTGATAAATGATTTTGTAAAATTTTATAATACAATATTAATGTACAAAAAATGGTAACATTTCTGTACATCAACAATGCTCAAGCTGAGAGTCAAATCAAGAATGCATTCCTATTTACAATAGTCACAGAAAAATATACCTAGGAATACATCTAACCAAAGAAGTGAATGATCTCTACATGAAGAACTACAAAACACTGCTGAAAGAAATTATTGATGATGCAAGTGGGAAAACATTCCCTATTCATGAACTGGAAAAAAAAATCAATATTGTTAAAATGGTCATAGAACCCAAAGCAACATACAGAGTCAAACACTATTCCTATCAAACTTTTAACATCATTTTTCACAGAATACAAAAAAAAAAAAATTAAATCATGTGGAACCAAAGTAGTGCCCAAATGAACAAAGCAATGCTGAGCAAAAAGATCAAAGACAGGGGCATCTGTTACCTGACTTCAAACTATACTATAGGGTTACAGTAACCGAAACAGAATGGTACTGGTAAAAAATAATAATAATAATAAAACAAAACAAAAGAAAAGACACACAGATTTTAATGGAACAGGATACATAAACCAACAATAAAACTACATTCCTACAACCACCCAATCTTTGACAAAGTCAATAAAAACAAACAATGGGTTAAGGACTCCCTATTCAATAAATTATGCTGGAATACCTGGCTAGCAATATGCAGAAGAATGAAACTGCACCCTTATCTTTCACTATATACAAAAAGAAACTCGAGATGAATCAAAGACTTAAATGTAGACCTCAAATTATAAAAATCCTAGAAGAAAACCTCAAAACTATCATTCTGCACATTGGTCTTGGCAAAGAATTTGTGACCAAGTCCTCAAAAGCAATTGTAACAAAACCAAAGATTCACAACTGGGTCCTAATTAAACTAAAGAGCTTTTAGACAGCAAAAGAAACTATTAACAGAGTAAGAAGACAACCTACAGAATGGGAGAAAATTTTTGCAAAGTATGCATTCAATAAATGACTAATGTCTAGAATCTATATGGTATGTAAACAACTCGACAGAAAACAAACAAGTAACCACATTAAAAAGTGAGCAAAAGACATGAACAGACACCTCTCAAAAGAAGACATACATTAGGCAAACAAGTATATGAATAAATGCTCCACGTTACTCAGCATCAGAGAAATGTAAGTCAAAACTACAATGAGACACCATCTCACACCAGTAAAATGGGTATTATGAAAAAGGTAAAAAAATAAATGCTAGGAAAGTTGTGGAGAAGAAGATATGTTTATGAACTGCTGGTGAAATGTAAATTAGTTCAGGCATTGTGGAAAGCAGGTTGGAGATTTCACAAGTAACTTAAAACAGAGCTACCATTTGACCCACCAATCCCATTACTGGGTATATACCCAAAGGAATATAAATCACTCTGACATAAAGACACACATACACACATATGTTCATTGCAGCACTACTCACAATAGTGAAGACATGGAATCCACCTGAATGCCCATCAGTGGTGACTGGATAAAGAAAATATTGTACGTGTACATCATGGAAATCTACACAGTCATTATAAAGAATAAAATTGTGTGGTTTTTTAGCAACGTGGATGCAGTTGGAGGCCATAATCCTAAGTGAATTAATACAGGAACAGAAAACCAAATACGGCATTTCTCACTAGAAGTGGAAGCAAATATTGAGTACACATGAACACAAAGAAGAGAGCAAAAGACACTGGTACCTTCCTGAAATTGGAGTATGGGAAGAGCATGAGGATCAAAAAACTACCTGTTGGGTACTAGGCATATTACCTGGGTAATGAAATAATCTGTGCACCAAACTGCTATGACACACAATTTACCCATGTAACAAACCCACACATGTATCCCCTGAACTGAAATAAGATTGGAAAGAATAAAGACATAAAAGTGGCAAAAATAAATAAATAAATAAATAGAGGCATCACTAATCATCAGAGAAATGTAAATCAAAACCACAATGAGACACCGTCTCACACCAGTCAGAATGGCTAGTATTAAAAAGTTAGAAAGTAGTAGATGCTGGCAAGGCTGTGGAGAAAAGGGAATGTTTATACACCATTGTTGGGTATGCAAATTAGCTCAGTCACTGTAGAAAGAAGTTTGGAGATGTCTAAAAGAACTCAAGACACAACTACCATTTGATTCAGAAATTCTATTACTTGGTATATGCCCAAAGGAAAGTAAATCATTCTACCAAAAAGACAAATGTGCCTGTATGTTAATCAGAGCTCTATTTACAATAGCAAAGACACAGAATCAACCTAGGTGCCCATCAGCAGTGGACTGGATAAAGAAAATTTGGTACATATACACCACGGACTAATATGCAGCCATAAAAAAGGAATATCATGCCCTTTACAGCAACATGAATGCAACTAGAGGCCGTTATACTAAGCAAATTAAAACAGAAACAAAAAGTCAAATACCACATGTTTTCATTTGTAAGTAGAAGCTAAACATTAGGTACACATAGATGTAAAGATGGGAACAATAGACACAGAGGACTACTAGAGAGGGAAGATTGGCAGGGGTGGGGCTGACAAACTATTGTGTACTATGCTCACTACCTGGGCAACGGGATCTTTCATACCCCAAACCTCAGTGTCATGAAACATACCCATGTAAATATATATATTTTTTGGTAACTGGATAATGACAGTGGTTATTGTACTGCTACTTAAAAAATGCAAAATGCCTAATTTAAATTGAATTATGCAGTTATTGACCTCTGGCAACATTAAGCCACAGAACACTCAATTTAGGTTAACCTACATTAATAGAAAAGGTAGACAGTGGGCTGACCATGGAGAATGCAATATGATAACTTTGGCAAAAGTCATTGTTCACTACTGAGTGTTACATCATCCACTTTCACAAAATTAATGTTTTTTAAAAACATGTCAAATTTTTCTGCCATTACTAGCTGGTAAAATGTTTGTTTCTATTAAATTGGTCTATTCTAGGCATAGAATATTAAAATAGCAGTGAATGTACTAAACTTAGATATACCACTTCAGATTATTAAAACTTCATAATTTTGGTTATATGTTTTTTACCAAAGAGTGTTTCTGAGATTTTATCAAGTTCCTGTTATTTTTTTGCGTGTGTTCTGTTCTTCTTTAGTTAAATGACCTTTAGAAAAACACCCTTTATAAGTTAAGCAGAATTTTTAAAGTGACACAATGCACACATTTTCTTTCCACACATCTCCCCAACAATTAATAAAAACCATATTTGTTGCCTAAAAATAAGTTTCTACCCAAACAACATTTATCAAAATTTGCCCAAACTTTCCATATGTAGTTTTTCTATGTGGCATTCTGTAGTTATAAACAATTCCATGTTTTTCTGACCTTCCTTGACCTAGTTTACTTTTTGTTTCCAATGGTATCCGGTGGAGTTGTAGGCTATTTAATCTGAAACACTTAGTATTTAATTTGAAATCTCAAGGTTAAGTTTCTGAAGTTTTGTCTCCATTTCCCATCCCTGATTTTAGTAAAGGTTGAATATCCCTTATCTAAAATGCCAGGGATCAGAAGTATTTGAGAGTTCAGAATCTTTCAGATATTGGAATATTTGCATTATACAGTGTTTCATTTCTTTCAAAAGAACTTCCTCTCGTAACAATTTGAGCCAAGCTCTTTAATCTTTTGTCAGTAATGTGTGTTATTAAATCCTAATCTAATGAAAATGTTTACTCTTGGGCTGAGTGTGGTAGCTCACGCCTGTAATCCCAGAACTTTGGGAGGCCGAGGCGGGAGGATCACCTGAGTTCCGGATTTTGAGACCAACCTGACCAACATGGGGAAATCCCGTCTCTACTAAAAATACAAAAAATTAGCTGGGCATGATGGTGATTGCCTGTAATCCCAGCTACTTGGGAGGCTGAGGCAGGAGAATCGCTTGAACCGGAGAAGTGGAGGTGGCAGTGAGCTGAGATCGTGCCATTGCACTCCAGCCTGGTTAACAAGAGTGAAACTCTGTCTGAAAAAAAAAAAAAGAGAATATTTATAGCTCACTTAATATTGCTCTGTTTTACTTGCTGCTTGTCACTACAACAAAGAATACGTGGAAATAAGCACAGTGTACCACAGCAAATCTACTTGTGTGTCATTAGTGTTAGTCTAAATTACTAACTGTTTTCTTTGGTAAGCATAGCAATTGAAGCAGAATTCAGGTGGTGATATTCCCTTCTTGATATTTACAAGTATATAAGACTTTGGAAGAGTTTATGGTAAATATGCAATAAATTATATATCTTTGTATGTTAATATGTTCTTTCTTACCAAAAAATGTGGGAATATTTATTACAGGTGAGTTTGTTTTTCATATATGTCCCTATATTGTTCTAAAGTAGAATACTAGTCAATAAAAAGTTGTTAAAGTATCTTAAAAATATTTTTTAAAATTATAGTTACTTCTAGATTTAAATATAAGGCAATTTCTTTTTTATTTTGTAAACCATTCTGGCTTTAAATGTTTCCATTTTGTAAAATAAGAAGTCTCTTCCTCAAATATTGTCTTCTTAATCACTCACATCAGCTATTTATGGTTCTGTGTGTTGGTTAGTTGCAAAACAAAAGCCCACATTCTATGTGGTTAAACAACCCTTTGTAAGTAATTTCCAGATAGCTAAAACATGTACTAATTCTATACTTGACATTTTATTAGTTGGAGCTATAGTCATTTGAAGAAGGTTTGAATTTAAGATTTTTATTGCTCTTTTTGATAGGTTTTGCCAGTGAAAATTAAATCCAGTGGCTCTTTCTGTAGATTTAGGTGATAACCCATTTTTTTCTAGCCTGTGTTCCTTCTTAGTTAATTAGGTTCAAGATTATTTATAAATTGTTGCAGACCATCAGGAGTTACTTAATTCCATACTACTGTCCCTAAGTTGCTTGTTTCTTCATAAATTATTTTGTCTAGTAATTTGGGTCATATGGTTCTGGAAAAATTCAGTTATTAAGACTTTGGACAAATAAATAGCTTAGAACAAAAAATGGAAACCCGATTTGTTCTAACCCCTATGCATACATTAATTGCAACACCGTGGATCAAACAATCTATGAAACTGGTTACGGCCTACCTTAAAACTGGTGCAAATTGGGCTGGGCGCAGTAGCTCACACCTGTAATCCCAGCATTTTGGGTGGCCAAGGTGGGTGGATGACTTGAGGTCAGGAGTTTGAGATCAGCCTGAGCAGCATATCAAAAAATATAAAATATAAAAAATTGGCCAGGGGTGGTTGTGGGCACCTGTAATCCCAGCTACTTAGGAGGCTGAGGCAGAATTGCTTGAACCAGGGAGGCAGAGTTTGCAGTGAGCTGAGATCATGCCATTGCACTCAAGACCAGGTGACAGAGTGAGACTCTGTCAAAAAAAAAAAAAAATGGTGCAAATTGGTGCAGTTTTCCTAGACCCAGGAGTTTTAAGTATGGATTGGGGAATTTTCCAAAAAGACCTACTATTTCTACTTGACAGAGGAAAAAATTTAACAATACATGAAAGAAAAAATTGATAAACTGGATTTCATCAAAATTAAGAACCGCTGATCTTTCTAAAATACTGTCAAGGGAATGAAAAACAAGTCACATGCTGGGGGAAAATATTTACAAATTAAATTCCCAATAAAGGATTTATATATGAAATATATAAAGAATGATTGAAAGTTAATAATGGGATAATAAGGAAAGGGATAGTCAATGGGTATAGGTTTCTTCTTGTAGTGATAAAATCTTTTTGGGATTGAACAGTGGTATTAGTTGTACAACTCTGAGTATACTAAAACTCACTACACTTTATACATACATATCTGTTTTTACTATGCTTCACTTTATTATGTTTCCAAGATACTGCGTTTTATTTTATTTTATTTTATTTACAAATTGAAGGTTAGTAACAATCCTGTGTTGAGCAAGTCCATTGGCACCATTTTTCCAACAATGTATGCTCACTTCATGTCTCTGTGTCACATTTTGATTATTCTCACAGTATTTGAAATTATTTCATTATCATTTTATCTATTATGGTGATCTGTGATAAGTGATCTTTGTTTTTGTTTTTGTTTTCTGAGATAGGGTCTCGCTCTGTCACCCAGGTGGGAGTGCAGCAGCATGATCATGGCTCACTGCAACCTCACCCTCCTGGGCTCAATTGATCATCCCACCTCAGCCTGCCAAGTAGCTGGGACTACAGGTGCATGCCACCATGCCCGGCTAATTTTGTTATTGTTGTTGTTTTGCAGATGGAATTTTGCCATGTTGCCCAGGCTGTTCTCAAACTCCTGGGCTCAAGCTATCTGCACCCCTTGGCCTTTTTCATAGTGCTCAGATTACAGGCATGAGCCACCGTGTGTGGGCAATAAGTGATCTTTGATGTTACAATTGCTATCCTTTTGGGATGTCATGGACTGTACCCATATAAGACGTGGTACTTAATTAATAAATGTTGTATGTATTCTGAAACAGACAATAAAAACAAAAACAAAGATCACTTGTTCCACTAACCAACTTTTCCCTCATATCTCCCCCTCTTTTTGGACATCCCTATTCTCTGAGACAAAATAATATTGAAATTATTTCAATTAATAATTCTATGATTAATGTTCAAGTGAAAAGAAGAGTTCAATGTCACTCACTTCAAACCAAATACTAGAAATCATTAAATTTAATGAGAAAGCCATGCTGACAATCAAGATAGCAAGGCCTCTTGCACCAAACAGTCAGCCAAATTATAAATGCAAAGGAAAAGTTTTTGGATAAAATTAAAACTGCTAGTTTTTTTCATACCCCAGTGGCACCTGGAGTGCCAGTTAGACAGAACTGTTCACTCCCCTGGAAAGGGGGCTGAAGCCAGGGAGCCAAGTGGTCTAGCTCAGCAGATCCTACTCCCATGGAGCCCAGCTAACTAATATCCACAGGCTTGAAATTCTTGCTGCTGGCACAGCAGTCTGAAGTTGACCTGGGATGCTCAAGCTTGGTGGGGGAAGAGGCTCTGCCATTACTGAGGCTTGAATAGACAATTTTCCCCTCACAGTATAAACAAAGCCACCAGGAAGTTCAAACTGGGCAGAGCCCACCGCAGCTCCATAGAGCTGCTGTAGCCAGACTGCCTCTCTAGATTCCTCCTCTATGGGCAGGGTATCTTTGAAAAAAAGGCAGCAGCCTCCATCAAGGGCTTATAGATAAAATTCCTATCTCCCTAGGACAGAGCACCTGGGGGGAAGGGGCAGCTGTGGGTGCAGCTTCAGCAGACATAAACATTCCTGCCTGCCACCCCTGAAGAGAGCAGTGGCTCTCCCAGCACAGCACTCAAACTCTGCTAAGGAACACACTGCTTCCTCAAGTGGGTCCCTGACTCCTGTGCCTCCTGACAGGGAGACACCTAACAGCAGGGGTCCACAGACACCTCATACAGGAGAGCTCTGGCTGGCATCTGGTGGGTGCCCCTCTGGCACATAGCTTCCAGAAGAAGGAATAGGCAGCAATCTTTGCTATTCTGCAGCCTCTGCTGGTGATACTCAGACAAGTAGGATATGGAGTGGACCTCCAGCAAATTCTAACAGACCTGCAGCTGAGGGGACTGACTGTTAGCAAGAAAACTAACAAACAGAAAGGAATAGCATCAACATCAACAAAAGAACGTCCACTCAGAGACCCCATCTGAAGGTCACCAACATCAAAGACCAAAGGTAGATAAATCCACGTAGATGAGAAAAACCAGCGCAAAAAGGCAGAAATTTCCAAAAACCAGAATGTCTTTTCTTTTCCAAGGGATCTCAATCCTCGCCAGCAAGGGAACAAAATTGTTCGGAGAATGAATTTGATGAATTGACAGAAGTAGCCTACAGAAAGTGGGTAATATTTTCTAACCCAATGCAAAGAAGCTAAGAACCTTGATAAAAGGCTAGAGGAATTGCTAACTAGAATAACTCATTTAGAGAAGAACATGAATGACCTGATGAAGCTGAAAAACACAGCATGAGAACTTCGTGAAGCATACAAAAGTATCAATACCTGAAATGATCAAGTGGAAGAAAGGATATCAGAGATTGAAGATCAACTTAACGAAATAAAGCATGAAGACAAGATTAGAGAAAAAAGAATGAAAAGGAATGAACAAAGACTTCAAGAAATATGGGAATATGTGAAAAGACCAAACCTAGGTTTGATAGTGCACCTGAAAGTGATGGGGAAAATGGAACCATTTTCAAGATATTATCCAGGAGAATTTACCCAACCTAGCAAGGCAGGCCAACATTCAAATTTAGGAAACACAGAGAACAACACAAAGATACTCCTCAAGAAGAGCAACCCCAAGATACATAATTGTCAGATTCACCAAGGTTGAAATGAAACAAAAAATGTTAAGGACAGCCAGAAAGAAAGGTCAGGTTACCCACAAAGGTAAGCCCATTAGACTAACAGCAGATCTCTCTGCAGAAACCCTACAAGCTGCAAGAGAGTGGGGGCCAATATTCAACATTTATTTTTTTGTAATTTTAAATGATAAATTTCATTTCTATTGAATAAAAACATAATTATACAAGCATGAAAATATATTCAAATATTTGAATACATTAAATTTTTTGTAACTTCACATGCTTTATACAAAAGTATGGAGTTCAAAGTAGTATCATACTTGCTAATAATTACCAGAATTCTGATTTTGCTATACTTTTCATCAGGATTTCTGGGATACTTCCCAACTAAACAGATTAAGATTCTAGAAAAATAAAAGATGACAACAGTCTTTGAAATAAGAGCAATTTTGGGGTGAGAAATAGTAGTTTCTAGGAATGCACAACTAAACCATAGTGTACATTTAAGTTACAAAGTTTTTAAAAATTTAAACAATTCCTGGCCAGGTGTGGTGGCTCATGCCTGTAATTCTAGAACTTTGGGAGGCCAAGGCAGGAGTTCAAGACCAGCCTGGCTAACATGGCAAAACCCTGTCTCTACTAAAAATGCAAAAAGTAGCCAGTGTGGTGGTGGATACCTGTAATCCCAGTTACTTGGGAGGCTGAGACAGAAGAATCACTTGAACTCAGGAGATAGAAGTTGCAGTGAGTTGAGATTGCACACACCCTGGGCAGCAGAGCAAGACCTCATTTCAAGAAAAAAAATTCTTATAGTTTCCTTACAAAAGCACACTAACCATATTTTAAATATGTATCTTACATATATAAAACAAATTTATTGTCCATAGCTCCCCCCAATCCCCAAAAATTCTAGTAAAATGAATAGCAAGTAGTGAGAAGGTTCTGTGGACACTGGCTATATGTGAGATGTTGGATTGCCACACTTCCTCTGAGTAAAGCAATTAGGATGAAAACATGGACTGCAGCCTATATAATTTGCACTTTTGTGATATCATGTTTAAAGACCTTTTCCTGGCCCCACAATATTAATCATGCTCATTATAGAACAGTCAGAAAATACAGAAAAGTACAGAAAAAAATAATAACACTGTAATCTTAACACAGAGATACCTACTGGCAACATTTTGGTGTTTGTTTTCTGTCTTTTCCCTAAGCATACAAAAATACAAACATATACATATAAAAATGCTGTTATATTGTTGACACAATTCGATATTTTGCTTTTTTCACTGAATACAATGGTCTTGTGTTTCTCCCTTCCCCTTTATATATTCTTCATCAGAATTTATATTAATTGCCAAAAAATCTTTCATGACTGAATATACCATAACGTAAGATAATTTAAATGGTATTTATGATTTTATAGCTTTTAAAGTTATATTTTGTATATTCATTTTTGTTATTTTGTATAACATTTTAAAAGCTATAAAATGGAAGTACGTATTACATTTTTGACAACTGATGCTTCTCAGTATGCAGTTAAACTGGTTCAAGGCCTCTTTATGCTTCCCTAAGTCCTCAAAGGCTGGGAAGGGGACAGCAAGTTAGACACTGCACAAGGATATTACACCCCAGCATTGAACGTCACATTCCAGAAGGTCCAGTTGAAAGTGACTGATTCCATGTTAAGTCATACATGGATAACTGAAGGTCTGTTTGTAAAGTTCAAATGCTGAACTCCTACAAGCTGTAAAACAAAGTTGATAGGTTTATGATCCAACCTATTCCTATCACAGTGTATAAAATGGATGTTGTTACGTGGACCTGAAATGAGAGTTCCACCTTGCTGAAATGGGTCTCCTTGAAAATCAAAGAGAATTCCAGTTACTGCCCATCACAGTCTCCGAAGTCTTCTGAGAGTAGATTTGAATTTATGTGGGGACTCTGTCCTGAGAAAGCAATTTCTTCACTTCTTTTCATTCCTTATCTTATATAAATTTCCCTCTTGGGATCGACATACATTTCATGAGAATATCCAGTCAGTTTGCAAAAAAGACTATATGATGATAGGATGACTCTCCAATCACTATAAAGGTGACATTTGCTTTTTGTAAGAAACTCTTGGGGATTTTGGCCAGATCCTCTATGTATTCCTTGCAAATGTAACACAGGAAATGTGGAACTAACACCACTATGGCTTGGCACCCTGGAACAGTGGGTGGAACAACACCCTCTGCCTGTGAGTGTCCAGCACCAGCAGCTCACCCACAGTGGCCACCAAGGGCAGCCCTCGGGGCTGCTTGGGGCTGGGACAGGGGGTGCAGGGGTAGTGCTGCCACTAAACTTCAACATTTGTAAAGAAAAGAATTTTTCAACCCAGAATTAGAATTTCATATGCAGCCTAGTTTAGCTTTACAAGGAAAGGAGAATTAAAATATTTTACAGACAAGCAAATGCTCAGAGATTTTGTCACCACCAGGCCTGGCTTACAAGAGCTCCTGAAGGAAGCACTTAATATGGAAAGGAAAAACTGGTACCAGCCACTGCAAAAACATACCAAATTGTAAAGACCATTGACACTATGAAGAAACTGCATCAACTAATGGACAAAATAACCAGCTAGCATCATAATGACAGTATTGAATTCAAACATAATAATATTAACCTTAAAGGTAAACAAACTAAGTACCTCAATTAAAAGACACAACCTGACAAATTGGATGAAGAGTCAAGACCCGTAGTGTGCTGTATTCAGGAGCCCCATCTCACGTGCAAAGACACATATAAACTCAAAATAAAGGATGGAGAAATGCTTACCAAGCAAATGGAGAGTGAAAAAAAAAAGCAAGGGTTGCAATTCTAGTCTCTAATAAAATAGACTTTAAACCAACAAAGATAAAAAAAAGACAAAGAAGGGCATTACATAATGGTAAAGGGATCAATACAAGAAGAAGAGCTAACTTTCCTAAATATACATGCACCCAATACAAGAGAACCCAAGATTTACAATACAAGTTCATAGAGACCTACAAAGAGAGTTAGACTCCCACACAATATTAGTGGGAGAATTTAACACACCACTGTGTCAATATTAGACAGATCAATGAGAAAGAAAGTTAACAACGATATTCACAACTTGAACTAAGCTCTGGACCAAGCAGACCTAATAGACATCTACAGAACCCTCCACCCCAAATCAACAGAATATACATTCTTTTCAGCACCACATCACACTTTTTCTAAAATTGGCCACATAATTGAAAGTAAAACACTCCTTTGCAAATGCAAAAGAATGAAAATTATAAAAAACAGTCTCTCAGTCCACAATGCAATCAAATTAGAACTCAGGATTAAGAAACTCACTCAACACCACACAACTACAAGGAAACTCTACAACCTGCTCCTTAATGACTACTAGGTAAACAATGAAATGAAGGCAGAAATAAAGAAGTTCTTTGAAACCGATGAGAGCAAAGACACAGCTTACTAGAATCTCTGAGATACAGCTAAAGCAGTGTTTAGAGGGAAATTTATACAACTAAACGCCTACAGGAGAAAGCAGAAAAGATCTAAAATAGGCACCCTAGCATCACGATTAAAAGAACTAGAGAAGCAAGAGCAAACAAATTCAAAAGCTATCAGAAGACAAGAAATAACTAAGATCAGAGCAGAACTGAAGTAGATAGAGACATGAAAAACCCTTCTAAAAAATCAATGAATCCAGGAGCTGGTTTTCTGAAAAGATTAACAAAATAGATACACCACTAGCCAGTCTAATAAAGAAGAAAAGAGGAAAGAATCAAATTGATACATTAAAAAATAATAAAGGGGATATCACCACTGATCCCACAGATATACAAACTACCATCAGAGAATACTATAAAAACCTCTATGCAAATAAACCATAAAATCTAGAAGAAATCGATAAATTCCTGGATGCATACACCCTCCCAAGACTAAACCAGGAAGAAGTCAAATCCCGGAATAGACCAATAGCAATTTCTGAAAATGAGGCATGAATTAATAGCTTACCAACAACAAAAAAAGCCCAGGACCAAAAGCTCAGGACCAGACGGATTGACAGCTGAATTCTACCAGAGGTACAAAGAGGAGCTGGTACCATTCCTTCTGAAACTATTCCAAATAACAGAAAAGTAGGAACTCCTCCCTAACTCATTTTATGAGGCCAGCATCATCCCGATATCAACACACCAAAAATAAATTTCACACCAATATCCCTGATGAACATCAATGTGACAATCCTCAATAAAATACTGGCAAACCAAATCCAGTAGCACATCAAAAAGCTGATCCACCATGATCAAGTTGGCTTCATCGCTGGAATTCAAGGCTAATTCAACATATGCAAATCAATAAAGGTAATCCATCACATAAACAGAACCAATGACAAAAACCACATGATTATTTCAATAGATGCAGAAATGACCTTCGATAAAATTCAACACCCATTCTTGCTAAAAACTCTCAATAAACCAGATATTGATGGAATATGTCTCAAAATAATAAGAGCTATTTATGGCAAACCCACAGCCAATATCATACTGAATGGGCAAAAATTAGAAGCATTCCTTTGAAAACCAGCACAAGACAAGGGATGCCTTTCTCACCACTCCTACTCAACATAGTATTGGAAGTTTTTGCCAGAGCAATCAGTCAAGAAAAAGAAATAAAGAGTATTCAAAAGGAAGAGAAGAAATCAAATTGTCTCAGTTTACAGATGACATGATGGTATGTTTAGAAAACCCCAGCATCTCAGCCCAAAAACTCCTTAAGTTGATAAGCAACTTCAGCAAAGTCTCAGGATAAAAAATCAATGTGCAAAAACCACAAGCATTCCTACACACCAATAATAGACAGAGAGTCAAATCATGAGTGAGCTCCCATTCACAATTGCTACAAAAAGAATAGAATACCTAGGAATACAACTTACAAGGGACGTGAAGGACCTCTTCAAGAAGAACTACAAACTACTGCTCAAGGAAATAAGAGAGGACACAAACAGATGGAAAAACCTTCCATGCTAATGGATAGGAAGCAATAATATTGTGAAAATGGCCATACTGCCCAAAGTAATTGATAGATTCAATGCTATCCCCATCAAGCTTTCATTGACTTTCTTCACAGAATTAAAAAAAGAAAAAGCTACTTTAAATTTCATATGGAACTTTAAAAGAGCCCATATAGCCAAGACAATCCTAAGCAGAAAGAACAAAGCTAGAGGCATCACACTACCTGACATCAAACTATACTACAAGGCTAGTATAGTTTGGTAACCAAAATAGCATGGTACTAGTACCAAAACAGATACATAGACCAATGGAATAGAACAGATGCCTCATAAATAACATCACACATATACAACCATGTGATCTTTGACAAACCTGACAGAAACAAGCAATGGGGAAAGGATTCCCTATTTAATAAATGGTGTCAGGAAAACTGGCTAGCCATATGCAGAAAACAGAAACTGGACTCCTTCCTTACACTTTATACAAAAATTAACTCAAGATTGTTTAAAGACTGAAACGTAAAACCTAAAACCATAAAAACCCTAGAAGAAAACCTAGGCAATATCATTCAGGACATAGGCACGGGCAAAGGTTTAAGTACTGAAACACCAAAAGCAATGACAACAAAAGCCCAAATTGACAAATGAGACCTAATTAAACTAAAGAGCTTCTGCACAGCAAAAGAAACTATCATCAGAGTGAACAGGCAACATAAAGAATGGAAGAAAATTTTTGCAATCTATCCATATGACAAAGAGCTAATATCCAGAATCTACAAGGAACTTAAACAAACTGTCAAAACAAGCAAACAAACAAACGACCCATCAAAAAGTGGGCAAAGGATATGAACAGACACTTCTCAAAAGATGACATTTCTGCAGCCAACAAACATATGAAAAAAACCTCATCATCTCTAGTCGTTAGAGAAATGCAGATCAAAACCACAATGATATACCATCTCTTGCCAGTTAGAATGGCGATCATTAGAATGTCAGGAATCAACAGATGCTGGAGAGGATATGAAGAAATAGGAATGCTTTTATATTGTTGGTGGGAGGGGTAAATTAGTTCAATCATTGTGGAAGACAGTGTGGTGATTCCTCAAGGATCTAGAACCAGAAATACCATTTGACCCTGCAATCTGATTACTGGGTATATACCCAAAATTTTATAAATCATTCTGCTATAAAGACATGTGCACACGTATGTTTATTGCAGCACTATTCACAAAAGGAAAGACTTGGAACCAACCCAAATGCCCATCAATGATAGACTGGATAAAGAAAATGTGGCACCATGGAATAGTATGCAGCCTTAAAAAAGGATGAAATCGTGTTCTTTGCAGGGACATGGATAAAACCGGAAATCATGATTCTCAGCAAACTAACATAGGAACAGAAAACCATACATTGCATATTCTCACTTGTAAGTGGGAGTTGAACAATAAAAACACATGGACACAGGAGGGAAACACCATACACCAGAGCCTGTCACAGAGTCAGGGGCTAGGGAATACCTAAAAGGAGAAATACCTAATGCGGATGATGGGTTGATGGGTGAAACAAACCACCATGGTACATGTATACCTATGTAACAATCCTGCACATTCCGCACATGTATCCAAGAACATAAAGTATAGCAATAAAAAAATAAATCAGATAAAGTTATATCATCCAGTTTTTAAGCTTCCTTAACAACAATAAAATTAAATAGATGTTGAACACACACAAAAAAATAAATCTGCTATTCCAGGGGACATATGAATGATAAGAAAGCAAAACAACCTTACTGCTTTTAGGGAGAAAGTTTTAGTGGTCTGGATATAAGATCAAACCAGCTACAACATTTCCTTAAGCTAAAGCCTAATCCAGAGCAAGCCCCAACTTCCCTCAATTCTACAAGAGCTGAGAGAGGTGAGGAAGCTGCAGGAAAAAAAGTTGTAAGCTGGCAGACTTTGGTTCATGAGGTTTAAGGAAAGAAGCAACCTTTATAACATAAAAGTACAAGGTGAGACAGCAAGCGCTAATGTAGAAGCTGCAGCAAGTTACTAGGAAGATCTAGCTAAGATAATTGATGAAGGGGCTCCAATAACAGATTTTCAATGTAGACAAAACAGCCTTGTACTGAAAGAAGCTGCCACCTAGGACTTCCATACCTAGACAGAAGTCAATGCCTGGTTTTAAAGCTTCAAAAAACAGGCTGACTTGTTAGTTAGGGGATAATGCAGCTGGTGACTTTAAGCCAATGCTCATTTTCCATTTTGAAAATTCTAGTGCCCTTAAGAATTATGCCAAATCTACTCTGCATATTTTCTATAAATGCAACAACAAGGCGCATATAACAGTACATCTCTTTACAGCTCTACAGCATGGTTTACTGAATATTTTAGGCCTACTCTTGAGACCATCTCAGGAAAAAAAAGATCCTTTCAAAGTACTACTTTTCATTGAAAATGTATCTAGTCACACAAGAGCTCTGATGGAGATGTATAAGAAGATTGATGCTCTTTTCTATCCTGCTAACATGGCATCCATCCTGCAGCCTAGAGATCAAGACGTAGTATTGATTTTCAAGTCCTATTATTTAAGAAATACATTTTATAAGGCTATGGTTGCCAGATTCCTCTGATGTATCTGGGATAAGTAAATTAAAGACTTTCTGGAAATGATTCACCATTTTTGATGCCATTAAGAATATTTGTACTTCATGGGAGGAGGTCAAAATATCAACATTAACAGGAGTTTGGAATAACTCGATTCCAACTCCATGACTGACTTTGAGGGTTCAAGACTTTACCAGAAAAAATAACTACAGATTTTGTGAAAATGACAAGAAAACTAGAATTAGAAGTGGACTCGGAAGATGTAACAGAATTGTTGTAGTCTCATGATAAAACTTTTTAATAGATGAGGAGATGCTTCTTATGTATGAGCAAAGAAAATGGTTTGTTGGAATGGAATCTACTGGTGAAGATGCTGTGAACACTGCTGAAATGACAGCAAAAGATTTAGAATATTACATAAGCTTATTTGATAAAGCAGTGGTGGGGTTTGAGAGGATAGACTTTAATTTTTTTTTCTTTTATATATATATATATTTTTTATTGCATTTTAGATTTTTGGGTACATGTGAAGAACATGCAAGATTGTTGCATAGGTACACACATGGCAGTGTGATTTGCTGCCTTCCTCCCCATCACCTATATCTGGCATTTGTCACCATGCTGTCCCTCCCCAACTCCCCACCCCCCCCGCTGTCCTTCCCCTTCCCCCCCCCCACAGACCCCAGTGTGTGATGCTCCCCCTCCCTGTGTCCATGTGTTCGCATTGTTCAACACCCGCCTATGAGTGAGAACATGCGGTGTTTGATTTTCTGTTCTTGTGTCAGTTTGCTGAGAATGATGGCTTCCAGGTTCATCCATGTCCCTACAAAGGACACGAACTCATCGTTTTTGATGGCTGCATAATATTCCATGGTGTATATGTGCCACATTTTCCCTGTCCAGTCTATCACAGATTTACAAGAAAAAAACAAGCCCATTCAAAAGTGGGCGAAGGATATGAACAGACACTTTACAAAAGACTTTAATTTTAAAAGAAATGCTGCTGTGGGTAAAATATTACCAACCAGAATCACATGCTGTAGAGAACTGTTATGAAAGAAAGAGTCAATGAATTTGGCAAATTTCATTGTTTTCTAAATTTAGGAAACTTCCACAGCTACCTCATTCATCAGGAGCCACCACCCTCATCATTCAGCAGCCATAAACATCAAGGCAAGACCCTCCATCAGTAAAAAGATTACAACTCACT
Organism: Ateles fusciceps; assembly: GCA_036589455.1. Classification (NCBI taxonomy): domain Eukaryota; kingdom Metazoa; phylum Chordata; class Mammalia; order Primates; family Atelidae; genus Ateles; species Ateles fusciceps. The sequence goes on from JAZHEH010002388.1 coordinate 57,463, forward strand.
GAAGGTTCAGATGATTGTTAGCATTTTTGGGCAAGCAATAAAATATTTTCAATTTTAAAAATGTGCAGTTTTTAGACATAATGCTATTGCACACTTAATATACGACAGTATAATGTAAACATAACTTTTATATGAAATAGGAAACTAAAAAGTTCATGTGACTCACTTTATTGTGATATTTACTTTGTTACAATATTTGTTTTCTTGTAGTGGTCTGGAACTGAACTTACAATACTTCAAAGGCATTCTTGTACTTTAACTGGATAAATTGTATGTTATATGAATTAAACCTCAATAAACCTGTTTTGTGAAAATTCAATGATTAAGGAATGAATAGACACTTCACCATGAAAGAGATAGAAATAGCAAATAAACACAGGAAAAGAAGCTCAATATTATTAGTTATTAGGGAAACGCAAATCGAACCACAGCAGGATACAACCACGTACCTAATACAATGCCTTAAAGAATGGACCATATAAAATGATAGCAAGGATGTAGAGCAATTAGAACTCATACATACACTGAAGATGAAAATATAAATTGATACGACTACTTTGAAAAACAGTTTGGCAGCTTCTTAAGTTAACCATACAACTACCATAAAAATCAGTCATTTCATTCTTAGATATTTAATCAAAGTAAATGAAAGAATATATCTACACAAAGGTTTGTACACAAATAATCATAGCAACTTAATTTGTAAAACTTGAAATAGCTCAAAGGTTCATCACAGTTGAATAAATAAACACATTGTGGTATATGCATTCTAGCAGGCAGAAGAAAGTGTATTAGAGATCAGAAGATGTGTATTCCAGTTCTGGAGTTTCATCACCTAGAATGAGTACAATAACATTAAAATTTTTCACTGTTCTCATTTAGATAATGAAGGAAATAATATTTCCCTTTTTATGTGTTGGTTCTAAAACTCAAATAAGTAAATATATGGGGTTATTTGGTTAGCTATAATTTTATGACATTTTATTGGCTTTTAATTCCTTGATTTTTTTCTGATTGTACCTATGAAGTTATATTTTCTGGAATTTTAATTTTTCTTTCTTCTGATGTTTTATCATATTAAAGAAGGCTATAGCCTTAGAACTTTTTCTTTAAGTCTTTAGCTAATAACTGATACATTTTGACATTCTTGGAAGGTTCATTTGTGTTTGATAATTTACTTCCTGTGAAACACAGAAGGGGTGAAAAGGAAATCATCATGACTGATCGTTGATTTTTTTAGCACATTAACAAAGATTCATACTCAGTCTTTGAATTCTATTTTTTGGGTTCTTGCCCCAAAAAAGATTTTGGGCACTCAAATATCCAGTCCATTTGTTACTCTTGCATGGCCAAACTTAAATAAGGCCTTTTAATCGGAACATATCTTTTATATATATATCTATATCTATATCTATATATATATCTATATATATTTTTTATTGCATTTTAGGTTTTGGGGTACATATGAAGAACATGCAAGATTGTTGCATAGGTACACACGTGGCAGTGTGATTTGCTACCTTCCTCCCCATCACCTATAGCTGGCATTATCTTTATTGTTAGAAAATATAATTACTAATAACACATGTAAGTTAGCCCCCAAAGTTCCGCAGGTTTCTTCTCTCCGGTTTACTGTCCCTCTTAAAAACATTTTTTGTGTAAAAACATAAAGCTGAATGAAGCTAATTTCACCAAAGAATATGTATATATTTAAGTAAGTCAAGCATTGGACTGTTACACAGCATTAGGCTACTTAATGGTCTCAATTTGGCTTTTATTGACTTAAACTATATTGGTGATTTACCATACACGAATTGTCTACTTCAGCAATATATTTCTTGGTAAATATAGACTGAAAAAAAATTGCCCAAGCAGAAAAAGAGGTCATTTTTCCCATCAGGGGAAAAATGGTTTCTGGTTTGTCAGTTCTACAGAGGATGGTGCTTTTTTCCAAGTGGTGGAAGTAGGCTTATTTGGCTTCTTTTTATTTTATTTTATTTTTTTTATCTTGCCTTTACATGTAGGCTCATTTTACCCTCAAAGCATAATTTAGGCTCTTTGTCCTTAAGTATATGAGTCATTTGCCTTTTTAGTCAGTCAAGTTCTTTATAGAAGGTATTTTATTTTTTGGACATAAAAAAATGTTTACAATTGAGGGGGAGAAAAGTGCCTTACAGAAAGAACATTATGCATAAAACCATTTCAGTTTTGTTATAGATAAATACTTATGTAATCATTTTTAAAAGTCTGAGAACAGATACCAACTTTCTGGGTGGTGAGATCCATAATGCACTTTTGTAATCAGGAAAAATAATTTTTTAAATAGAAGTTTGTTTCTTCTTCATGATAGTCGTCTGTCCTGACAGCCCTTTAACTTGCTTATTAATTTTAGAAAATTCTTGGGATCATGTTGTGTTTGTATATGTATTTGTTCTTTGTTTTTGCTATGCCATGTTTATTTTAATTTGCCTCCCTCTCAGTCTAGTCAATCGTGAGGATTAATTTCTGAAAAGCTAGCAAAGACTAATATTCTTTTTTAATCCTCTTCACTATGTCTGTCTTCTATAACGATTTAACTCTGAGGGGGTTATGTAATTAACTGTCACCAATTCTGCTTTTTTATCCCTTTACAAGGAAATAGACTAAATAGCCAACTTGCAAGATACCACTGCTTCTTTTAAGAATGATGGGTTTCCCAGGTGATACATGAAAGAAGAGATAATGACCACCTATCTCCTTCATCCTGGTCACACAGGAAGGTAGGTGAGTAGCAACTCCTCTAGGATACATATTTACATTTGCAGTTATGTGTCTGATATTATCTGCTGGTTCAAAACATTGCTTCTTATTCTCTCTATGCAATGATAGTCAACTCACGAAAATAGCTGCCATTCAGTGATGAGTACAAATGAAAAACTTGGAAGGTGAGGAAAATGCTTTCTTCCTTGAGGACCTTATAAGCTATTTAGCAGATATTTATTAAGCATCTACTATAAGTAAGGCTTAACACAGGGGCCTCAGAGATGAATAACACTCATCCTGTCCTCATGAAGCTCAGTATAGCAGAATGAAAGCTAGTTAGAACCTTCTTAGTGTCTTTCTTGACTCTGGAATCAACTTGTGACCCTCTTCTTGGCTACCCATAAAGATAGTATTATTGCATCCATAAATCATTAAAACTAAAATCAGAAGGGGACATCTCAGGAGCAGATGTAGGTACACAAGACTGACTCTTTCATCATGATAGTTGTGGCAACAAGGAACTGCAAATAACATGTCTGGTAGTATGGCCAGTTCAAATCTCAGTGCCTCATGGGAATAGATTTCCCCACAGCTTGATAATACCAAGTTGGGCAGTAACCCTAAGATTCCTACAATATCAATTCCAGAAAAGTACCTCACTCTTGAACATGTCACACATCTAATAGAGAGTTATGAGTATATTTGCATAAAGTTGCATACCTTTTTTGGAAATTTGCTTATGTCTAAATGAAATGTGGAATATACTTTCTAATAATTTCAGATTAAATAAGATTTCCAGTTTCTTCTAGATTTTTAACTGATTTTTTTTACCTATCCAGTAACCTTGACTCAGATATTTTATTCACACAGTAATCAAAATTTCCAAGGCATTCTTAATTTCAAACATTCTTTTTCATTATCTTTCCAAATCTTCAAAATATCCAAAAAAGTCTAATTTTTTTCTTTTGTTTTACCTACTTTTTTTCCTTGACACACCCTCAGGAGGTCCTGATGACATGTGCTCTGAAATTCTAATTTTTTGATATCTAAGTCACACTTCCTAGAGTGCACCTCGCACCAAGAAACAACACAAAACCCTCAGGTGTCAGAACTTATGGCCTGATTTGGAGTTTGGAAAATACAGTCACTCTACTAAAACTAATATTTAAGGAATGGAAAAATTCCCAAAGCTGGGGAGTGGGAGGAATAATAAGACCCTTCATATAAACCTTTGTTAGGCCACACTTAGCTTTTGGACCATAGTTTAATAATCTGACTGCTAGATGGAAAACATTTTTTGAACCACCTAAAGTTTTAAAATGTCAACTGGTTATTAGTGTAATGATTAACATTTTAATTTTAATGTTCTCAAAATGACTTCTTTATTTTGGAGTCAGGTAGAAAGAGATGGCTATTCTTCTTCAAGTGTTTTTTTCTTTGTATGTTTCTGTCAACTTTGTAAACTACACATATGACTTTTTATTTAATCAGATAAGAAAAGTCTCCTCAGGGTGAAAATCTGATGTATTTCAAGTGGTTAGGAATTTATGTTTATTCTAAATTGTGGTCTTCTGAGATTTAATCCTATTTTGTTTTGCACAAAAGATCAACAAGAGGAAGTAGTCATACCTTGTCTGTAAATTGTGGATAAGGTCTATATAAAAAAATTTTGATACTTAATGCAATTTAGATAATAGTTATTAAATTCACTGTTCATCCATGGCTCCCTTTTTTTAAAAAATTGTTTTATTTATAATTTATGTAAATATAATTCAAAATTATACATGTAGTTCAGCTATTATTCTTTTAGACTGAATCTTACAGTCACAAAATAAGTTTTCGTAGGCCTGCAGAATATTCTCAGGGTCAATACGTATAAAAGACTAAAAAAGCTGGGTGTGGCAGCTCACGCCTATAAACCCAGCACTTTGGGGAAGCTGAGGCGGGCAGATCTTGAGGTTAGGAGATCGAGACCATCCTGGCCATGGTGAAACCCCGTCTCTACTAAAAGGCAAAAATTAGCCAGGCATGGGGATGCACGCCTGTCATCCCAGGTACTCAGGAGGCTGAGGCAGGAGAATCACTTGAACCCGGGAGGTGGAGGTTGTAGTGAGTCGAGGTCATGCCCCTGCACTCCAGTCTAAGCAACAAAATGAGACTCCGTCTCAAAAAAAAAAAAGAAAGAAAAAAAATGTCTAAAAAGTGCTACATCAGGCGGGAGCGGTGGCTCACACCTGTAATCCTAGCACTTTGGAGGCTGAGGCAGGTGGATCATGACATCAAGTGATCTAGACCATCCTCACCAACATGGTGAAACTCCATCTCTACTAAAAATAAAAAAAATTAGCTGGGTGTGGTGGCACGTGCCTGTAGTCCCAGCTACTCGGGAGGCTGAGGCAGGAGAATCGCTTGAACCCAGGAGGCGGAGGTTGCAGTGAGCCAAAATAGTGCCACTTCACTCCAGCCTGGGAACTGAGAGAGACTCCACCTCAAAAAAAAAAAAAAAAAAAGGTGCTACATCTGGGATTAATACAATTATTGAATAATTAGCACAATTATCTCAGCCTTTGAGATCCAAATATCTTTCTGTCCTAATTATAATACTGAACTTTAAATGGGTAAAACGTGTTTCAGTGGTCGATTTATCAAGTTCTCATCAGAGGTTTGCCATTCTTCTAATTAAATCTATTTTACCCAAGGCTATGGACTCCTTTTGACATTTCTGCCTCAGCAGCAGAGGATAAAAGCCAAGCTGTGATGGATAAGTTACAAAAGTAAGAAATACAGACGTGAACTGCAGGCCTCTAAAGAAGAACTAGCGTGCTGAGGATCTATGCCAGACATTGGACATTTTTGAGATGTTAGGAGGTGAGTATTTTTGTGGTTGTTGTTGTTGTTATTGTTTTGTGCTTGAAAGGGTAAACACAAAGATAAAATTTATCTTTTTGTGTTTGTAAAAGTAAATAGTAAGATGACCTGTGTAATATGAAAAGTTAAGGCATTTTATTTATAAGAAAGTGTGAAGCTTTCTTCCAGAAAGGTTGAGGCATCAAAGCAGTGGTGAAAATCTGAACAACTAATTAAATCTGACAGCTAATTAAATTATCTTTTTAGGTTGAAAATATGTAGGCTTTTGGAGTTGACAGGAAATCATCATAGGAGTGGGTGAGAGGAAAGAGAATATTATTTATTGAACCAAGAGCTTTACATTTGTTACCACATTTGATCCTCATAGCAATCCTATGATGTAGGTATTATCATCTCCAGTTTGCAAATTAAAAAAACTATCTTAAGCAGGTTAACTTGCCTAAAATCATGAAGCTATAAATTTTAGGGTTGTGTTTTATATCCAGATCTCTCTGACTTCTAACACTGTGCTTAGAAAGAACTAAATATCTAAGAGTGAATTATGATTATACCATTTCACGTTTTTCTTATGAAGAATTCTACCTGTACTTGGTTATGCCTCTACTTCATTTAATTTTTGGTGTAAAGTTTGTCACAGGGTATATTCAAAAAATACTTCACAACCACACTATATGCAGTTTTTTTAAAAATAGCACTAGAGAAAGAAGCAACCATTCTCAGGAGTAAAGCATTTGTGTTTTTCTTCTTTTTCCTTCTGCATTTTCCCATGAATTATTAATACACAAATACATAAATGAGAACCAAAATTTCCAGAATAAGAGTATCCTTTGTAAGTGAGGAAACAAAGCCTTCCAACTTTTGAGATCTGTTTGTTTAGCTAAATCAGCAATGAAAGTTTAATTCTGATTGCTTTTAGACTTGTGTTGCATACTTTGGACATTGATCAGTCTAAGGAATTGAAGCCTCTTCTTTTTTTTTTTAAATTGGAAGAACATTACTTTATTGGCATAAGTCAATGAAGTATAGAGAACATATTCTTGGGAGGGTAAAATATTATGTAAGAAATTCAGTTGCTTTTCGTATCTAAAATTAACAACTCAAGTTTTTTCCTTTGCACTGCTCTAGTCATTTTAAAAACAAAATATCCTTATAAACATGATACCACCATATATACTAAAATGAAAACTGATAAATGCATATAAATATATAGAAGAACTTTAAATTCTTTAAACTAAAATAAATGGTTTCTCCCAACTCATTCCCTGGAGAAGAAAAGAAAAGAAAAAAAAAAAACTTTTGTTTTCTAGAATGTGGCAGAAACTATTCTTCAGCTAACCCAACAGTCAGCCCCAAGATCTTGGTTTGCCCGTTCAATTACAGATGCTCAAAGGAGCTAAATACTAGGCTTCTGAGCCTCTATTCCAACTATGGGTGATCTAACAGCAGAGAACTGAAGGGGAGAAAAGACACTATTTCCTCGACCCTCATAAGTATGTACTTGACACAGATTTCTGTAAGAGAAGGCAGATTAACAAGAGAAAAACAGATAGGTGTATTAATGTGTGCAGTGTATATCACACAGGAAAAGCTCTCAGTGAAAAGTAACTCAAGGCAGTGGTTTACGAATTTGGCTTATACAGCATACCAACAAAGAATAATAAATTTTGAGAAGTGACAACCAAAGGAAAGTAGTCCCAGACTTCAAGAAGTGGGAAACCGTGGAAAGGTAAATATATGGAAGGCTCTAATGGAGTAAAGTCAGCTTTCAGATTCCTCTGGTGCCGTCTCTGAGATGATAAAGGGTTTTTTCCAGTAAAGGAGAATTTACATCCTGTCTGTAGGGGAAAAAGGGAGGAGGGAGGACAGCAATACCTTTTTTTCTCTGTAAATCTGTGTCCTGCTTTTAGGCAGAGAGATCTACTAGCATCTTAACTGTCTTCAGCTCAAGAATCCTTCATATTTTGGGGAGGCACATTCTGGTTTCCTACAGTACTAAACTTTATAAACCTCACAGAATACTATAATTGCCTGCCTACTTGCATGTACCCCTTATTACAGTGTAAGCTCCCTTAAGTTAGGGATGGTTTACTCTCTAACTCTCTGAACGAACTATCAAACGCTTTGAGAATAATCAAACACATGCATCAGTTTAATTTGGTTTAGAGAGACATCTTCCCTGGAGTTTCCACTTTCCTGCTCCAGTCGGTGCTAGTCATCTCTAGACCTGCTACTCAGCTGTCATCCTGGACTTTTGTTCACCATCATCTGGCAAATTTCCCTCTCTCTCCAGTGTTACATTCCCCATTTTCCTAGATTTCATGCCTTATTTCACACACTTCAATAGCTTCCTGTGTGAAGATATGTAGGAGATAAATTTTTTGTTATCTTGCATGTTAAAAAAATATCTTTAGGCTATCCTCATAATTGATTGACTATTTGGTTGGAATTAGAAATCTGTTTGTCATAATTTTCTCAGAACTTTGAAGGTATTGCTTCCTTGTCTACTAGCTTCCAATGTTACTTTTAAGTCAAGACGGATACTCCGCTAATCTCTATTCCTTTCCTTGTGACTTGTTTTTACTCTCTGGCACTCTGAAGTGTCCTCACAATAGGTCTTTTATCCCCCTCATTAATGGTGCTGAGCACTTTCAATTTAGAAACAGATGTACTTCAGTTCTGGAAATTTTTCTTACATTGTTTTACTGATAATTATTTCCTTTCCATTTTCTTTGGTCTTTCTCTCTGAAAGTCTTTTTAGAAAGGAGGTGGGCCTCCTGACTAGATTTTCTATTGTTTTTAATATTTCTGTAATATTTTTACATCTCTTTGGCTTTTATATTCTGGGAGATTTCTTCAACCTTATCTTCCCATCCATCATTTTAAAATTTTCTTCTATCATATTATGTCAGCTCTTTTTCCCTAAATATCTCCCTTTTGCAATCTCTTATTCTTGTTTCATGTAGCAATATATTCTCTGATCTCACAGAGATAATTATGTAGATACTGTGTTCAGTGATTTACATTCACCATATTTAATCATCACAACCATCCTTTGTGTAGATGTTATTATCCCTGCCAGAATGCCTAACAGACATCTCAAACTCAATATATATAGGACTGAACTCCTGATCTTCCCCCTAAAATCTGCTCTGTCCACAGTGTTCCTCTTGTCAGTTGATAACAGTCCCATCCATTCAGTTTCTGAGCCAAAAATATAGGCTCCTTTTTGTGTCACACAACATATTCAAACCATCAGGAAATCCTGTTGTCTCAATCTCAAAAATATATACAAAATTCAATCATTCCTCACCATTTTCATTGATACTACTCTTTACCATCACCTTTGATATAGTTTGAATATTCTCCCGCCCAAATCTCCTGTTGAATATTAATCTCCAGTGTGGGAAATGGGGCCTAGTGCAAGGTGTTTGGGTCACAGGGCAGATCCCTCATGGCTTGGTGCTGTGTTCACGCTAGTGAGTGAGTTCTCAAGAGATCTGGTGGTTCAAAAATGTTGGGGACTTCACCTTCTACTCTTTCTCTTGCTCTTGTCATGTGATGGGCCTGCTTCTGCTTCCCTGTCCACCCTAAGTAAAAACTCCCCTGAGGTCTTCGCAGAAGTTGACCAGATGCTGGCGTCATGCTTCCTATACAGCTGGGATTGAAAACTCCTCAACCAAATACTTCAAGGAAGACGCTTCTCTTGCCAAGAATTTGTTTCTTTCTTTGAGATTGCCTGGAAGTTGTGTATCGAACTCCTTATTGACCACAGAAGCAAGAGAGTCAATAATCACAAGTTTAATTCCTTTTGAGATAATTTCTTCTTCCAAAGATTCAATCCTTTGTAGAACTTCATCACAGGTGAGCTCCCGATAAAGATGAACTTTACTATTTGTCAAAAGTAATTTTTCTTCAGTGTTAAAATATCTGGGAAAACGGGATTCTGCTATCTCAACCAGTCTTTCAGCACTAAATGCTGACTCTGTGTCAATGTACACCACAGCTCCTTCTAATCCTCCCATATTGGTGGGTAATGCAGCTAAAATGCTCATCATTATACAAAACTGAGTTTCTCCACAACCTGGTGGACGTGTAATCTCTGTGAGGGATCCACAAGTCATACCACCATGCAGGACTTCATCCAAAGCAGAAAGGGTAGTAGATAAGAATGCTGGTGAGAAATCAGCAGACCTCTGTGCTTTTATCCCGTAAGCCGGGTCTGCAGCATCCAAATTTTAAGTTTCCCCACTCATTACACAGTTTCCCTGTGGAAAGCCAAGCCTCTTCTTATAATTTAGGAGTATTTAGGTAGTTAGCCAAGCATGGTGGCTGTCTGGGCATGGTGGCTCATGTCTGCAATCTCAGCATTTTGGGAGGCCAAAGCAAGAGGATTACTTAAGCTCAGAGTTTGAGACCAGCCTGGGCAATGTAGTGAGACCTTATTGGTATAAAGAAAAAGAAGAAGAGGAAGAAGAAGTATTTAGATAGTTTCAAAGAAAGATTGAGATATGTCTATTTTTGTTTAGTTACAATCTTTAGAACTTCTTCCAAATGGTATTTCTTAACTCTTAGTCACATCTTTAGTAATAGATTTCAGAATTCATTAAGTATGGCAAAATCATAGGCCATTATGGTACAGTGGAAAGATCCCCTCATTTGAGGTCAGAGAATCTAGGTTGTAATCTCACCTCTCTTGTTTTCTGTGTAAAGTTTAGCTATTAATTTACTCTCTCAGAGCCTCAGTTTTTCTCATCTGTAATATGAAAATAATCCTTACCTCATATACTTGTTGGGAAAATAACTTGAAATAAAAAAGTACTATGTCAACAATAAGATTTCATCATAATGTGAGGATAAAGGGAATAAAATAAACACTAAAGGAATATTTACCATATGCTAGTCATTAACTTATTTTCTATTTGTTGCTCCTAGCAAGACCAATATCTGTATATCCCTAAGGAAAAATAGCATGACCACCAGCCTTGGGTCACATTTTCTTATTGTGCTACCTATTGCTTCAGTAGCCATGCAATAGTTTACAACCTAGTGACAGGAAGGTAAAATGTGTGGAAGGATTGCCTTGTAGGTCATTCTCTTTGTGAAAAGTGGTCCCCCACCAAGGAGAAGTCTGCTTAACAGTTCATATTAAAATCTTGGTTCAAAGCAGTGAATGAAAAGTTGCAGGTGAGTTTTATAGTTTTATAACAAAGCCCAACAGAACCATTTAGGTAACACATTGTAGTAGAATAGGAAAAGCCCTGAATGGGAAGAAAGGGAACCAGAGTTGTAATCCTGATTTTGCTACTGCCTAATTGTATAACCTAAAAAATGTTTCTTTTTCCTCTTGACCTCAAAGTCCTCTTTTATACAGTAATGTGGGATGTACTGGATTATCTCTAAGGCCTATTCCAACATTGATATTCTAAATCCTATTCTTAATTTTAATGGAAAGATTTAAATTATATATATAAGTTTTAGGATGCTATTTTATACCTCAAAAGGAAAAAGAAAACAATGTACAAATTATTTGTGTTGTGAATTATAATAAATGTTCACTTACATTAATAGCTTTATTGGGGGTAGAATTAGCATAATCATTTACATTCTCAAAGTATTTTAAAGATCCAACATCTCATTTGAGTCTCATAATAATGACAATATTTTGGCCAGGTGCGGTGGCTCATGCCTGTAATCCCAGCACTTTGGGAGGCTGAGCTGGGTGTATCACAAGGGCAAGAGATTGAGACCATCCTGGCCAACATGGTGAATCCCTGTCTCTACTAAAAACACAAAAAAATTAGCTGGGCATGGTGGTGCATGCCTGTAATCCCAGCTGCCTGGGAGGCTAAGGCAGGAGAATTGCTTGAACCCAGGATACGGAGGTTGCAGTGAGCCAAGATCCCACCACTGCACTCCAGCCTGGTGAAAGAGCCAAAAAATGAAATAAAATAAAATAAATTTTTAAAAGACAGTATTTTATTATTTATCTTTACATAGTAAATTAAGTAATTGAGTCTCAAGGATGTTTACAACTTGCAAAAAGTCACATAGCCAGTACATGATGGATTCAGAAATCCAGCTGTAGTCTATTTCTAAGCCCAGTTTTTTCCCTACTACCTCAAGCTGGAGATGATTTTATCCAGACTTAGAATAAGTATAACTCATCTGGAAAATAAATTAAAAAGGGAAGAGTCACTGTGTTTTATGTATGTTAAAAGTATGAACAGGTAGGAATACTTAAGAATAAGGACAATGCTTTATATTCTTTAAAAAAATTCTTCAGACTTGAAACTGAAGCTCTGAACAAGACGAAAGCAAATATACAAACAAAATATAAACGTATCTTTCAGAGCGCTAGACATTATGAAAGATTAAAGGAACAATATTTGTAAAGCACTTTAATATCATTTGAATAAAGTGGCTATTTAAATATAATATTTAGAGCTATAACCCTGAGGCATACAACAGAAAAAGAAAGAATAAAGAATGGAATATAAGAAGATGTTAATTTTTCTAGGGATTGTCTATCACAGACCTTGTGTTAGTATAGACTTTTAGAGACTGCTGAAGAAGTGTACCTCACACTTCTTCCACTAACCTCCAACCAAAAGTAATTGAAAACTTTAAGGAGTTTAAAGTGAGTTAGTTATCTCTGCCATTGAGAGTAGTGACTGGCTGCTATTAGTGTCATAGCAACAACAAAAGCCACCAATGGAGAGTTTGTGTTTAAAATTGTGATTAACAATGATTTCAGAAAATGTGTAGTCTCTGGAGAAACCTATTCATTTAAATCAAAGAAACGACATTTCTCTTTTTTACAAATAAATGATTTTTAAAATAAAAGCCATTAACTTGCTTATTAGCATGCTGAAGTTTTAATTAGATCCAGCAAAAGTATTAAGACATTTGAGTATATTAGATTCAAAGGCTCTGGAAGGTGAGCTTAGATGATGAGACTATATGTAGAAGCCTAGTACTCCAAAAGTATGCATTCCAAATCTTTCCATTCCAAGTAAATGTAGGTATCAAATATTATGAATCCAACTCTGTTGGGGAAGTAACAGAGGTTTAAGATCTGTGCACTGACATCATAGGGCTTTCAGCCTGATTGCAGACATATTTTAAGAAAGGAAGGGAGGGAAGAAGATAGGAAAGGAGAGAGAAAGGGGGAAGGAAGGAAGGAAGGAAGGAAAGGAAGGAGGGAGAGAGGGAGGGGAGGGGAGGGAGGAAAACCTTATATCAATTTTCTTATTTGATAAACCAAATGAGATTGTGAGGTAAGGATTGTTATCCTCATTTCACAGGTAAGGAAACTGAGGTCTGTAGAACTAGATAACCTGTATAAAATCACACAATAAATATGCATCAAAGTCAGTCAAAATTCAAATTCATTAATTGTGAAATTTATGCTTGGCTTTTTACATTACTAAATTGCAATACAACAGGAAAAGACTGAAAAAGAAAAAAATATCACTTTAGCAGTAGAATACATAAAACTGAATTTAATTACAATAGGAATTCAGAGAAGGGTGAACTGAATTCAAGTTGGATGTTAATCAGTCCATGTTTTTCTTGTGAAGAATATAGTTCCTATGGTGGGCCTTGTAGATTGTCTAAATAGAAAAAAGGAGAAAAGAATAATGTCTCTGAGTCTGTTTCTTTATCTATACAACAAGAATTATGTCATTCACTTCGTAGTACCATTGTTAGGATTGAAAGAGATAGCATATGTAAAACCATTTTGTAAATTACAAAGCATTAATTGATTAGGGATGGAGTAAAATGGCCAAATAGAAAGCTCCACTGAGAATCCCTCCCATAGGAACACCAAATTTAGTAACTATCTAAACAAAAATAGCACCTTCATAAGAAGAAAAAATCAGGTGAGCATTCATAGTCCTTGGTTTTAAATTCGTATCACTGAAATAGACACTGTGTTAGTCCGACTCATACTGCTATAAAGAACTATTGGAGACTGGGTAATTTAGAAAGACAAGAGTTCTAATTGACTCATAGTTCTGCAGAGCTGGGGGAGGCCACAGGAAACTTACAATCATGATGGAAGCAATCATGTCCTTTTTTCACATGGAAGCAGCAAGGAGAAGTGCCCAGCAAAAGGGGGAAAAACCTCTTATAAAACCATCAGATCTCATGAAAACTCACTCACTATCATGAGAAAAGCATGAGGGTAAGTGCCCCCATGACCCAATTACCTCCTTCCCATAACACATGAAGATTATGGGAACTACAGTTCAAGATATTTGAGTGGAGGAGACACAGCCAAACCATATCAGGCACTGTAGTGGGTAGGAAAGACAGTCTTGAATCTCTAATGTCACCCCTTCTCCACTATCCTCTAGCAGTAGACGTGTGGTGTAAGAAAATAATCTGTGCTCTTGGGAAAGGGAAGGCACAACATGTGTGAAACCTTGCATTGAACTCAAGTTCCACAGTGAAACTTGAGTTTTGCTGCCCTGTCACAGCAAAAGGCAAAACAGGACTGAACTCAGCTGATACCCACCAATGGAGGGAGCGTTTAGACCAGCCCTAGCCACAGGGGACTTACTCATTCTCAGCAGTTGGAATTTGAGTTCACTGCAAACTAAAGTGCTTTGGGGTTCTAAATAAACTTTAAAGGTAGTGTAGGTCACAGGGAACGCAACTACTAGCTGAGTCCTAGTGCTATGCTGGGCAAAGAGCCAGTGCACATCGACCTACTGAGACACCAGCCATAGTGGCTAAGGGAGCATGTGCCACATCACCCCCAACCCTTGGCAGCACAGCCTATGGTACCAAAAGAGACACCTTCCTTCCACTTGTGGAGATGGAGAGGGAAGAGTAAAAAGGAATTTTTCTTGCACCTTGAATACAGCTCAGCCACAGTATGATGGAGCACTGATTAAAGTTTTGAGTCCCCCATTGTAGGCCTTAGCTCCTGTATAACATTTCTAGACACATCCTGAGACAGGAGGGAACCCACTACCTTGAAGGAAATAACCTAGTCCAGGCAGGACCCATCACCCGCTGCCTAAAGACACATTGACCCCTGAATAACCCACAGCAATTCCCAGGTAGTATGCCATAGGCCTTGGGTGAGACTGAGACATGCTGGCTTCAGGTGAGATCCAGCACATTTCCAGCTGTAGTAGCTACAGTAAGAGACCCCCCTCTACTTGAGAAAAGCAGAGGAAAAAGTAAAGGGGACTTTCTTGTACGTTAAGTACCAGCTTGGCCACAGGAGAATAAAGTACCAAGTGGGCTCTTGGGGTCTCTGATTCCAGACCTCAGCTCTTAGACAGCATTTCTGGACATGCCTTAGGCCAAAAGGGAGCCCACTTCCCTAAAGTGTGAGTCTCAGGCTTGCCAGCATTCACTACATGCTAAAGATCCATTAGGCATTAAGTGAACATCAGTAGTAGCTTGAAAATACTCCCAGTGAGGCTGTGGTGGTGGTAGTTATGTGCTGAGGCTCTGCTTCCTGTGGAGACTGTACGGACAGCATCTAATTGAGTACCAACTCAGCCACAGTACAATAGCACAGGTAGATTTCTAAGGTTTTTGACTCCAGTCTTTGGTACGTGGACAGAATTTCTGGACCTGTCCTGGGCCTGGGGAAACTTGCTGCCCTGAAGGGGGAGATGCAACCCTGGCTGGCTTCATGACCTGCTGATTGTAGTGCCCTAGGGCCTTGGGTGAAAATAGGTGGTAGTCAGACGGTGGTTAAAATGTCCCTTGGGTGAAACCCAGTGTTGTGCTGGCCTCAAGTATGACCCAGTAAATATCCAGTGGTGGCACTCACAGGGTGGCTTAAGTCACCCCACACCTAGTTTCAGGCAGCTCAGCAAAGAGAGATATTCTGTTTGTTTGGGAAAAGTAAGGGGAGAAAACAAGTGTTTCTGCCTTAATACAGAGAATTCTTCCAGATCTTATCCAAGACCACCAAAGTGGTACCTCTATGAATTTGCAAGAACCACAGCATCACTGGGCTTGGGTTGCCCCTCTATACAGGTAAGATCACAACACCCAAGTCCTTTCATATACGCAGAAAGGTTTCTCAAGATGAATTAAGTACAAACAAACCCAGATTGTGAAGAATACAATAAATACATAACTTTTCAATGCCCAGACACCAAAGAATATCTGTAAGCATCAAGACCATCTAGGAAAACATGACTTCACCAAACTAAAAAAGGCACCAGGAGCCAATCCCAGAGAAACAGAGATATGTGACCTTTCAGATAGAGAATTCAAGATAGCTGTTTTGAGGAAACTGAGAAGTCCTAGATATCACAGAAAAGGAATTCAAAATTCTATCAGATAAATTTAATTAAAAGACTGAAATAATTAAAAAGAATTGGTCTGACGTGGTGGCTCACGCTTGTAATCCCAGCACTTTGGGAGGCCAAAGTGGGTGGATCACCTGAGGTCAGGAGTTTGAGATCAACCTGACCAATACGGTGAAACCTCGTCTCTACTAAAAATACAAAAATTAGCCAGGCATGGTGGTGTGCACCTGTAGTCCCAGCTACTTTGGAGGCTGAGGCAGAGAATTGCTTGAACCTGGGAGGCAGAGGTTGCAGTGAGCTGAGATCATGTCACTGCACTCCAACCTGGGCAACAGAGTGAAGACTCAATCTCAAAAAAAAAAAAAAGAATTAAGTAGAAATTCTGGAGCTGAAAAATGCAATTGGCATATTGATGAATGCATCAAAGTCTTTTAATAGCAGAATCGATCAAGCAGAAGAAATTAGTGGGCTTGAAGGCTGGCTATTTGAAAATGCACAGTCAGAAGAGACAAAAAGAATGAAAAACAATGAAGCACAATAGCTAGAAAATGGCCTCAAAAGAGCAAATCTAAGAGTTATTGGCCTTAAAGAGGCAGTAGAGAAAGAGATGAGAGTAGAGAGATTATTCAAGAGAATAATAACACAGAACTTACCAAGTCTGGAGAAAAATACCAATATCTAAATACAAGAATAGAATCCCAAGGCAGATTTAACCCAAAGAAGACTACCCCAAGGCACTTAATCAAACTTCTAAAGGTCAATTCTAAAGAAAGAATTCTAAAGCATCAAGAGAAAAGAAACAAATAATATACAGTAGAACTTCAGTACATCTGGCCCCAGACTTTTCAGTGGACACCTTACAAGCAACAAAAAAGTGACATGACATGTGTAAAGGACTTTGGGGGAAAAAACTGTTACCAAATCAAAAATATTCTTCAAAAATGATGAGAAAATAAAGATTTTCCCAGACAAACAAAAGCTGAGGAGTTTTATCAGACTTAACACTACATAAAATGCTAAAGGAAGTACTTCAGTCAGAATGAAAGGATGTTAATGGGCAATAAGAAATCATCTGAACTGACAACACTCACTGGTAATAATAAGCACACAGGAAAATTGAAAATATTGTAAAACTATAACTGTGGCATGTAAACTCCCCCTGTCTTAAATAGAAAGACTAAAAGATGAACCAATGAAAAATAACTGCAACTTTTCTTTTTTATGTAAATTTATTTATTATACTTTAAGGTCTGGGGTACATGTGCAGATGATGCACATGTACCTTTTGTATTTTAACGAACGTGATTAAGAAAGTGAAAAGGCTACCCATAGAATGAGAGAAAAGATTTGCAATTTATATGTCTGATAAGAGACTAGTATCCAGAATACATTTTTAAACTTTTAAAACTCAACAACAAAGGACAGTCTAATTAAAAAAAAAAAAAATGGGCAAAGGATTTGAAATAGATATGGCAAACAAGCACATGAAAAGATGCTCAACATCTTTAGTCATTAGGGATTTCTTTTAAATGTAACATCGAATTCAGTTTTGCTAGTATTTTGTTGAGGATTTTTGCATCAATATTCATCAGAGATATTGGATTGTAGTTTTGTTTTTTTTCATGTGTCTTTGTCTGATTTTGGTTTCAGAGTAATGCTGACCTCATATAATGAATTTAGAAATATTCCCTCCTCTTCTATTTTTTGCAATAGTTTTAGCAGGATTGGTATCAGTTCTTTAAATGTTTGTAGAAATCAGCTGTGAAGCTATTGGGTCCCTGGTTTTTCTTTACTGAGAGACTTTTTAATACGGCTTTGATCTTATTGCTGGTGATTGGCCTGTTCAGGTTTTGGATTTATTTCTGGTTCAATCTTGATAGGTTGCATGAATCTAGAAATTTGGCCGTTTTCTTCTAGATTTTCCAACTTATTGGCATATAGCTGCTCATTGTAGCCACTAATGATCTTTGAATTTCTGCAGTATTAGTTGTAATATCTCCTTTTTCATTTCTAATGTTTTTATTTAAATCTTCTCTATTATTTTTTACTAAGTTTGGCTAAAGGTTTGTCAATTTTGTTTTACTTTTCATAAAACCAACTTTTTGTTTCATTGATCTTTTGTATTGTTTTCCTCATTTTAAATTCATTTATTTCTGTTCTAATCTTTCTTAGATTTTTTTTTTTTTTTCCAGATGGAGTCTCCCTCTGTTGCTCAGGCAGGAGTGCAGTGCTGCCATCTTGGCTCACTGCAGCCTCTACCTCCCGGGGTTGAGCAATTCTCTTGCCTCAGCCTCCCGAGTGGTTGGGATTACAGGCTAATTTTTGTATTTTTAGTAGGGACAGGGTTTCACCATGTTGGCTAGGCTGGTCTCAAACACCTGACCTCAAGTGATCTGCCCTCCTTGGCCTCCTAAAGTGCTGGGATTACAGGTGTGAGCCACCACACCCAACCTATTGGTTCTTTTCTCCTAATTTTAGATTTGATTTCCTTTTGTTTTTCTAGTTCTTTAAGATGTATTGTTAGATTGTTTATTTGAAGTTATTTCGCTTCTTTCACATAGGGAATTATAGCTATAAACTTCCCTTTTAGTACTGCTTTTGCTGTATCCTATAGGTTTTGGTATGTTGTATTTACATTGTCTTTTGTTTCAAGAACTTTACAAAAATGGTTTCATTTATCCACTTGTCATTCAGGAGCATATTGTTTAACTTCCATGTGTTGGTATAGTTTCCAAATTTATCTTGTTATTAATTTCTAATTTTATTCTATATATTGTGGTCAGAGAAGATGCTTGATGTTATCTCAACTTTGTTGAATGTTTTAGACCTTTTTAACCTATCATATGGTCTATTGTTAAGAATAATCCATGACCCCCAGTAGCAAGGTGTGAGGTAATTCAAGTTCAGACTGCCAGGCTAGGCAATTCCACTCTGGCTAACGCTGTTTTAAATGCTCCCAACATTGGCTGGGCATGCATCAGGTGAGTTTGGTCTGGATTTCCTCTGCTGTAAAAGGATAGCACTGAGATTAATGCCTCACAATTGCCATATGCTGAAGAAAAGAATGTGTATTCTGCTGCTATTGGATGAAATGTTCTATAAATATCTATTAAATTCATTTGGTCTATACTGCAAATTAAATCTGATGTTTCTTTGTTGATTTTCTTTCTTGAAGAATGGTCCAATGCTGAATGTATGGTGTTGAAGTCTCCAGATATTATTGTATTGGGACCTATCAATCTCTTTATCTCTAATAATATTTTCTTTATTTATCTGGGTGCTCCAGTGTTGGGTGCATATATATTTAAAATTGATATATCCTCTTACTGAATTTACTCCTTTATCATTATATAGTAACTTTCTTTGTCTCTTCTTATCCTTTTTGTCTTGAAATTTATTTTGTTTGATATAAGTATGCTACTCCTGATCCTTTTTTATTTCCATTGATGTGGAATGTCTTTTCCATCACTTTTTATGTAATCTATTTGTGTCTTTATAGGTAAAGTGTGTTTCTAGTAGGCAACAGATTAATGAATCTTGATTTTAACATACTCAACCACTCTATGTCTTTTGATTGTAGACTTTAGTTCATTTACAGTCAATATTATTATTGATAAATAAAGACTTACTCCTGCCATTTTGTTATTTCTTTTCTGGTTGTTTTGTGGTGTTATTTCTTTCTTTATTTTCTTCCTTTTTCTTCCTTTGGTGAAAGTGATTTTCCCTGGTGATATAATTTATCTTGCTTTTTGTTTTTCTGTTTCCATTGTATTATTATTATTATTATTATTTTTGGTTTCTGGTTAACATGAGGCTTGCACATGCTATCTTATAACCTGATAACTATTTAAGTCTGTTTTTATAAACAAATAAGAAACAAAAAGAAAATTAATATAAATTTTATGCCATAACTTTATTTTCAAGCTTTTTAACATTTTTTTTCTATTTAGATCTTACTGTACTGTCTATGTCTTAAGAAGTTGTTGTAGTTATTATTTTTGTTTGGTTCATCATTTATCCTAGTTTGCATTTTAGTTGATTACATATCACAGTCGCAATATTATAACACTGCAGTATTCTGTGTTTTTTTCTGTGCACTTACTATTACCCATGAGTTTTGTACCTTCAGATGATTTCTTATTGCTCACTGCTGTTCTTTTCTTTCTTTCTTTCTTTTTATTATACTTTAAGTTCTGGGGTACATGTGCAGATTGTGCAGGCTTGTTATATAGATATACAGGAGGCATGGTGGTGGTTTGTTGCATCCATTGCCCTGTCATCTACATTAAGTATTTCTGCTAATGCTATTCCTCCCCAATCATCCCACCTCCTGCCATTCCTTCCTTAACCCCCCACTCCCCCGGCCCCAGTGTGTGATGTTCCCTTCCCTGTGTCCATGTATTCTCATTGTTCAACACCCACTTATGAGTTAGAACATGTGGTGTTTGGTTTTCTGTTCTTGTGTCAGTTTGCTGAGAATGATGGTTTCCAGTTTCATCCATGTTCCTGCAAAGGTACTGTCCTTTTCTTTCTGATTGATGTACTCCCTTAAACATTTCCCATAGGACAGGACTCATATAAATGAAATTCCTCAGCTTTTGTTAGTCTGATGGAAGTCTTCATTTCTCCTTCATGTTTAAAGGGAATTTTTGCCATATATACTATTCTAGGGTAACAGTTTTTTTCCCTTTAACAATTTAAATATGTCATGCCACACTCTCTTGGCCTGTAAGGTTTCCACTGAAAAGTCTGTGTTTAGACATATTGCAGCTTCATTGTATTTATGTCTTTTTCTTGCTGCTTTTAGGATCATTTGTTTATCCTTGATATTTGAAAGTCTGATTATTAAATGCCTGGAGGTAGTGTTCTTTGAGTTAAATGTGCTTGGAGTTATATAACCTTCTCGTATCTGGATTTTATTAACTTTCTCTAGACTTGAAAAGATCTCTGTTGTTATCCCATTGAATAAACTTTGTACCCCTATCTATTTCTCTATCTCCTTTTTAAGGCCAATAACTCTTAAATTTGCCCATTTTGAGACTGTTTTCTAGATCCTGAAGGCATGCTTTATTGTTTCCTATTCGTTTTTCTTTTGTCTCCCCTGACTATATTTTCAAATAGTCTGTCATCAAGCTCATTCTTTCTTCTGATCGATTCTGCTATTAAGAAACTCTGATGCATTGTTCAGTATGCCAGTTGCACTTTTCAGATCCAGAATTTCTGCTTGATTTTTAAAATTATTTCAATCTCTTTGATAAATTAATCTGATAAAATTCTGAATTCCTTCTCTGTGTTATCTTGAATTTCTTTGTGATTCCTCAACACAGCTATTTTGAATTCCCTGTCTGAAAGGTCACATATCTCTGTTTCTCCAAGAATGGTCCCTGGTGCCTTATTTAGTTTATTTGGTGAGGTCATGTTTTCCTGGGTGGTGTTGATGTTAGTAAATATTCTTTGATGTCTGGACATTGAAGTGATTGATATTTATTTTAGTTTTCACAATCTGAACTTGGTTACAGCTGTCCTTCTTAGAAAAGCTTTCCAGAAATTAAAAGGAACTTGGGTGTTTTGATCTAAGCTGTGTCTGCTTTAGGGAACACTCAAATCCCAGTACCGTTGCAGTTTTTGCAGACTTATAGAGGTTACACTTGATGGTCATAAACAAGATTTTCTTAATTACCAGCAGAGACTCTATTCTTTCCCCTTATTTTCTCCTAAACATATAGAGTCTCTTTCTCTGTTCTGAGCCACTTAAACCTGAGGTTGGAGGTACACAAGCATCTCTGTAGCCACCACCACTAGAACTTTGTCGTGTCAGACCTGAAGCCAGCACAGCACTGGGTCTCACTCAAGGCCCATTGTAACCACTCCCTGGCTACTGCCTATGTTCATTCAAGGCCCTGGGACTCTACAATCAGCAGGCAGCAAAGCCAGCCAAGCCTGTGTCCTTCCCTTCAGGGCAGTGAGTTCTCCCAAGTCCCAGGTGGGTTTACAGGTGTCATCTTGGAATCAGGTAATAGAGTGACAAACCTAGAAGTCTACCTTGTGTTCCATTGCATTGTGGATGAGCTGACACCACAACCATGACACATAGTTTTTTCAACTCTTCCTTCCCCTTCACAAAGGAAAGGAACATTCCATCTGTAGCAACCACCACCTTAGGCCATGAAGAGTTCTGCCAGACTACCACCAATGTTCCCTTAATGCCCTAGAGCTCTGACATCAGCTTGTGGTGAATGCTGCCTGGCCTGGATTTACCCTTCAGGGATGACAGCTCCCCTCTGGCCCGGGGCAGATCCAGAGATGCCATCCAAGAGTCAAGTCCTGAAATTGAGGACCCAAAAAGCCCACTTGGTGTTATATTCTTCTGTAGTCATGCTGATACTGATACCTGAATCCAGCAAATCTCAGAGGCTTGCTCAAGCCCCTTGATGTAGCTCAGGGCCCAAGGCCTCTTCAGTTATCAGGTGACAAATGCTGCCAAGACTGGGTTGTTCCCTTCAAGGCAGTGGGTTCCTTCTGGCTCAGGGCATTTCTTTTTTTTTTTTAATAATTTATTTATTTTACTTTAGGCGCATACTATGTCTGGCATTTCTCCCCATGTTATCCCTCCCCACACTCCACTCCCTCCCCAACCCCCATTGTCTCTCCCCCCACCCCCCCCCAACTGTCCCCTGTGTGTGATGTTCCTCTCCCTGAGTCCACGTGTTCTTGTTGTTCAACACCCACCTATGAGTGAGAACATACGGTGCTTGGCTTTCTGTTCTTGGGTGAGTTTGCTGAGAATGATGGTTTCCAGATTCATCCAAGTCCCTACAAAGGACACAAGCTCATCGTTTTTTGTTTTTTTTTTGGCTGCATAGTATTTCATGGTGTATATGTACCACATTTTCTTTGTCCAGTCTATCATTGATGGGCATTTGGGTTGGTTCCAGGTCTTTGCTATTGTACACAGGGCTGCAATGAACATACATGTGCATGTGTCTTTATAGTAGAACGATTTATAGTTCTTTGGGTATATACCCAATAATGGGATTGCTGGGTCAAATAGGAATTTCTATTTCTAGATCCTTGAGAAATCACCACACTGTCTTCCACAATGGTTGAACTAATTTACACTCCCACCAACTATGTAAGAGTGTTCCTATTTCTCCACATCCTCTCCAGCATCTGTTGTCTCCCAATTTTTTTAATGATCGCCATTCTAACTTGATCGATTCAGCTATTAAAACTTGTGTTTGCTTCACGTAGTTCTCATGCTGTGTTCTTCAACTCCATCAAGTCGTCTATGTTCTTCTCTAAGCTGGTTATTCTAGTTAGCATTTTGTCTAACCTTTTTTCAAGGTTTTTGGTTTCTTTGCATTAAATTAGAACGTGTTCCTTTAGCTCTGAGAAGTTTGTTATTATCCACCTTCTGAATCCTGTTTTTGTCAATTCTTCGCACACCTTCTTGGTCAAGTTGTGATCCTGTGTTGTTGAGGAGTTGTGATCCCTTGAAGGAGAAGAGGTGTTCTGGTCTTTGATGGTTTCACCTTTTTTGTGCTGGTTTTTTCCCATCTTTGTGGATTTACCTGGCTGTGGTGTCAGAGAGCTGTTTGATGAGGTCGCTTGTCTGCCTGTGGGGGTGCTACTGCGTTTCTAGGGACTCCTTCAATTTACTAGGGAAGCTTCCTGTGTCTTTTTTGTTTATGCTGGGAGATTAGGCCCCGCCTCTTCCGCTGACCTGTAGGTGCTGCTGGGTTGTCAGGAACACCGTCCAGTTGCTAAGTAGGTGAAGGCGGGCATGTCTTGAAATGTCATCAGGAAGCTAGAGCCTGAAATGGGGGCCTCATGACTCTGGTATTGCCTTATCATGCTGGAGCTGAGCAGGTATCCAAGATGCAAGACAAAGTCCTCCCTGCTCTTTCCATTACTCTCCTAAAGCAGAAGGAAGGGATCTGTTTTGGAGCTTCAAGCTGTGCAGCCTGGGGTTAGAAATGTGGTGATCCTAGCATTTCCATAGCTGCCCTTGCTGCTGTTTTAGTAGATCACATGGCACCCCAGTCCACTGTCTCTGGGCTTAGATTAGCCCTAAGACTTGCCTAAGAGTTGCAGTCCTGATGACCCAGAATGCTTTTCAAGTTTACTAGAGATGCAGAGCACTTTGGCCCCCAGTAGTGAGATGTGAAGGAACTCAAGTTCAGATCACCAGGCTAGGCAATCACCCTCTAGCTAAGGCTGCTTTAAATGCTCCCTCCATTGGCTGGGCATGCATCAGGTGAGTTTGGTCTAGTTTTCCTTTCTGCTCTAAAGGAGAGCACTGAGATTAATGCCTCACAATTGCTGTGCTCACCTTCCCCCAGAATCCAGAGAAGTTCTCTGGATCACACTGCTGCTTGACACTGCTACTGCCAAGGGTGGGGAAGGGGTGACATTCAAGATAGAGAACTGTTTTTTTCTGTCTCTTCAGTGTATCTTTCAGCAGTATAGAGTTAAAACCTGATATTATAAGGGCTCACCTGATTTTTGATTATAATGAAGATTTTTTTTTCTGTGTAGATAGTAATTAAATTGGTGTGGAGCCTTCTATTCTGCCATCTTGGTTCTTTCTGAAAGTGCATTTTGTAATATTGTTGTTTCCTTGGA
Source organism: Ateles fusciceps (assembly GCA_036589455.1). NCBI lineage: Eukaryota > Metazoa > Chordata > Mammalia > Primates > Atelidae > Ateles > Ateles fusciceps. Next base: position 81,984 of record JAZHEH010002388.1, read on the forward strand.
AATATATTGGCAGCTGCAGAAATATAACTAATATTACCTTTAGATTAAACATCTATACTGAGTACTGCCTTGAAATGATTACCTACTGTGATCCAAAATAGTGGTAAGTTCTTCGCTGAGATGAATTAGCATGTAGGTAGAGATTATGATCCAGATTAAGTAAACTGAAAAATGAAGCTGATGAATCTTCTTTTCATTTTCTATGCTTTATGTTAGAACATCTCCCAAAGAGTCAGGGTTTTTGTTTAGAAATGAAAGGATTCTTGACTTCACTTTTAGGAGTATAATTCAGTAACAATGAGTAGAAGAATTAAGCAGACTGCTTTCCCATCTTCTCTTTACAAATTTTTTGAAGATTGTGGATTGAAATAATTATAACACTTTGATTTTAGTCAACATTATTAAAATCTTTACAAGTATAAAAAAGGTGAATTCAATACAATTTGTTAGACTGATGAAAAATCTCTGTAGCGTTACTGTCTAAAAATAACAGAATTTGGGAAGAGAATGACAACAACAAGATATAGATAGGTTCCCTTAAGAGATTGCACACTCTAATTCTCTGAATTGTCAATCCATAAACTAATTTCTCACAGCCAGTTCTATGGGTACATATAACATACATTCCCACTTTCATTCTTTGGTGAAATAACAATAACAGCAAAATATCCAAAGCATCCATCAATGTTGTTGATGGAGGCTTTGGTATTTTTTATTTTAAATAATTTTTATTTAAAAATATTGTTTACTTTTTACTATATTCACCCTGTTGTGCTAGCAAATACTAGGTGTCATTTATTCTGTCTGGTTTTTTTGTACCCATTAACCATCCCCACTTTCCCTATCCCCCCAACTACCATTCCCAGCTTTTTGTACCTACTCTTCTACTCTCTATTCCCATGATTTCTGTTGTTTTGATTTTTAGATCCCACAAATAAGTGAGAACATGTGATGTTTTTTCATTCCATTCTTATGGATGAGTAGTACTCCATTATTTATATGTATTACATTGTCTTTAGTCATCTGTTGATAAACACTTAGGTTGCTTCCAAATCTTGGCTATTGTGCATAGAGCTACAATAAACATGGGAGTGCAGATATCTTTCTGATACCACTGATTTACTTTCTTTGGGTATATATCTAACAGTGGGATTGCTGGATCAGATGGTAGTTCTATTTTTCCTTTTTTTGAGCAGCTTCTAAACTGTTTTCCACAGTGGTTGTACAAATTTACATTACCACCAACAGTGTATTAGGTTTCCTTTTTCTCCACATTCTCCACCAGCATTTCTTATTGCCTATCTTTTGAATAAAAGTCATTTTAACTGAGGTGAGATGACATTTTGTTGCAGTTTTGATGTGCGATTCTCAGACGATCAATGATATTGTACACCTTTAATATACCTGTTTGCCATTTGTATGTCTTTTTTTGAGAAATGCCTATTCATGACTTTTGCCCATTTTAGAATCTGCTTATTATACATTTCATTTTGTTGATTATCTTCTTTGCTGTGCAAAATTTGTTGTGATTGCATTTGGCCATTTTTTGTATTGGTTGTTGGTGCAATAAATAGAGCTGAGAAACAGCACTTAATAGTATATTACTGAAGAAATCTTCAACCAGACCAATTTCCTGATGAATTTCCCCAGTGTGTACTTTTAGTAGTTTCATAATTTGAGGTCTTAGATTTGAGTCTTTAATATATTTGGATTTGATTTTTACATATGGTGAGAGACAGAGATCCAGTTTCATCCTTCTGCATATGGATATCCGGTTTTCTTAGCACCACTTATTGAAGAGACAGTCCTTTCTCCAAAGTGCGTTCTTGGCACCTTTGTCAAAATGGATCCACTGCAGATGAATAGACTTACCCTGAGTTCTCTATTCTGTTTCACTGGTCTATCTGTGTTTTTGTGCCAGTGCCATGTCATTTTGGTTACTATAAGTATTAGTACATTTTCATGCTGCTATAAAGAACTAACTTAAAATGAATAATTTATAAAGAAAAAAGGTTAAATTGACTCACAGTTTTGCCAGCTTAACAGGAGGTATGACTGGGCAGCCTCGGGAAACTTACAATCATAGTAGAAGATGACAGAAAAGCACAAACATCTTTACAATGGTGGAGGCATGCACATCATCTTCACAATGGCAGGACAGGAGAGAGAGTGAGGGTGGAAGTGTCACACATTTAAACCATCAGATCTTGTGTGAACTCACTCACTATCATGAGGACTGCATGGGGGAAATCCGCCCCAATGATATAATTTCTTTCCACCAGATTCCTTCCCTGACACATGGGGATTACAATTTGACACAAGATTTGAGTGAGAACACAGCCAAACCATATCATTATAGCTCTGTAGTATAATTTGAAATAAGGTCATGTAATTACTCCACTTTTCTTCTTTTTGCTCAAGATAGCTTTGGCTATTGTGAGTCTGTTATGGTTCTCTATAAATTTTGAAACTTTTGTTCTATTTCTGTAAAAAATATCAATGGTATTTGGATAGGGATTGCTTTAAATCTGTAGTTTGCTTTGGGTAGAACGGGCATTTAAAAAATATTCTTCCAATCCACAAACAGAGAATATATTTCTGTTTTTGTTGTGTGTGTTCTTTTTAAATTCTTGCATCCGTATTTAATAGTTTTAATTGTAAAAATCTTTCACTTCTTTGGTTATGTTAATTAATTCTATAATTTTATTTCATTTGTAGTATTGTAAATGGGATTACCTTCTTGATTTCTTTTTCAAGTTTATCTATGTGGGCATATAGAAATGCTACTGATTTTTATGTTAACTTTGTATCCTGAAAACTTGTTGAATTTGTTTATCAGTTCTAATGGATTTTTGGTAAAGTCTCTGGGTTATGTGAAGTATAAAATAATATCATCTGCAAACAAAAATAGGTTGATTTCTTTCATTCCAATTTGGATGTTCTTCATTTCTTTCTCTTTTCTGATTGCTCTAACTTTGACTACTAGTACTATGTTGAATAACAGTGGTAAAAGTAAGCATACTTGTTGTATTCCTGATCATAGAGGAAAGGCTTTCAGGTTTTTCCCGTTCAGTATAATACTAGCAATGAGTCTATTGTATATGCCTTTTATTACATTGAGATATGTTTCTCCTATACATAGCTTTTTGAGGGTGTTTTACTATTATGAAAACATGTTAAATTCAGTGAATCTGTCTGCAGAAATCCTATAAGCCGTAAAAGAGTAGGGCCCAACCACCCCTACAAAGACCAACAATCTGAAATGCTCTGGATTAAGAGTTTCACAGCAACTCTTAATTGGATGGTCCAGCTCTGTGGGGGGAAGGGCACCTGCCATAACCGAGGCAGTCCACCACTACTGAGGTAGTCCACCATTACCGAGGCAGTCCGCCATTACTGAGGCAATTGGCCATTACTGAGGCAGTCTTCCATTACAGAGGCAGTCTGCCATTAGTGAGGCAGACCGTTATTACCAAGGCAGTTCTAACTATACCTCTATAAACAAAACCGCAAGGAAGTTCACACAGCTGTAGGGCAGAGCCCATGGCAGCTCAACAACACCTCTGCTGGCAGGCTGTGACTAGGCTACCTCCATCCTGGACAGGGCATTTCTGAAAAAAGGCAGCAGCACATCAGGAACTTATAAATAAAGCCCCAGCTTCCCAGGACAGATCAACTGGGAAAAAAGTTGATTATGAGTTCCACTGCAGCAGACTTAAATGTACCTACCCAGCAGCTCTGAAAGTAACAATGGAGCTCACAGTTCAGCACTTGATCTCCTATAAGGGACAGTCTCCTCAAGCAGTTCCTCAACCCCCACATATCCAAAGAGACACCTCATAAAGGAGAACTCAGGCTGACATCTGGCAGGTATGCTTCTGGGATGAAAATAACAGAAGAAGAAACTGGCAGAAACCCTTACTATTCAGCAGCCGCTGCAGGTCATCCCCAGGCAAGCAGGGTCTGGAGTGCACCTCCAGCAGTCCTACAGCAGAGGGACCTGACCGTTAGAAGGAAAACTAAAAAACAGAAAGAAATAACTCCATCATAAACAAAAAGAACGTCCACTCAGAGACCCCACCTGAAAGTCACCAACTACAAAGACCACAGGTAGATAAATCCACAAAGATGGGAATAAAGCAGCACAAAAAGGATGAAAACACCCACAACCAGAAGATGTCTCCTCCTCCAAGGGATCACAACTCCTCACCAGCAAGGGAACAAAGTTGGATGGAGAATGAGTCTGATGAATTGACAGAAACAGTCTTCAGAAGGTGGATAATAACAAAGTTATCTGAGCTAAAAGAACACATTCTAATGCAATGCAAAGAGACAAAGAACCTTGAAAAAAGATTTGATGAAATGCTAATGAGAATAAACAGCTTAGAGAAAAATATAAATGACCAGATAGAGCTGAAAAACACAACATGAGAACTTCACGAAGCATACACAAGTTTCAATAGTCGAATCGACCAAGCAGAAGAAAAGATATCAGAGATTGAAGATCAACTCAATGAAATAAAACAAGAAGGCAAGATTAGAGAAAAAATAGTGAAAAGAAATGAACAAAGCCTACAAGAAATATGGGATTATGTGAAAAGACCTAATCTACCTTTGATAGGTGTACCTGAATGTGACGGAGAGAATGAATCCAAGCTGGAAAACACTCTTCAGGATATTCTCCAGGAGAACTTCCCCAACCTAACAAGGCAGGCCAATATTCAAGTCCAGGAAATACAGAGAAGACCACAAAGATATTACTCAAGAAGAACAACCCCAAGGCACATAATCGTCAGATTCACCATGGTTGAAATGAAGGTAAAAATGCTAAGGGCAGACAGAGAAAAGGTAAGGTTACCCTTTCACAGCAGAATTCTTCCAGACATACAAAGGATGGGTTACCCACAAAGGGAAGCCCATTAGACTCACAGCAGATCTCTCGGCAGAAACCCTACAAGCCAGAAGAGAGGGGGGGCCAATATTCAACATCTTGGAAGAAAAGAATTTTCAACCTAGAATGTCATATCCAGCCAAACTAAGCTTCATAAGCGAAGGAGAAAGAAAATCCTTTATGTACAAGGAATTGCAAAGAGATTTCATCACCAACAGGCCTGCCTTGCAAGAGCTCCTGAAAGAAGCAAAAACATGGAAAGGAACAAACAGTACCAGCCACTCCAAAAATGTACCAAGTGGTAAAGACCATTGACACAATGAAGAAACTGTGTCAAGCCATGGGCAAAACAACCAGCTAGCATCAAAATGCCAGAATCAAATAAACACATAACAATATTAACCTTAAATGGAAATGGGCTAAATACCCCAATCAAAAGACACAGACTGGCAAATTGGATAAAAAGTCAAAACCCATTGGTGTGCTGTATCCAAGAAACTTCTCACATGGAAGGACACACATAGGCTCTAAATAAAGGGATGGAGGAAGATCTATCAAGCAAATGGAGAGCAGAAAAACAGCAGGAGTTGCAATCCTAGCCTCTGATAAAATAGACTTTAAACCAACAAAGATCAAAAGAGACAAAGAAGGGCATTACATAATGGTAAAAGGATCAATGCAACAAGAAGAGCTAACAATCCTACATATATACACACCTAATACAGGAGCACCCAGATACTAAAAGCAAGTTTTTAATGACCTACAAAGAGACTTAGACTCCCACACAAAAATAGTCAGAGACTTTGTACTCCACTGTCAGTATTAGATCAACGAGACAGAAAATTAACAAGGATATCCAGGACTTGAACTCAGATCTGCACCAAGCAAACCTAATAGACATTTACAGAACTCTCCACCCCAAATCCACAGAATATACATTATTCTCAGCACCACATCATGCCTACTCTAAAACTGACCACATAATTGGAAGCAAATCACTCCTCAGCAAATGTAAAAGAATGGAAATCATAACAAACAGTCTCTCAGACCACAGGGCAACCAAATTAGAACTCAGAATTAAGAAACTAACTCAGAACCGCACAGCTTCGTGGAAACTGAACAACTGGCTCTTGAATGTTGACTAGATAAACAATGAAATGAAGGCAGAAATAAAGATGTTCTTCAAAACCAATGAGAATGAAGACACAACATACCAGAATCTCTGGGACACATTTAAAGCAGCGTCTAGAGGGAAATTTATAGCAATAAAGGCCCACCTGAGAAGTAAGGAAAGATCTAAAATCGACACCCTATCATCAAAATTGAAAGAGCTAGAAGAACAAGATCAAAAACACTCAGAAGCTAGCCAAAGAAAAGAAATAACTAAGATCAGAGCATAACTGAAGGAGATAGAGACACAAATAACCCTTCAAAAAATCAATAAATCCAGGAGCTGGTTTTTGAAAAGATCAACAATATAGACAGACTGCTAACCAGATGAATAAAAAAACAAAGAGAGAAGAATCAAATAGATGCCATAAAAAACGATAAAGGGGATATCACCACCAATTCCACAGATATACAAACTACCATCAGAGATTACTACAAGCAACTCTATGCACATAAACCAGTAAATCTTCAAGAAATGGAAAAATTCCTGGACAGTTGCACCCTCCCAAGCCTAAACCAGGAAGAAGTTGAAACCCTGAATAGACCAATAACAAGGGCTGAAGTTGTGGCAGCAATTAGTAGCCTGCAAATCAAAAAAAGCCCAGGTACAGATGGCTTCATAGCGGAATTCTACCAGACATACAAAGAGGAGCTGGTACCACTCCTTCTGAATTATTTGAAACAATCCAAAAAGAGGGAATCCTTCCCAAATCATTTTATGAGACCAACATCATCCTGATACCAAAATCCGGCAGAGACTCAACAAAAAAAGAAAACTTCAGGCCAATATTCATGATGAACATAGATGCAAAAATCTTCAATAAAATACTGGCAAACCGATTACAACAGCACATCAAAAAACTCATCCATCACGATCAAGTAGGCTTCATCCCAGGGATGCAAAGCTGGTTCAACATAAGCAAGTCTATAAACATAATTCATCACATAAACAGAAACAAAGACAAAAACCACATGATTATCTCAATAGATGCAGAGAAGGCCTTCGACAAAATTCAACAGGCTTTATGCTAAAAACTCTCAAAAACTAGGTATCAGTGGAATTTCTCTCAAAATATAAAAGCTATTTATGACAAACCCAGAGCCAATATCATGCTGAATGGGCAAAAACTGGAAGCATTCCCTTTGAAATCCTGCACTAGACAAGGATGCCCTCTCTCACCACTCTTATTCAATATAGTATTGGAAGTTCTAGCCAGAGCAATCAGGCAAGATAAAGTAATAAAGGGTATTCAATTAGGAGAGGAGGAAGTCAATTTGTCTCTATTTGCAGACAACAAGATTGTATATTTAGAAGATCCCATTGTCTCAGACCAAAATCTCCTTAAGCTGATAAGCAACTTCAGCAAAGTCTCAGGATATAAAATCAATATGCAGAAATCACAAGCATTCCTATATACCAATTACAGAGAAACAGAGAGCCAAATCAAGAGTGAACTCCCATTCACAATTGCTACAAAGAGAATAAAATACCTAGGAATACAACTAACAAGGGATGTAAAGGACATCTTTAAGGATAACTACAACCCACTGCTCAAGGAAACAAGAGAGGACACAAAAAGATGAAAAACATTCCATGCTCATGGTTAGGAAGAATCAATATTGTGAAAATGGCCATTCTGCCCAAAGTAATTTTTAAATTCAATGCTATCCTCATCAAGCTACCTATGACCCTCTTCACAGAACAGATAAAAACACCTTAAACATCACATAGAACCAGAAAAGAGCCCACATAGCCAAGACAATCATAAGGAAAAAGAATAAAGCTGGAGGCATCATGCTACCTGACTTCAAACTATACTACAAGGCAACAGTAATCAAAACAGCATGCTACTGGTACCAAAACAGAGATATAGACCAATGTAACAGTACAGAGGCCTCAGAGGCAATGCCACACATCTACAACTATCTGATCTTTGACAAACCTGACAAAAGCAAACAATGGGGAAGTGATTCTCTGTTTAATAAATGGTGTTGGAAAAACTGGCTAGCCTGTGCATAAAACAGAAACTGGACCCCTTTCTGATACCTAACACTAAAATTAATTCCAAATGGATTAAAGACTTGAACATAAGACCTAACACCATAAAAACCCTGGAAGAAATCCTAGGCAAAACCATCCAGGACATAGGCATAGGCAAGGACATCATGACTAAATACCAAAAGCATTGGCAACAAAAGCCAAAATAGACAAATGGGATCTAATTAAACTCCAGAGCTTCTGTACAGCAAAAGAAACAATCATTAGAGTGAACCGGCAAACAACAGAATGGGAAAAAATTTTTGCAATCTAACCATCTGACAAATGGCTAATATCCAGAATCTACAAAGAGCTAAAACGCATTTACAAGTAAAAACAAACAAACCCACTCAAAAGTGGGCAAAGGATATGAAAAGACACTTTTCAAAAGAAGACATATATGAGGCCAAAAAACAAATGGAAAAATGCTCATCATCACTGGTCATTAGAGAAATTCAAATCAAAACTACATTGAGATACCATCTCATGCCAGTTAGAATGGTGATCATTAAAAAAATCTAAGAGACAACAGATGCTGGAAATAATGTGGAGAAATAGGAACACTTTTACACTGTTGGTGAGAGTGTAAATTAGTTCAACCATTGTGGAAGACAGTGTGGTGATTCCTCAGAGGACCTAGAAATAGAAATTCCATTTGGCCCAGCAATCCCATTACTGAGTTTATATCCAAAGAATTAAAAATTATTTTATTATAAAGACCCATGCACACGTATGTTCATTGTGGCACTGTTTACAATAGCAAACACCTGGAACCAAGCCAAATGCCCATCGATGATAGACTGGACAAGGAAATATGTGGCACTATACACCATGGAATATTATGTAGTCATAAAAAAAGATGAGTTTGTGTCATTTGTAGGGACATGGATGAATCTAGAAATATTCTTAGCAAACTGACACAGGAACAGAAAATCAAACACCACATGTTCTCACTCATAGGTGGGTGTTGAACAATGAGAACACATGGAAACACGGAGGGGAGAACACACACTGGAGTCTGTTGTGGGGGAATGGGGGAGGTACGGCGGGGGGATAGGAAGGTTTGGGAGGGATAACATGGGAGGAGATGCCAGTTATAGGTCACAGGGGGATGGAGGCAGCTAACCACATTGCCATGTATGTACCTATACAACAATCCTGCATGTTCTGCACATGTACCCCAGAACCTAAAGTGCAATAAAATATATGTATAAAAAAATAAATAAATGAATAAATAAAGAATGGGGCCCAATATTCAATATTCTTAAAGAAGTTTTCAACACAGAATTTCATATTCAGCCAAACTAAGTTTCATAAGTAAAGGAGAAATAAAATCCTTTACAGACAAGCAAATGATGACAGATTCTGTACCACCAAGCCGGTGTCACAAGTGCTCCTGAAGGAAGCACTAAATATGGAAAAGAAAACTGGTACCAGCCACTGCAAAAACACACCAAAATATAAAGACCAGTGACACTATGAAGAAACTGCATCAACTAATGTAGAAAATAATTAGCTAGCATCATGATAACAGGATCAAATTCACACATAACAATATTAATCTTAAATGTATATGGGCTAAATACCTCAATTAAAAGACACAGATTGGCAAGTTAAAAAAAGAGTCAAGACCCATTGGTATGCTGTATTCACTGGACTCATCTCACGTGCAAAGACACACATAAGTTCAAAATAAAGGAATGGAGGGGACATTTACAAAGCAAATGGAAAGAAAAAAAGCAGAGGTTGTAATCTTTGTCTTTGATAGAAGAGTCTTTAAACCAACAAAGATCAAAAAAGACAAAAAATGGGATTACATAATGCTAAAAGGATCAATGTAACAAGAAGAGCTAACTATTCTAAATACATATGCACCCAATACAAGAGCAACCAGATTCATAAAACAAGTTCTTGAAGACCCCCAATAAAACTTTGACTCCCACACAATAATAGTGGGGAGACTTTAATACCCCCTTGTCAATATTAGACAGATCACTGAGACAGAAAATTAACAAGGTTATTAAGGACTTTAATTCGTCTCTGGACCAAGTGGACCTAATAGATATCTACAGAACTCTCTACCCCAAATCAACATTATGTACATTCTTGTCAGCACCACATAGTACTTACTCTAAAATCAACCATATAATTGGAAGTAAAGCACTTCTCACAAAATGAAAAAAAAAAAAATAGTAATCGTAATAGTCTCTCAGACCACAGTGCAATCAAATTAGAACTCAGGATAAAGAAACTCACTCAAAATTGCACAACCATATGAAAACTGAAAAACCTACTTCTGAATGACTAATGGGTAAATAATGAAATGAAGGCAGAAATAAAGAAAGTCTTTGAAACAAATGAAAGCAAAGACACAACGTAACAGAATCCCTGGGACACAGCTAAAGCAGTGTTTAGAGAGAAATTTATAGCACCAAATGCCCACATCAGAAAGCAGAAAACATCTAAAATCAATACCCTAACATCACAATTAAAAGAACTAGAAAAGCAAGAGCAAACAAATTCAAAAGCCAGCAGAAGACAAGAAATAACTAAGATCAGAGCTGAACTGAAAGACATAGAGACAAGAAAGACCCTTCAAAAAAATCCGTGAATCAGGGGAGCTAGTTTTTTAAAAGATTAACAAAATAGACCACTAGCTAGACTAAGAAAGAATAAAATAGATACAATAAAAAATTATAAAAGGGTATCTCCACTGATTCCACCGAAATACAAACTACCATCAGAGAATACTATAAATATCTCTATTCAAATAAACTAAAAAATCTAGAAGAAATGGATAAATTCCTGGAAACATACACCTACCCAAGACTAAACCAGAAAGAAGTTGAATTTCTGAATAGACCAACAAGTTCTGAAATTGAGGCAGTAATTAACAGCCTACCAAACAAAAAAATCCCAGGACCAGATGGATTCACAGCCGAATTCTACCAGAGGTATAAAGAGGAGCTGGTACATTTTTCTAAAATTATTTTAAACAATAGAAAAAAAGAGACTCCTCCCTAACTCATTTTGGGGCTAGCATCATTCTGATTCAAATGCCTGGCAGAGACACAACAAAAAAAAAGAAAATTTTAGGCCAATATCCCTGATGTAAATAAACACAATCCATCACATAAATGAAACCAAAGACAAAAACTACATGATTATCTCAATAGATGCAGAAAAGGCCTTTGACAAAATTCAACAGCCCTTCAGCTGAAAACTCTTAATAAACTAAGTACTTATGGAATGTATCTCAAAATAATAAGAGCTATTTATACCAAACCCACATCCAATACCATACTAAATGAGCAAAAACTGGAAGCATTCCCTTTCAAAACTGGCACGAGACAAGGATGCACTCTCTCACTACTCTTATTCAATATAATACTTTAAGTTCTGGCCAGGGCAATCAGGCAAGAGAAAGAAACAAAGGGTATTCTATTAAGAAAAGAGGAAGTCAAACTGTCTCTATTTGCAGATGACAAAACTGTATATTTAGAAAACCCCATCGTCTCAGCCCAATATCTCCTAAAGCTGATAAGCAACCTCAGCAAAGTCCTCAGGATACAAAATCATTGTGCAAAAATCACAAGCATTCCTATACAGCACTAACAGACAAACAGAGAGCCAAATCATGAGTGAACTCCCATTCACACTTGCTACAAAATGAATAAAATACCAACAAATACAACTTATTTATCCTCTTAAAGGATAAATACAAAACCACTGCTAAAGGAAATAAAAAGGACACAAGCAAATAGAATAACACTCCATGCTCACGAATAGGAAGCATCAATATTGTGAAAATGGTCATACTACCCAAAGTAATTTATAGATTCCATGTTATACCCATCAAGCTACCATTGACTTTATTCACAGAATGAGAAAAAAAACTTTAATTTTTATATAAAACCAATAAAGAGCCTGCTTAACCAAGATAATCCTAAGCAAAAAATATAAGACATGATACTGCTACCATCTATTTAAAAAAAAAAAATATATATATATATATATATATATCAATTGAACAGAACAGAGGTCTCAGAAATAACAGCACACATCTACAACCATCTGATCTTTGACAAACCTGATAAAAACAAGCAATGGGGAAATGATTCCCTGTTTAATAAATGGTATTGGGAAAACTGGCTAGCCATATGCAGGAAGCTGAAACTGGATGCTATTCTTACACCTTATACAAAAATTAACTCAAGATGGATTAGAGACTTACATGTAAGACCTAAAACCATAAAAACCCTAGAAGAAAACCTAGGCAATATCATTCAGGACATAGGCATGGGCAAAGACTTCATGACTAAAATAAAAAAAGCAATGAAAACAAAAGCCAAAATTGATAAATGGGATTTAATTAAACTGAAGAGCTTCTGCAAGCAAAAGAAACCGTCATCAGAGTGAACAAGAAACCTACAGATAGGAGAAAATTTTTTCAATCTATCATCTGACAAAGGGATAATATCCAGAATCTACAAAGAACTTAAACAAATTTACAAGAAAAAAAAACCGAAACAACTCCATAAAAAAGTGGACAAAAAATATAAACAGACACTTCTCAAAAGAAAGACATTTATGCAGCCAATAAACATATGAAAAAAGCTCATCATCACTGGTGCAAATGCAAATCAAAATCACATTGGGATGCCATCTCATGCCAGTTAGAATGGTGATCATTAAAAAGTGAGTAAACCACAGATGCTGGAGAGGATGTGGAGAAACAGGAATGCTTTTACACTGTTGGTGGGAGTGTAAATTAGTTCAACTATTGTGGAAGACAGTATGGTGATTCCTCAAGTTCTGGAACTAGAAATACCATTTGACCCAGCAATCCCATTACTGGGTATATACCCAAAGGATTAGAAATTATTCTGCCATAAAGACACATGCACATGTATGTTTATTGTGGCACTGTTCACAATAGCAAAGACTTGGAACCAACCCAAATGTCCATCAATGATAGACTGAATGAAGAATATGTTGCACACATACAACATGGAATACTATGCAGCCATAAAAAATAAGTTCATTTCCTGTGCAGGGTCATGGATGAAGTTGAAAGCTATCATTCTCAATGAAGTCACACAAGAACAGAAAACCAAACATCACGTGTTTTCACTCATAAGTGGGAGCTGAACAATGAGAACACACGGACACAGGGAGGGGAACTTCACACACTGGGGACTGTAGAGGGGTGGGTGGCTAAGGGAGGGGATAGCCTTAGGAGAAATGCCTAATGTAGATCACGGGTTAATGGGTGTTGCAAACTACCATGGCATGTGTATACCTATGTAACAAACCTACACATTCTGCACATGTACCTCAGAACTTAAAGTATAATAATAATAATAAAAATTCTAAAGAAAATCAATGGGAAAATCCTCAATAAAATACTGGGAAATTGAATTCAACACTACATCAAATGTTTATCCACCACGATCAAGTTGGCTTCATCTCTGGGGTGCAAAACTGGTTCAACATATGCAAATCAATAAATATAATCCATCACACAAACAGAACTAATGACAAAAACCACATGATTATCTCAATAGATGTAGAGAAGGGCTTTGATAAAATTCAACACGTTTATGCTAAAAATTCTCAATAAACTAGACATTGATGGAACATATCTCAAATAAGAGTTATTTATGACCAATCCACAGCCAATATCATACTGAAAGGGCTAAAGCTGGAAACATTCCCGTTGAAAACCAATACAAGACAAGGATGCCCTCTGTCACCACTCCTATTCAACATAGTATTGGAAGTTCCAGCAAGGGCAATCAGACAAGAAAAAGAAATAAAGTGTATTCAAATAGAAAGAGAGGAAGTCAAATTGTCTCTGTTTGCAGATGACATGATTGTATATTTAGAAAACCCCATTGTCTCAGTCCAAAATCTCCTTAAGCTGATAAACAACTTTTGCAGTCTCAGAATACAAAATCAATGTACAAAACTCACAAGCATTCCTATACACCAATAACAACAAACAGAGCCAAATCATGAGTGAACTCCCATTCACAATTGCTACAAGAAGAATAAAATACCTAGAAATACAACTTACAAGAGATGTTAAGGATCTCTTTAAGAAGAACTACAAACCACTGCTCAAGGAAAGAAGAGAGTACACAAACAAAGGAAAAGCATTCTATGCTCATAGATAGAAAGAATCAATATCATGAAAATGGTCATACTGCCCGAAGTATTTAATAGATTCGATGTTATTCCTATCAAGGTACCATTGACTTTCTTCACAGAATTAGAAAAACTACTTTTAATTTCATATGGAACTAAAAAGAGCCTGTATAGCCAAGACAATCCTAAGCAAAAAGAACAAAGCTGGAGGCATCAAGCTACCTGACTTCAAACTATACTATAAGGCTACAGTAACCAAAACAGCATGGTAGTGGTAACAAAAAAGATATATAGACCAATTGAACAGAACAGAGGTCTCAAAAATAACCACACATCTACAACCATCTGATGAAAACAAGCAATGGGGAAAGGATTCCCTATTTAATAAGTGGTGCTTGGAAAACTGGCTAGCCATATGCAGAAAAACAGAAACTGGACCCTTTCCTTATACCTTATACAAACATTAACTCAAGATAGCTTAAAGATTTAAATGTAAAACCTAAAATTGTAAAAACCCGAAAAGAAAAACCCAAACAATACCATTCAGGACATAGGCATGGGCAAAGACTTCATGATTAAAACACCAAAAGCAATTGCAACAAAAACCAAAATTGTCAAATAGTATCTAATTAAACTAAAGAACTTCTGCACAGCAAAAGAAACTATGATCAGAGTGAACAGACAACCTACAGAATGGGAGAAAATTTTTGCGATTTACCCATCTGACAAAGGGCTAATATTCAGAATCTACAAAGAACTCATAGGCAGAAAGCTGAAAACTGGATCTTTTCCTTACACTTTATACAAAGATTAACTCTAGATGGATTAAAGATTTAAACATAAGCCCTAACACCATAAAAACTCTAAAAGAAAACCTAGGCAATACCATCCAGGACATAGGCATGGGCAAGGACTTCATGACTAAAACACCAAAAGCAATGGCAACAAAAGCCAACATAGACAAATGGGATCTAATTAAACTTAAGAGCTTCTGCACAGCAAAAGAAACTATCAATACAGTGAACTGGTAACCAACAGAATGGGAAAAAGAATTTTGCAATCTACCCTCTGACAAAGGGTTAATATCCAGAATCTATGGAGAACTGACACAAATTTACAAGAAAATAAACAACCCAATAAAAAAAGTGGGTGAAGGATATGAAGAGACACTTTTCAAAAGAAGACATTTATGCAGCCAACAAACATGAAAAAAAAGCTCTTCATCACTGGTCATTAGAGAAATACAAATCAAAACTACATTAAGATACCACCTCACGCCAGTTAGAATGGCAATCATTAAAAAATCAGGAGACAACTGATGCTGGAGAGGATGTGGAGAAATAGATATGCTTTTACACTGTTGATGGGAGTGTAAATTAATTTAACCATTGTGGAAGGCAATGTGGCAATTCCTTAAGGATCTAGAACTAGAAATACCATTTGACCCAGCAATCCCATTAATGGGTATACACCCAAAGGATTATAAATCATTCTGTTATAAAGACACATGCAGTTGTATGTTTATTGCAACACTGTTCACAATAGCAAAGACTTGGAACCAATCCAAATACCCATCAGTGATAGACTGGATAAAGAAAATGTGGCACATATGTACCATGGAATACTATGCAGCCATAAAAAGGGATGAGTTCATGTCCTTTGCAGGGACATGGATGAAATTGGTAACCATCATTCTCAGCAAACTGACACAAGAACAGAAAACCAAACACCACATATTCTCACTCATAAGGGGTGTTGAACAATGAGAACACATGGACACAGGGAGGGGAACATCACACACCACTGCCTGGGGGTGGGGGTCTAGGGGAGGAATAGTAGGCAGTGGAGAGAGTGGGGGAGGGATAGTATTAGGAGAAATACCTAATGTAGATGATAGGGTGATGGATGCAGCAAACCACCACCATGGCATGTGTATACCTATGCAACAAACCTGCACGATCTGCACATGTACCCCAGAACTTAAAGCATAGTAAATAATTTTTTTAATTCATAAGAAAAAAACAAGCAACCCATCAAAAGTGGGTAAACGATATGAATAGACACTTCTCAAAAGAAGACATTTATGCAGCCAACAAAAATATGAAAAAAAGCTAATCATCTCTAGTCATTAGAAAAATGCAAATCAAAACCACAATGAGACACCATCTCACACCAGTTAGAATGGAGATCATTAAAAAGTCTGGAAACAACAGGTGCTGGAGAGGATGCAGAGAAATAGGAATGCTTTTACACTATTGGTGTTAGTGTAGATTATCTCATCTATTGTGTTAGATAGTGTGGTGATTCCTCAAGGATCTAGAACCAGAAATACCACTTGACCCAGTAATCCCATTACTGCACATATGCCCAAAGAATTATAAATCATTATACTATAAAGACACATGCACACATGTGTTTATTGCATATGTGGCACATATACACCATGAAACACTATGCAGCCATGAAAAGAATAAGTTCATGTCCTTTGCAGAGATATGGATGAAGCTGGAAACCATTATTCTCAGCAAACTTACACAGGAACAGAAAACCAAACACCGCATGTTCTCGCTCATAAGAGGGAGTTGAACAATAAGAACACATAGACAAAGGGAGGGGGACAGCACACACTGGGGCTTGTTGGGGGGGTTGGGGGCAATGGGAGATTATCAGGACAAATACCTAATGCATGCAGGGCTTAAAACCCAGATAATCGGTTGATAGGTGCAGCAAACCACCATGACACATGTATACTTGTGTAACAAACCTACATGTTAAGCACATGTATTCCAGAACTTAAAGTAAAATAAAATTGAACTTATAAAAAAAAAAGCAGGGATGTTGAATTTTACAACATCAATTGCAGGATACAGTCCAGCCATATCCATGGAGCAACTACCTTGTTCTCTACTAGCCCCATACCTAGAGCCCAGTTTCTCTAGGCCTAATAAGACCAGCTAACCATTGCTCTCCCTTCTGTTCTGCCCTATATACTTGCCTCACAGTCTCAGTCACCAAGAGACCTGACATCCTTGGAAGAGCATGGTACATGGTAATGAGGCACCACCTGTGGAGAAGCCATTCTGTGATGCAAAGCTTGCATGAATTATCACAGTATAATTCAACATATTTGCATAACCACACCATTGTCATAAATCAAAATCTGCCCAAAAAAAGAGAGATCTTAGTTTTCTCAAAATCAAAGAATGTCTTAAAAACAACACAGCTGCTGAATAATCAACTTGTGAAACTGAGATGTTTCTAGAATGGAAAAATAAATGTGCCTGTAATAAATTTTTTATAACTCAGAAAATTATATTTGTCTTCATCTTTTTTACACACAGTATATTAAACAAAAAAATAAATAAGGGATAGATTTCATAACCTTTTTATGTTGAAAAAGCCATGAAGTAGGTAGACAGACAAATATTCTGTTAGTTGGAGGGGGATATAGGACATGTCTGAAAAGGTACAAAGTCCTAGGATGGGCTTAGAAAATTCACTGTATCAATAAATCTGACTTTTGCCCCTGTTTTCTTCTAAGAGTTTTATAATTTTCACTCATATATAGGTCATTGAATCATTTAAGTTATTTTTGTTATGGTCCGAAGTGAGGGTAAAATTTTCCATGTTCTTATCCAGTTGTTCTAACAGTATTTGTTAAAGCAATTGTTTTTACCCTTCGAATAGTCTTGGCACCTGTGTCAAACATCAATTGACTATGGATTTATAGAGTTTACTCCTACACTCCCAATTCTGTTACATTGGTCAATATGCTTAATTTTATATGATATCATGCTGTTATGACTATTGTATCTTTAAAATTTGAAATCAGGAAGTGTGAGTCCTCCAACTGTTTTCTTACTTTTTAAAGTTTTGTGTGTGTGTGTGTGTGTGTGTGTGTGTGTGTGTGTGGCTATTCAAGGCCCTTGTGATTCCATATGAACTTGAGGTTCAGCTTTTCCACATCCCAGAAAGCATCTTTGGAAATTTGGTAAACATTCCATTGAATCTGAAGATCACTTTAGGTGGGTATTGCTACCATCTTAACAGTATCAACTCTTCCATTTTATGAACACAGTATGTCATTTCATTTATTTTGGTCTTCTTTAATTACCAGGTTTTAGTTTACAAGTCTTTTACCTCCTTGGTTGCATTTATTTCTAGGTATTTTATTCATTTTTGGGTGCTATTGTAAATTGAATTATTTTATTCATTTCTTTTTAGATGTTCATTGCTGGTGTGTAACCCTTTTATTATGCTATTGGATTTGATTTCTAGAACTTTGATGAGGATTTTTTCATCCATAGAAACAAGGAATATTGGTGTTTACTTTTCTCGTGATGCTGTGAGCAGGCTTTGGAATCAGGACACTGCTGGCCTCATAGAAAACATTGGGAAATGTTTACTCTTCTTCTGTTTTTGGAGGAAGGGTTTGAGAAATATTGATATTAATTCTTCTTTGAATGTTTGTTTCACCTCCCAAGTGAATCCATCTGGTTCTGAGCTTTCTTGCTGAAAGTGTTCTATGTTTTTTCTATTAGGTTTATAATTAGTGTATAGTGTTGCTCAAGTTCTTTATTGCCTTCTTGATACTTTGTCTAATTTGTATGTTTGTTAAAGAGTGTAGAATATAGAACTATCTATTTCTATTGATTCTGTAAAGGTGAAGTAGGAAGAAGATGTATTGTAAGTTATGGCACACAAAAATGTAGGGAAGTTCCTGTGGTTTCTTTGTTGGTTATTCCTCTGTAAGTGAGAAAAACTGCTCATGTTAATACATTTTGGATGACTGTCTTACAGGAAGCTCTACAGGAGTTTGACCTTAGAGAGAGTTGTCTATGTATCCAGATTCTCTGCCTTAGCTTCTTTCCCTTTAAAGAAGAATGACATAGAGATGGAGTCAGGATAGAATCTAAATTGAAATCTAGGACCTGCCACTAGTTAGCTAGTAGTGGTGATCTTCAGGCAACATAGTAGGTGTATATGTTAAGGTGTACATAAGCAATTTGTTGGCAAAAAGAGTACAAACTTGTAAAATATTTGAAGAGACTTATTTTGAGCCAAATATGAGTGGTCAGTGGCCTGTGACACAGCTCCAGGAAAACCTGGAGACATGTGCCCGAGGTGGGCAGGCTACAACTTGTTTTATATATTTTAGAAAGACATAAGACATCAACTAATATGTGTAGATGTACATTGGTTTGTTCCAGAAAGGTGAGATAACTTGAAGTGGTGGCTTCTGGTCATGGGGTGGATTCAAATATTTTTCTGATTGACAATTGGTTAAAATAGTTATTATCTAAAGACCTGGAATCAATAAAAAGGAATTTCTAGGTGAAGATAAGGCATTGTGAAGATAAAGGTTTATCATTCAGATGAAGGCTCCAGGTAGCAGGCTTCAGAGCTCTAGCAGAGCCTAAAAAGTTACCAAGGTTTATTCTCTCCTGGATGGGGGAAGAGACATGAAAAGAAATGGAGATTCTGTACAGAATGTAGATTTTTCTACCACAGAGACAGTTTTGCAATGCCATTTCAAAATATGTCAAAAGAAATATATTTGGGATAATATACTTCTATTTCTTTCAGGGCCTGCTATTTAGCATGTGATACTGTATTAATATTAGGTTGGAATTTAGTGTCTTATTGCTAAAAAAATCTGTTCATCCATCTTAAGATCTCTGTTTTAAAGTTAATGCTTGTCAACTGTGCCTTAATTCCAAAGGCAGTAGGGTGTAATGAAGCATGTCTGACCACTGACTCCCATCATGGCCTGAGCTAGATTTTAGGTTAAGAATTGAAATGTCCTTGGCTGAGGAGGGGTCCATTCAGTTGGTTGAGGGGCTGAATTTTTCTTTTGTCTTACAAAGTTAATTCACTTCTCTGAATCTAGTTAAATACTTATCCTCTATGAAATGATGATAACATGTGTTTCAAAGTGTTGTTGTGGATATTACATGAAAAAAAATTAACTTGCTTTTAAAATTTAAGATATTGTTATTACTGTCTTTAGATAACTTGAGGCTTCAGTTTTAAGTACATCCTCATTTATCATGCATCATTTGAAATTGCATGGTTATCCAAAAATGAATTTTTCAACAATTTAAAAATAAGTGTTTAAAGATTGACTGTGGGTTGGGCACAGTGGCTCATGCCTGAAATCCCAGCACTCTGGGAGGCTGAGGTGGGTGGATCACCAAGGTCAAGAGATCGAGACCATCCTGGCCAACATGGTGAAACCCCATCTCTACTAAAAATACAGAAATTAGCTGGGCGTGGTGGCACGTGCCTGTAGTCCCAGATACTCAGGAGGCTGGGGCAGGAAAATCACTTGAACCCAGGAAGCAGAAAGTTGCAATGAGCCGAGATTGCACCACTGCACTCCAGCCTGGAAACAGAGCAAGACTCTGTGTGTGTGTGTGTGTGTGTGTGTGTGTGTGTGTGTATATATATTGCCCTTTGATGAAAATATTTCTAAAATATATTGTACAATTTTGTGGCTGCTTAAACAGTAATCTGAACAGAATTAATCCCCTTCATGATGACTGGAGTTCAATATTAATTAACACCCATGATCACACATTTCTATTATATAAGATAAAGTGTTAGCTCTCAAGGACTAAAAGACTGGCAGTCATGGGAGAGGGGCAGCATTCAGACATAGAAGATTATTTGCATTTACATTCAACAGCCTCAGAAAAATGTTCATTTCTTATGTCTTTTTTTATATTTTCTGCTTTCACCCTCATTCTCAGGCTGTCAGACGTTGCTTCTTGCTGTTACTGATATGCCTGCCTCTGGCTACTCCCCTTCTAATTATTCCTGTTAATATAGACTTGGAAACCCAGATAACCAAACTTGTGAAAATTATGTCTAATGCAGTGGTTCTCCTGTTATGATCCCCAGAACAGTAGCATCAATATCACCAAGAAACTTATTAGAAATGCAAACCCTTAGGCCCCACTCCAGACTTACTGAATCTGAGAACTTTGGGGTAGAACTCCCCCAATCTGTTAACAAGCCCTTCGATAGATTCAGATTATGTTCAAGTTGAGATTTATTGCCCTACTACGTAAGAGCCTTGATTTTTTAACCCACCCCCCCAGATTATTCTGATGAAATTCAAAAGGCACACTTGGAGAATTATTTCCCAAGTGTAGGAGATTGGTCAGAGTGGTGGGAGAAACTATAGGGAAAGGAGCAGGCCTTCTGAAAGGTCAGAAGACTCTGCAAAGCTTTGGGGCAAATAGCTGAAGACAGCTGTTCTATAACCCTGAGGCAAAGAGCAAGGCGTAGATACAAGGGAGTGTAGGGGGAATTTATCTTAAAACAGCCTTGATTACTTATGTCGACCAAGAGACTGACCTTTAATCATCAGTATGTGTGACTGCTTCCTGAAAGGAGGAGACAATAAATGTTAATTACCCGATGATTGTGTTTGCTCCAGGCTTTCTGCATTGTGTCATTATACACTGAATAAAAATAAGCAACTTCAGCTTCTCTGTGGAACAGACCAGGCACACAAGCCTAGACCATTGCTTCTCAAACATACCTGGGGATTTTTCTAAAATGCATATTCTGTTTGAATAGGTCTGCGGTTCAGCATTTTAATGGGCTCCCAGGTAATACCTATGTACATGTTGGTTAACCACACTCTGAGTAGTAAATTTCTAGAACTTTATATAGTAGGTATTTTGTAAATGTTTTTACTTTCTTTTGTTTTAGAATGTCTTCTTATTCAGAATCTTCCTATCAGTAAAAACAGTATCAGCCTGTTTGATTTTGTAAAGATGTCATTTTCTCCAAAACATCTTTGTTGATTTATATTTTTAAATATAAAAAATTGAATTAAAAAGTAATTATTTATCATGAGTTAGTTGACTTTATATGCAGAGTGAAGGAGTTGTTCTATGTATGAGTAAAAGTGTATGAGCTTTATTTCCTAGACTCAATCATCTTAGGTTTCTTAGAGTCCCTTTATTTTGTCCTTCTAGATTTTAAGTGCACCTTCAGTAGGAAATGGGTAGGAAAGCTTCTGTACCAAAAGGGTCCACATTCTATAGCAGATTAAATTATCCTCTCTGGAGCTAATTTGATTTCTGGCCTTTCTCTGATCTAAGCACTCCTGTCAGCCTTTATCTCCTCCTCTAAGGGAGTTGATCAGTAATCCCTGCCTTTTTGCATGGGCAAAGCCATTTGATCCCTCTGAATGAGCATCCGGAGTATTTCATTCTTTAAGGAGACAATGTTACTCTGAGGACAGGCCTTGGTAAATAGTACTGTACCTTATTATTACCCAACCAACATTATTTTCTTTTTTTAATTTATTTATTATGCTTTAAGTTATGGGGCAAGTATGTGTAGGCTTGTTACCTAGGTATACATGTGCCATGGTGGTTGTTTGCTACATCCACTGCCCAGTCATCTACATTAGGTATTTCTCCTAATGCTATCACTCCCCAATTCCCACACCCCCTGCTATTTCTCCCCTAGCTCCCCACCCCTCAGGCCCTGGTGTGTGATGTTTCCCTCCCTGTTTCTGTGTGTTCTCATTGTTCAACACCCAATCATGAGTGAGATCATGCAGTGTTTAGTTTTCTGTTCTTGTGTCAGTTTGCTGAGAATGATGGTTTCCAGTTTCATCCATGTCCCTGCAAAGGACATAAACTCATCCTTTTTTAAGGCTGCATAGTATTCCATGGTGTATATGTGCCACATTTTCTTTATCCAGTCCATCATTGATGGGCATTTGGGTTGGCTCCAAGTTTTTGCTATTGTGAACAGTGCCACAATAAACATACATGTGCACGTGACTTTATAATAGAATGATTAATAATCTTTTGAGTATATATCCAGTAATGGGATTGCTGAGTCAAATGGTATTTCTAGTTCTAGATTCCTGAGGAATCACCACACTGTCTTCCACAATGGTTGAATTAATTTACACTCCCATCAACAGTGTAAGAGTGTTCCTATTTCTCCACATCCTCTCCAGCATCTGTTGTCTCTTGATTTTTTAATGATTGCCATTCTAACTGACATAAGGTAGTATCTCAGTGTAGTTTTGATTTGCATTTCTCTAATGACCAGTGATGATGAGCATTTTTTCATATGTTTGTTGGCTGCATAAATGTCTTTTTTTTTAAAGTGTCTGTTCATATTCTCTTTGCCCACTTTTTTATGGAGTTGTTTGTTTTTTTCTCGTAAATCTGTGTAAGTTCTCCATAGATTCTGGATATTTACCCTTTGTCAGATGGGTAGATTGCAAAATTCTTTTTCCCATTCTGTTGGTTGCCAGTTCACTGTATTGATAGTTTCTTTTTCTGTGCAGAGCTCATAAGTTTAATTAGATCCCATTTGCCTATTTTGGCTTTTGTTGCCATTCCTTTTGGTGTTTTAGTCATGAAGTCCTTGCCCATGCCTATGTCCTGGATGGTACTGCCTAGGTTTTCTTCTTAGAGTTTTTATGGCATTAGGTATCATGTTTAAATCTTTAATCCATCTAGAGTTAATTTTTGTATAAGGTGTAAGGAAGGGATCCAGTTTCACCTTTCTGAGTATGGCTAGCGAGTTTTCCCAATACCATTTATTAAATAGGGAATCCTTTCTCCATTGCTTGTTTTTGTCAGGTTTGTCAAAGATCAGGTGGTTGTATTTGTGTGGTGCTTTTTCTGAGGTCTCTGTTCTGTTCCATTGGCCTAAATCTTTGTTTTGGTATCAGTACCATGCTTATTTTGATTACAGTAGCCTTGTAATATAGTTTGAAGTCAGGTAGCTTGATGCCTCCAGCTTTTTTTTTTTTCCTTAGGATTGTCTTGGCTATGCGGGCTCTTTCTTGGTTCCATATGAAGTTTAAAGTGGTTTTTCCCAATTCTGTGAAGAAGGTCATTGGTAGCTTCATGGGGATAGCATTGAATCTATAAATTACTTTGGGCAGTATGGCCATTTTCAAGATATTGATTCTCTCCTGATCACGAGTATGGAATATTTTTCCATCTGTTTGTGTCCTCTCTATTTTCTTGAGCAGTGGTTTGTAGGTCTGCTTGAAGAAGTCCTTCACATCCCTTGTTAGTTGTATTCCTAGGTATTTTATTCTCTTTGTAGCAATTGTGAATGGTAGTTCACTCATGATTTGGTTCTCTATTATTGGTGTATAGGAATGCTTGAGAGTTTTGCACATTGATTTTGTATCCTGAGACTTTGCTAAAGTTGCTTATCAGCTTAAGGAGATTTTGGGCTGAGACGATGGGATTTTCTAAATATACAATCATGTCATCTGCAAACAGGGACAATTTGACGACCTCTTCTTCTATTCAAATACTCTTTATTTCTTTCTCTTGCCTGATGGCCCTAGCCAGAACTTCCAATACTACGTTGAATAGGAGTGGTGAGAGAGGGCATCCTTGCCTTGTGCCAGTTTTCAAAGGGAATGCTTCCAGCTCTTCCCCATTCAATATGATACTGTCCCAAACATTATTTTCTACTAATCCAGTAGATACATACTATCCACTCCAAGTGGGTCTTCTAACTGTACAATCTAATACTTTTTCTTATGGTATTCTCATGCCATTATCCATCTACTTCATGTCTTTTACCTTTCTCAGTGAGTTTCAAATTGTGTTCAGATGGCAGAGACCTGAAGTCTTTTAGAATTTTATGAACTAGCTTAACATAAAATACCTAAGTATTTAATTATAAAGATGCATTACTATTTTATTTTATTTTTTAATTCAGAGAAGCTATAGCAAGTGTCAAAATATTAAAAATATGTACAGAATGGAAATTTCAACTTGAGAGAATGCCACTTAATTGTTTTACAATTTAATTAATTGAGATAAGATTACTATTTTATTTAAATAATGGAATACCCTGGCTCATGTGTACAGTTCCAATGCTCTAATGGAGATACTTGAGATACACTGGCCTATCCCTTCCAAAAGTTACACATCCTGTAATAGATAATTTTAAAAAACAAAAATGTATTTTACTCCTATGCACTTTAAATGAATATCCTTGAGCTCTGTGACTACTATTCTCTGTAAGCCAGACCTTAGAGTGGGAACTGCAGTAATTGAATTGTGAAATCTAAATGCAATAGGAGTAATTGGACCTGGGATGGCAGAAGCAAAGTGATAACATTCGACTTTCAAAGGCAAGATGTGTGGGGTTACCTTAATCGACAACTGAGTCAAAGCAACAATCAGAATAGCCTGACTCACACAGATCTATGGCATTAATCATGGTATTAATAGAAGCAAAATAGATAAGAACACTCCTAAATTCATACTTGATCTGTACAAGCAGGCTAGTTCTAAGTCAAGTGAACAAAAGTCTTACCTCAATTGTGAAAACAAAGAGACACATCTCTTAAGTCAATTCCAACATTTGAACCAGTATACAGACCCAGAACCCCAGAATAAAGGTAAGACTGGGGCCCCTTGGTAAAGAACCCCTGGTATACTACTGAAAACCTATACTGTTAATCTTTCTCCAGCCTTCCCAAAGGGACCTATGGTCTTTTACCAGGGTAACTGTGCACTGGAGAAAAAAATTATTAGACCTTCTAAGGATTACTGGACATTAGATCTGAACTTACTCTAATTCCAGGAGACCCAAAAAAAATGTAACAGTGGTGCATCAGACAGAGTAGGAGCTTATGGAGGTCAGGTGATTAATGAAGTTCTAGCTCAGGTTTATCTCATGGTAGGCCCATGGGTCCCCAAAACCATCCTGTGATTATTTCTTCAGTTCCAGATTGTGTAATTGGAATAGATATACTCAGCAGCTGGTAGAATCCCATTAGTTCCCTGGCCTGTGGAATGAGGCCTAAATGGAAGACATTAGAAATGTCTCTATCTAGGAAAATCATAAACCAAAAGCAATATTACATATCTGGAGAGATTATAAAGATTAGTGCCATTATCAAGGACTTAAAAGCTGTAGAGGTGGTGATTCATACCACATCCCAATTCAGCTTGCCTGAATCTTGGAGAATGACAGTGGATTCACACTTGTGGTCAGCAAAATGGTGTAATAGGATATTTCAGTGATTGTCCTTTTGAAAAACCAAGGTAAGTCTAGGTAGAGGGTCATAGCACTTGGAAGTGCTTGGTTTCATTCTTTCTTTCACTTTCAGGTACAGCGATCAAACGTAGATTTGGTCTTTTCATATAATCCCATATTTCTTGGAGGCTGTGTTCATTTCTTTTCACTCTTTTTCTCTAATCTTGCCTTCTCACTTTATTTCATTGAGTTGATCTTCAACCTCAGATATCCTTTCTTCTGCATGATCGATTCAGCTATTGAAACTTGTGTATGCCTCACGAAGTTCTTGTGCTGTGTTTTTGGCTCCATCAGGTCATTTATGTTCTTCTCTACAGTGGTTATTCTAGTTAGCATTTTATCTAACCTATTTTCAAGGTTCTTATCTTCCTTTCATTGGGTTAGAACATGCTCTTTTAGCTTGGAGAAGTTTGTTATTACCCACCTTCTGAAGTCTGCTTCTGTCAATTCATCAAACTCATTCTCCGTTCAGTTTTGTTCTCTTGCTGGTGAGGAGTTGTGATCCCTTGGAGGAGAAAAGGCATTCTGGTTTTTGGAATTTTCAGCCTTTTGGGGATGGTTTATTCCCATCTTTATGGATTTATCTACCTTTGCTCTTTAAGTTGGTGACCTTTGGATGGGGTCTCTGAGTGGATGTTCTTTTTGTTGATGTTGAAACTATTTCTTTGTTTGTTAGTTTTCATTCTAACAGTCAGTCCCCCTCTGCTGCAAGTCTGCTGGAGTTTGCTGGAGGTCCACTCCAGACCCTGCTTACCTGGGAATCACCAGCAGGGGCTACAGAGCAGCAAAGATTGCTGCCTGTTTCTTCCTCTCATAGCTTCATCCCAGAATGGTACCTACCAGATTCCAGCCACAGCTCTCCTGTATGAAGTTTATGTTGGCCCCTGCTGGGAGGTGTCTCCCAGTCAAGATACACGGGGGTCAGAGAGCCACTAGAGGAGGTAGTCTGTCCCTTATCAGAGCTTGAACACTGTTCTGGGAGATCTGGGGCTCTCTTTAGAGCTGCCAGGCAGGGACACTTAAGTCTGCTGAAGCTGTACCCAAAACCGCATCTTTTCCTAGGTGCTCTGTCTCAGGAAGGTGGGGGCTTTATTTGTAAGTCCCTGATGGGCTACTGTCTTTTCTGAGATGCCCTGCCCAGTGAGAAGGGAGTCTAGTGACAGTCTGCCTGCAGAGGCTTTGCTGAGCTGCGGAGATCTTCCCAGTTTGAAATTCCCCACAACTTTGTTTACACAGGTGAGATTTAAACAGCCCACTTGAGCCTCAGCAATGGCAGATGCCTCTCCCCCCTACACCAAGCTCAAATGTCCCAGGTTGAGCTGAGACTGCTGTGCTGGCTGCGAGTATTTCAATCTAGTGGATCTTAGCTTGCTGGTCTTCATGGGGGGGGACCAGCTGAGCCAGATCACTTGGCTCCCTGGCTTTAGCTCCTTTATCAGGGGAGTGAACAATTCTGTCTTGCTGGGGTTCCAGGTGCCACTGCTGTATGAAAAAGAAAAAATTGTTGCAGCTAGCTCAGTGTCTTCCCAAATGGCCACCCAGTTTTGTGCTGGAAACCCAGGGCCCTGGTGTTGTAGGCATCGGAGGGAATCTCCTGGTCTGCAGGTTATGAAGACCATGGGAAAAGCACAGTATCTGGGCTGGAGTGCCAGGAACAGTCCCTAATGGCTTCCCTTGGCTAGGAGGAGGGAGTTCCCCAGCCCCTTGTGCTTCCTGGGTGAGGCGATGCCCCACCCTGCTTCAGCTCGCCCACTTTGGGCTGTACCCACTGTCTAACCAGTCCCAATGAGATGAACCTGGTACCTCAGTTGGAAATGCAGACATCATCCACCTTCTGTGTCACTCTCACTGGGAGCTGCACACCAGAGCTGTTCCTATTTGGCCATCTTCCCAGCCTGGTTTGTCCATTTTTTAATGGGGTTGTTTGTTCCATTCTTGTAAATTTTTGGAGTTCCTTGTATATGCTAGATGTTAGACCTTTTGAGATAAATAGGTTGCAAAATATTTATCCTGCTCTGTAGGTTGTCTCCTCACTCTAATGATAGTTTCCTTTGCTGTGCAGAAGCTCTTTAGTTTAATTAGATTCCATTTGTCAATTTTTGCTTTTGTTGCAATTACTTTTGATGTCTTTGTCATGAAATCTTTTCTTGTGCCTATATCCTGAATGGTATTGCCCAGATTTTCTTCTAGGGTTTTTATAGTTTTTGGTGTTTCATTTAAGTTTTAATCTATATCGAGTTGATTTTTGTATATGGTGTAAGGAGAGTATCTTGTTTCTGTTTTCTGCATATGGCTAGCCAGTTCTCCCAGAACAATTTATTGAATAGGAAATCCTTTCCCCATTGCTTGTTTTTGTCAGGTTTGTCAAAGATCGGATGGTTGTACATGTGTTGTCTTATTTCTGGGTTCTCTATTCTGTTTCATTGATCTATGTTTCTGTTCTTGTACCAGTACCATGATGTTTTGGTTACTGTAGCCTTGTAGTATAGTTTGAAGTCAGGTAGTGTGAGGCCTCCAGCTTTTTTTTTTTTTTTTTTTTTTTTCCTTTTATGATTGTCTTGGCTATTTGGACTCTTTTTGGTTTCATATTAATTTTAAAATAGTTTTTTCTAATTCTGTGAAGAATGTCAATGGTGGCTTAATGGGAATAACGTTGAATCTATAAAATGCTTTGGGCAGTATGGCCATTTTCATAAAATTGATTCTTCCTATTCATCAGCACAGAATGTTTTCCCATTTGTTTCTGTCATCTATGATTTCTTTGAGCAGTGGTTTGTAGCTCTTCTTGAAGAGATCCTTCCCTTCCTTTGTTAGCTCTATTCATAGGTATTTTATTCTTCTTGTGGCACTTGTGAATAGGAATTCATTCACAATTTGGCTTTCTGCTGTCTGTTGTTGCTGTATATGAATGCTAGCGATTTTTGCACATTGATTTTATATCCTAGACTTTGCTGAAGTTGCTTCTCAGCTTAAGAAGCTTTTGAGCTGTGACTATGGGTTTTTTTAGATATATTGTTATGTCATCTGAAAACAAAGACAATTTGACATCCTCTATTCCTATTTGAATACTCTTTTTTTTCTGTTGCCTGATTACCCTGGCCAGAACTTCCAATGCTATATTGAATAGTAGTGAAAAAGGGCATTCTTGTCTTGTGCGGTTTTCAAGGAGAATGCTTCCAGTTTTTGCCCATTCAATATGATACTGACTGTGGTTTTGTCATATATAGCTCTTATTATTTTGATGTATGTTCTTTCAATACCTAATTTATTGAGAGTTTTTAACATGAAGAGATGTGGAATTTTATCAACAGCCTTTTCTGCATCTATTGAGCTAATGATGTGATTTTTGTTTTTAGTTGTGTTTATGTAATGCATCACATTTATTGATTTGTGTATGTTGAACAAAACTTGCATCCTGTGGATGAAGCCAACTTGATCATGGTGGATAAATTTTTTGATATGCTGCTGCATTTGATTTGCCAGTATTTTACTGAGGATTTTTGCATTGATGTTCATCAAGGATATTGACCTTAAGTTTCCTTTTATTGTTGTATCTCTGCCAGGTTTGGTTTCAGGATGATGTTGGTCTCATAGAATAAGTTAGATAGAAGTCCCTTCTTTTAATTTTTTAGAATAGTTTCAGTACAAATGATACCAGCTCTTCTTTGTACCTCTGGTAGAATTCAGCTGTGAATATGTCTGATCCTGGGCTTTTTTTGCTTGGTAGGATATTTATTACTGCCTTGATTCCAGAACTCATTACCGGTCTGTTCTGGGATTCAATTCCTTCCTGGGTCAGTCTTGAGATGCTGTATGTGTTCAGGAATTTATTCATTTCTTCTAGATTTTCTAGTTTATGTACCTAAAGGTGTTTATAGTATTCTCTGATGGTTGTTTGCATTTCTGTGGTGTCAGTGGTGCCATCTCCCTTATCATTTCTGTTTATTTGATTCTTATCTCTTCTATTCTTTATTATTCTAGTTAGCAGTCTATCTGTATTATTAATTATTTCAAAAGAAAGCACAGCTCTTGGATTTGCTGATTTTTGGAAGCGTTTTCTGTGTCACTGTCTCTTTCAATTCAGCTCTGATCTTGGTTATTTTTTGTCTTCTGCTAGCTTTGGGGTTTATTTTCTCTTGGTTCTCTGGTTCTTTTAATTGAGATGTTAGGTTGTTAATGAGATCTTACTAGCTTTTTGATATGTGCATTTTGTGCTTTAAATTTCCCTCTTAACACTGCTTTAGATGCATCCCAGAGATTCTGGTATGTTGTATCTTTGTTCTCATTAGTTTCAAAGAACTTCTTGGTTTCTGTCTTAATTTCATTTTTTACCTGAGTCATTCAGTAGAAGGTTGCTCAACTTTCATGTAGTTGTTTGGTTTTGAGTGAATTTCTTAATCTTGAGTTTTAATTTGGTTGTGCTGTGGTCTGAGAGACTATTATTTCAGTTATTTTGCATTTGCTAAGAATTCTTTTACTTCCAATATGTGATCAATTTTAGAGGAAGTGCCACGAGGCAATGAGAATAATATATATTCTGTTGCTTTTGGGTGGAGAGTTCTGTAGATATCTATCAGGTCTACTTGATTCAGAGCTAAGTTCAGGTCCTGAGTATCTTTGTTCATTTTCTGTCTCAGTGATCTGTTCAATATTGTCACTGGGGTGTTAAAGTCTTCCACTATTATTGTGTGGGAGTGTAAGTCTCTTTGAAGGTCTTTA
Source organism: Ateles fusciceps (assembly GCA_036589455.1). NCBI lineage: Eukaryota > Metazoa > Chordata > Mammalia > Primates > Atelidae > Ateles > Ateles fusciceps. The sequence goes on from JAZHEH010002388.1 coordinate 113,012, forward strand.
AGAACTTGCTTTATGAATCTGTGCTCCTTATTGGGTGCATATATATTTAGGATAGATAGCTCTTCTTGCTGAATTGAACTCTTTACCATTATGTAGTGCCCTTCTTTGTCTTTTTTGATCTTTGTTGGTTTAAAGTCTTCTTTGTCAGAAACTAGGATTGCAACCCATGCTTTTTTTCTATTTTCCATTTGCATGGTAGACTTTTCTCCATCCCTTTATTTTATTTTTATTTTTTTGAGGGGATGTCTTGCTCTGTTGCCCAGGCTGAAGTGCAGTGGCATGATCTTGGCTCACTGCAACCTCTGCCTCCCAGGTTCAAGAGATTCTTCCATTTCAGCCTCCCGAGTAGCTGGGACTACAGGTGCATGCCACCATGCCCAGCTAATTTTTGTATTTTTAGTAGAGATGGGATTTCACCATGTTGGTCAGATTGAACTCAAACTCCTGACCTTAGGTGATCCACCCACCTTGGCCTCCCAAAGTGCTGGAATTACAGACATGAGTTACCACACCCAGCCCCATCCCTTTATTTTGAGCCTATGTGTATCTTTGTATGTGAGATTGGTCTCTTGAAGAGAGCATACTGATTGGTCTTGGCTCTTTATGCAGCTTTTCATTCTGTGTCTTTTAATTGGGACATTTATTCCAATTCAATTTGAGGCTTGTATTGTTATGTGTAGATTTGATTCTGTCATCATGTTTCTAGCTGGTAATTTTGCAGACTTGTTTATGTGGTTGCTTCATAGTGTCATTGATTTTTTACTTCAGTGTGTTTTTGTAGTGGCTGATAATTTTTTTTTCTTCTATATTTAGTGCTTCCTACATGAGCTTTTGTAAAGCACATCTGCTGGTAATGAATTCCCTCAGCATTTGTTTGTCTTAAAGGATCTTATTTCTTCTTTGTTCATAAAGCTTAGTTGGGCTGAATTTGAAATTCTAGGTTGAGAATTTTTTTTCTTTAAGAATGTTGAATACTGGCTCACAATCTCTCCTAGCTTGTAAGTTTCCACTGAAAGGTTCACTGATAATCTGATGGGCTTCCCTTTGAAGGTGGGCTGGCCTTTCTCTCTGGCTGCTTCTAACATTTTTTCTTTCATTTCAACCTGGGAGAATCTGATGATTATGTGTTTTGGGGTTGATCCTTTTGTGATGTATTTTGCTGGGGTTCTCTGCATTTCCTAAATTTGAATGTTGACCTGTATTGCTAGGTAGGAAAATTTCTCCTGTATGATATTTTGAAGTATGTTTTCCAACTTGGTTGCGTTCTCCCTGTCTTTTTCACATACCTCTATCAGTCTTAAGTTCAGTCTCACCAAATACGGTGGCTTACACCTGTAATCCCAGCACTTTGGGAGGCCAAGGCAAGTAGATCACCTGGGGTTGGGAGTTCGAGACCAGCCTGACCAACATGGAGAAACCCCATCTCTACAAAAAATATAAAAATTAGCCAGGCATGGTGTCACATGCCTCTAATCACAGCAACCCAGGAAGCTAAAGCAGGAGAATTGCTTAAACGCAGGAGGCGGAGATTGCAGTGAGCCAAGATCACACCATTGCACTCCAGTCTCTACATAATGCCATATTTCTTGGAGGTTTTGTTCATTATTTATTTTTTTCTCTATTCTTATCTGCCTGTTTTATTTCAGAAAGATAGTCTTCAAGCTCTGAGATTCTTTCCTCCACTTAGTCTATTCTGTTATTAATACTTGTGATTGCATTGTGAAGTTCTTGTAGTTTGTTTCTTAGCACTTATAGGTTGGTTATGTTCCTCTCTAAACTGGCTATTTTAGCTGTCAGCTCCTGTATTGTCTATCATGATTCTTAGCTTCTATCATTGGGTTACAACATGTTCCTTTAGCTCAGGGAAATTTGTTATTACCCACCTTCTAAAGCCAACTTCTATCATTTCAACCATCTCAGCCTCAGCCCAGTTCTAAACCCTTGCTGGAAAGGTATTGTGGTCATGTGGAGGAGAAGGGGCACTCTGACTGTTTATATTTTTGGCATTTTTACATTAATTCTCTTTTATCTTTGTGGGCTTATCTACCTTTGATATTTAAGGTTGCTGACCTTTGAATGGGGTTTTGGGGGGTCTTTTTTAATGCTGTTGTTGTTGTTTTCTGTTTGTTTTTGTTTTGGCAGTCAGGCCACTCTTCTGTAGAGCTGCCACAGTTTTTTGGGGGTCCACTCCAGACCCTGGTTGCCTTGGTCTTTTCCCTCCTGGTGGATTCATCAGCGAAGGTTGTGAAACAGCAAAGATGGGAGACTGCTCCTTCCCCCTGAAAGCTCCTTTCCAGGAAGGTACCTGCTCTATTGCCAGCCTGATCATGCCTATAGGAGTGGTTGGAGACCTCTGTTGGGAGATCTTATCCAATCGGGAGGAATAGGATGACAGATTCATTTAAAGAAGTCTGGCTGCTTTAGGTACAGCAAGTGTGCTGTGCTGGTGATCACTTCAGCCTGCAATTGATATGGGCTCTGCAGGACCAACAGGATAGATTGACTGAGAAGCTGGAACAGCCAAGGTGACAGCCTACCCCAACCCCCATGCACTCCATTTCAGAGAGAGATCAGAGATCTGACTGTTGAAAACTGGCCGTGATGGTTGAATCCCTGGTTGAGAGGTTCCACCCAGGAAAGAGGAGTAGATCAGGGGCCCACTTAAAGAAGCAATTTGGTCATGATCTGGCAAAGCAGATGTGCTGCAATGAAGGGGAGTGGGCTTTCTTGCCTGAACCATTTGGATTCTCCAAAACTGGCAGGCTGGAGGGGCTGAGTCAACCAAACTGCAGAGACTATTCACCATGAGACCACCCCTCCCTTTGGGGTCTCTGTCCCAGGGAAAGATCAGAGCTCTGTCCATAGAAAAATGGCTGGGGTGACTGAAGCCCTGGAAGGGATGTCCCATTCAGTGAAGAGGAATGGATCAGGTCCTGCTTAAAGAAGCAGTCTAACCATGATCTGGCAAAACAACTCTGTTGCATTAGAGAGATCACGTTCTCATTCAGACCACTTGGACTCTCCAAAGCCAGCAACTAGACCACAGAGATGGTGAGTCAACTAGACCACAGAGATGGTGGCCATCCCTCCCCCGAGGAGCTCCCTCTCATCTCAGATAGACTCCACCCAGTTGCCATTGGCTGGCTGAAATTCCAAGCTAGGGGGTCTTATGAGGTCCCTTGGAAGTGGGGCCTGAAGAATGACGCTGCTTGGCTCCCTGGATTCAGCCCCCTTCCTAGGGGTATGTACAAACCTCCCCACCTTGCCTGAGTTGCAGACACATCTGTGGAAATCTTGGGGCCAGAATATGTAAAGCTCCTGAGTCTCTGTGTGTGCCTGAGCAGCTGCTCTGCTAAGACTCCACACAGCTCTCTGTATTGGAGCCAAGGCCTTCATAGCGTAGGCTCACAAGGGGATCTCCTGATCCACAGGTTGCAAAGATCCATGGGAGAAGCATGGTTTCCTGGCAGGGTTGCACAATCACCACTTCTTTTGGCTGAGAATGAGTCACTCCCAGATGGGCTATCACCCCACACTTTCCTCCATTCTCCATGGATTGAGTTGTTTGCCTAATCACTTCCAATGCAAGAATCAGGATATTTCAGTTGAAGGTGCTGTATTCACTCACCTCTGTTTTTCCTCTCCATGAGTGCCATGGACTGCAGCTGCTTCTAATTGGCCACGTTGGCCAACTACCCCCATTCCTCTGTTTTATCAAGCCAGCTACTTCGAGATGATAGGGAACATGATAAGACCAGTGAAAAGAAGTATATAAGCATGAGCTTATTACCATACTTCTTTTGTTGTGAAGTAGACTAGGTTCTTTGATCAGAAGCAATGCTGTGTGGAATACCATGATGGTGATTAAGGCATTCTGTAAGTCCATGGATGGTAGTTCTGGCAGAAACATTAAATGTATGGAAAGCAAATCCACATCCAGTGTAAGTGTCTATTCCAGTAAGGATGAAATACTGTTTCTTCCATAATAGAAGCAGTCGAGTGTAATCAACTTGCCATCAAGTAGATGCCTGATTACTCTGGAAATGTTGTCATATAAGAGGTTTGTATTTGTTTTTGTTGCTGGCAGATTGGGGACTCAGTGGTGGCCTTAGCCAAGTTGGCCTTGGTGAGTTGCATTCTGTGTTGCTGACCCAACATATAATCTTCATCCTTTTCACCAACATCAACATTGCTTATGAGCCCACTGGGCAATGATAGAGGTGGCTGGAGAAAGATGCTTATGGGTACTTAAAAATGAGTCATTCTATCTGCTTGATTATTGAAATTATCCTCTAGTGAGATCATACTTTGGTGAGCATTCATATGGGCCACATCTTCACATTCTTTGCCCATTCTGAGAGATTTATCCGTGTACTTATTCCCCCACATTTCTTTGTCTCCAATTTCTCAATCATATACCTTACAAGTTCCTGATTATCTCACCAAACCATTGACTATAGCCCATTAATTGTTACATAATTACACATCTGGCCATTTATCCTTTCAAGCAAAGTTAACAACCAAGTACAATGCTGTGTTCAAATTTCTGTCCACTGGGAAGATTTGTTTTTATCATCGTCTTTCAGGAATGTCCCAGAAAGTGGCTGTTATGCTGCAGCTGTTGCCTTTTGAGTCGTGCACATGTGTCATGCAGAACCATCTGTAATCTAGGCCTGAGTCTTCTCTTCTTTTGTCAACTAATCCTAGGGTACTCCCCATGAGGCCACAGGTATAAACTGAGAGAGAGAAGACAGCATAGCAGGAGTAGAAACCATGGGTATTAGCTCCACTTTTTTATATAACTTACTTGTGCTTTCAGAAGCTGTTTGCAGCTGATCACAAATATACCACTTCCATTTTATGATGGAATACTGCTGTGCATGTTCGTCACTATGACTTGGTGGGTAAGATAATACTCCATTCATGATAGGCAGCCCAGGTCACATGGTAACTTGGTTACTTACAATTGAGCATTTAGTTTCTCTTCAGACCCAGTAGCAGGCCAAGAGTAATCTCCCAAAGGAGAGTAGTTATTTGTGGATTATGGCACTGCCTTTATCCAAAATTCTAAAGGCCTGCACTACAAATCATGTATAACAACCTGCCACCTACTCCAAATATCATTTCTATCTGCTACTGACACCGCAAACACCATTGCACCTGCTTTAAATTATGGCTCATGTGGAAGAGCAATTTGAAGGGCAGCCTGATGACATTGGAGAACCTGCTCTTGTTCTGGGGACCACTCAGAACTAGCATGTATTTAGGTCACTAGTAGGTTTTTGGGTCACTCTGTAAGTGAGCCAGAATAAGAAAACCAAATTGGAATTTGTAACTTCTAAAATCCAAATAATCCCACTAGACATGCTTCTTTCTCAGTTGTAGGATGGGCCAGATACAACAATGTATCCTTTACCTTAGAAGAAATATCTTGGCATGCCTTACACCACTGAATCCCAAGAAATTTGATTTGGGTAGAAGGACAAATTCATTTCCCCACCCTCTGCATGCAAATGTCTTACCAGTAAGTCTAGAGTCATTGTTACTTTTTGCTCCTATGTCCAAGCAGTATAAGATCATCAGTGTAATGGATCAGTGTGGTATCTTGTGGAAGAAAAAGAAATCAAGATCCCTGCAAACTAAATTAGGACATAGGACTAGAGAGTTGATACATCCCTGAAGTAAAACAGTAAAGTTATATTGCTGGCCTTGCCAACTGAAAGCAAACTGCTTCTTGTGGGTCTTATGAAGAGATATGGAGAAAAAGGCATTTGCCAAGTTATTAGCTGCATACCAGATACCAGGATGTGTTCATTTGCTCTTGCAATAAAACCACATTTGGTACAGCAGTGTGAATTTGAGTTACCACTTGTTTAAAGTGTACCAATTCACTGTATTAGTCCATTGTCATACTGCTGATAAAGACATACCCAAGACAGGCAATTTACAGAAGAAAGAGGTTTAATGGACTTACAGTTCCACGTGGCTGGGGAGGCACCACAATCATGGTAGAAGGTGAAAGCCATGTCTCACATGGTGGCAGACAAGAGAAGAAAGAATTTGTGCAGGGAAATGCCCATTTTTAAAACCATCAGGTCTCATGAGACTTATTCACTATAATGAGAACAGCATGGGACAGACCTGCCCCCATGATTCAATTACCTCCCACCAGGTCCCTCCCATGAAAATGTGAAAGCGACTTTGGAACTGGGTAACAGGCAGAGATTGGAACAGTTTGAAGAGCTCAGAAGAAGACAGGAAAATGTGGAAAAATTTGGAACTTCCTAGAGACTGAATAAACTTTCTATGCTGATCTCTCTCCCTATCACCTCTTTAAGGCAAATAACTTAGATTTACCCTTTTGAGGCTATCATCTATATCTTGTTGCCATACTTTATTCTTTTTTTATTATTTTTTCTTTTATCTTCTCTGACTGTGTATACTCAAGTAGCTTGTCTTCGAATTCACTAATTCTTTTTTCTGCTTTATCAGTTCTGCTGTCGAGAGACTGATGCATTCTTCGGTATGCAATTGAATTTTTCAGCTCCAGGATTTTTGCTTAGCTTTTAAAAAATTTTTAATTTCTTTGTTAAATTTAACCGATAGAATTCTTAATTCCTTCTCTGTGTTATTTTTAATTTCATCGAGCTTCCTCAAAATAACTATTTTGAATGCTTTCTCTGAAAGATCACATATCTGTGTTCCTGAAATTGGTTGCTGGAGCCTTACTTAGGTCATTTGGTGAAGTCATGTTTTCCTGGATTGTCTTGATGCTTGAGGATGTTCCTTGATGTCTGGACATTGAAGACTTAGGTATTTATTGTAATCTTCAGTTTTGGTTTGTTTATACTTATCCTTCTTGAGAAGGTTTTCAAGCGTTCAAAGGGAATTGAATGTTGCGATCCAAGTGTTTGGTCGCTGTAGCCTTGGTTGTCTTGGGTAAGATTCAAGAGAATTCCCTGGATTACCAGGCAGAGTCTCTTGTTCACTTCCTTTATTTTCCCCAAACAAAATGGAGTCTCTCTTTCCATACTGAGCTGCCTGGAGTTAGAGGTGGATTTACACAAACACTTGTAAATCCACTACCACTGGGACTGAGCTGGGTCAGACCTGAAGCTGGCACAATAGTGAGTCTTACCCATGGCCTGTGGCAACTATTGCCTGGCTACCACTGATTTTGATTCAAGGCACAGGGCTCTTTAGTCAACAGGTGGTGAATCCAGCCAGGTTCATGTCTTGTCATTCAGGATGGCGTGTTCTGTTAATGGCCCAGAGCGGGTCTAGAAATGCTGTCTGGGGAGCTGGGGCCGAGAGTGAGGAATTTTAGAAATCTACTTGTTGCTTTATTTTACTGTTGCTAAGCTCATACCCAAGTTGCAAGGTAAAGTACTTTTTACTTTTTCCTCTTCTTTTCTAGAGCAGAATGTTTTCCTATTGCTTCCACAGCTAGGAATGTGCTGGGTCCCACCTGAAGCTGTCACAGTACCAGGTTTCACCCAAGGCCCATGGTCAGTACTGCCTGGCTACTGCTGTTTATTCAAGGCCCAAAGGTTCTTTAGTCTGCAGCTGATGATGGCTGATTTCTTCCCTTCAAGGCAGCAAGTTCCCTTCTGCCCAGGTTGTGTCTAGCAATGTCATCTGAGAGCTGGGAACTGGAATGGGGACCTAAGGACACTGCTTTGTGTTTTATTTTACTGTGGCTGAGCTGACATTCAAGTTGCAAGGCAAAGTCCTCTTTACATTTTTCTCTCCTTTCTTCAAGTGAAAGGAGTTTCTTCCAGAGCTGCAAGCTGAACTGCCGGGGGTTAGGAGAGAGGTGACACAAGCACTATCTTGGCTATACTAGCTGGTGTCTCACTGGGTCACATGCATCCAAAATCCACTTGTTCTAAGCCCAGCATAGTACAAGGACTTCTCCAGGAATTCCAATCCTTGTGGTCTGAATTGCCTTTCAAATTTATTTAGGACCCCAGAGCACTTTAGTGCTAGATGGTGGGGCTAGCAATAACTCAGGTTCCAATGGCTGGGGTGGACAATTCCCTTCAGGCTAGGGCTGGTCTAAATGCTTCCTCCATGGGCACTGGACAAATTCTGTCCTGTATTGCTTTCTACTGTGGCAGGATAACACTGAGTTCCAATGCACAGTCCCATAATCACTGTATTCTCCCTCCCTCAAACACACAGTTTCATTATTTGTGCCTCACAGACACTGTGGAGGGATGCAGAAGGGGTGGTGTCAGCAACTCAAAATTTTCTTTCTTATCCTCTGCAGTGCTCCTGTCCTTCATATGATGTTAAAACCAGGTACTGTGACCATTCACCTGATTAGAGGTTCTTATGAAACTGCTTTCTTGTGTCAATAGTTGTTCAGATTGGTGTTCCTGTGGTATGGAGACAATGAGGGGAGGGTTCTATTCAGCCATTTTACTCCATCTTCCATCTTTCACTTTTGACAATTTGATTATAATGCTTTTCACTGTGAACTTCCTTAGGACAATTTTTATTGGAGTCCTTTGAGCTTCTTAATTTAGATGTCTATTTGCTTCTTCAGATTTGGGATATTTCAGCTATCATTTCTTCAAATAAGCTCACTTCCCAATTTAATCTCCCTCTTCTCCTCCTTGCACTTCTATAACATGTATATTATCCCACTTGATGGTGGCTCATAATTTCTGTAGACTGTCTTCACTCTTTTTCTTTTCTTTTTCCTTTTTTTCTGTCTGGATAATGTCAAATGACCTGTATTTTAAACTTGACATTATTTTTCTGTTTGATCAAGTCTATTGTTTGTCTTTGTGATTTTTTTAATTTAATAATTCAAGGACACCCCATTTTATAAATGATGCTGGCAAAACTGGATAGACACATGTAGAAGAATGAAACTGGATCTCTATCTCTCAACATCTACAAATATCAACTCAAGATAAATCAAAGACTTAAATCTAAGATCTAAAACTAAACTATAAAAATTCTAGAAGAAAACCTAGAAAAATTCTTATGAACATTGGCTTAAGCAAAGAAGTTATGACTAAGACCCCAAAAGCAAATCCAACTATAACAAAAATAAATAAATGAGACCTAATTAAACTAATAAGCTTCTTCACAGCAAAAGAAAGAATCATCAGAGTAGACATACAACCCACAGAATGGGAGAAAATATTTGCAAACTATGCATCTGATGAAGAACTAATATCCAGAACTACAAGAAACTCACACAAATCAGCAAGAGAAAAAATATATATAATCCCATAAAAGTGGACAAATTACATGAATAGACATTTATCAAAGAAGATGTACAAATGGCTGAGAAGCATATGAAAAATGCTCAACATCACTAATCATGAAGGAAATGCAAATTAAAACAACAATGAAATACCACCTTATTCCAGCTAGAATAGCCATTATTAAAAAGTTTTAAGAAAAAAGATGTTGGCATGAGTGTGGTGAAAGGCAAAGTTTATACACTGCTGATGGGAATGCAAATTATTATAATTTCTATGGAAAACAGTATGGATATGTCTTAAGTAATTAAAAGTAGATCTACTATTCAATCCAGCAATTCCACCACAAGGTATCTACCCCTTTAAAGGAAAGAAGTCATGTCAAAAAGACACCTGCATGTGTATGTTTATCACAGTACAATTAACAATTGCAAAGACATAGAACCAACCTAAGTGCTCATAAACCAATGAGTGGATAAAGAATATGTGGGACTGGCCACTGTGGCTCACACCTGTAATCTCAGCACTTCGGGAAGCTGAGACAGGCGGATCACTTGAGGTCAGGATTTCAAGCCCAGCCTGGGCAACATGGTGAAACCCCATCTCTACTAAAATTACAAAAATTAGCTGGACATGGTGATATATGCCTGTAATTCCAGCTACTCAAGAGGCTGAGGCAGGAGAATTACTTGAACCCAGGAGGTGGTGGTTGCAGTTAGCTGAGATTCATGCCACTGCACTCCAGTCTAGGAAAGGAGGGGAAGGAAGGAAGGAAGAAAGGAAGGGAGGGAGGGAGGGAGGGAGGGAGGAAAAGAAAGAAAGAAGAAAGAGAAACAAAGAAAGAAGAAAGAAAGAAGAGAAAGAAGAAAGAAAGAAAGAAACAAAGAAAGAAAGAGGGAGGGAGAGGAAAGCAGGAAGGAAGGAGAGAGGGGAAGGAAGGAAGGAAGGAAGGAAGGAAGAGCATAAGGAAGAATAGCTAATGGATGCTAAGCTTAATACCTGGGATGGGATGATTTGTGCAGCACATCACCATGGCACACGTTTATCTATGTAACAAACCTGCACATCCTCCACATATACCCCTGAACTTAAAATAAATATTGAAGAAAAACAATGTGGGCCAGGCACAGTGGCTCTTGCCTGTAATCCCAGCATTTTGGGAGGCCAAGGTGAGCAGATCACCAGAGGTCAGTGGTTCGAGACCAGCCTGGCCAACATGGCAAAACCTTGTCTCTAGTAATAATACACAAATTAGCCAGGCATGGTGGCACATGCCTGTAGTCCCAGCAACCCAGGAGACTGAGGCAGGAGAATCGCTTGAACCCAAGAGGTGGAGGTTGCAGTGAACCAAGATCATGCCACTGCACTTTAGCCTGGGTGACAGAGTGGGACTCCATCTCAAAAGAATTTTTTTTTAATGTGGTATATATACACCATGGAATACTACTCTGCCATAAATGAGAATGAAACAATGTCTTTTGCAGCATCTTGGATGCAGCTGGAGGCCATTATTCTAAGAGAAGTAACTCAAGAATGAAAAGCCAAATACTGTATGTTCTCACTTGTTAGTGGGAGCTAAACCATGCATACACAAAGGCATACAGAGTGACATGATGGACTTTGGAGACTCAGAAGCATGAGGGTGAGAGGGGGCTAACAGATAAAAAACTACATTAGTTTCATTTTACACTACTCAGGTGATCAGTGTGCTGAAATCTCAGATTTTACCACCATACAGTTCATTCATGTAACCAAAAGCCACTTGTACCCCAAAAGCTATTGAAATTTTAAAAAATACAGATTTTTAGACTGGGCATGGTAGCTCACACCTGTAATCCCAGCACTTTGGGAGGTTGAGGAGGGTGGATTATTGCAACAGACCAGCCTGGCCAAGATGGTGAAACCTCATCTCTACTAAAAATACAAAAATTAGTCAGGCATGGTGGTGGGCACCTGTAATTCCAGCTACTCAGGAGGCTAAGGCAGGAGAATCACTTGAACCAGAAGGCAGAGGTTGCAGTAAGACGAGATCATGACACTGCCTTTCAGCCTCGGCAACAGAGCAAGACTCCATCTCAAATAATAATAATTATTATATATATATATGTAAGTAAAAAGTAATAGTAATAATTCAATTCTTCAACTCTGGAATTTGTTTTGTTTTGTTCTCCCAGGCTGGAGTACAGTGGTGGGATTGTGGCTTACTACAAGCTCCACCTCCTGGGTTCAAGCAACCTTCTGCCTCAGCCTACCAAGCAACTATGACTACAGGTGCATGCCACCATGCCTGGCTAATTTTTTTGTATTTCTAGTAGAAATGGGGTTTCACCATGTTGGCCAGGCTGATCTTGAACTTCTGACCCGAAGTGATTCAACCTCCCAAATTTCTGGGATTACAGGTGTGAGCCACCACACCTGGCCTCATTTTTTTGTTGTTGTTTAATAATTTCTATTTCTTTGTTGATGTTCCTGATTTGTTCCTTATCATTTAGTTGTGTGTGTTCTCAAGTAATGTAGGGAACTTCTTTTAGATGATTGCTTTGAATTCTTTGTCAGATAATGCATAAGTCTTCATTTCTTTAGGATCAGTGTCTAGAGATTTATATTGTTATTTTGATTGAGTCATATTTCTCTTTTTTTCTTCATGTTCTTTTTTATTTTTTCTTTTTTCTTTATTTTCATTTTTATGTAGATATAGAGGTATTACTATGGTGCCCAGGCTGGTTTTGAACTCTTAGCCTTAAGTAATCCTTCTGTCTTAGCCTTCCAAACTGCGTGTATTACACGCACAAGCTACTGTGCTCAGCCTTTTCTTGTCATTGTTGTATATGAAAAAGCATATACCTCTTCTGCTATTTATGGAGTGTCTTTGTACAATGGGAAGATATTTACCAGCTCAGTCTGGTTAGAGATTTTGGGGGTCTTCTCACATTTTTAGAAACGATACATCTTCTCTAGGTTTTTGCATTTAATTTCCTCATTAGTCAACCTTGCCAGTTTCTTTTGCAGGAGCTTGTAGCATCTTGCTCCCTCTAGTGTTTCACTGGAGTACTGTATGTTCTCTGGAAGTACAACCCACTGAGCTTCTTCTTTTTCCTTTTTTAAATTTATTTATTTTACTTTAGATGCATACTATATCTGTCATTTCTCCCCTTGTTATCCCTCCCCACCCCCGCTGTCTCTCTCCATCCGTCCCAAATGCCCCCAGTGTGTGATGCTCCTCTCCCTGAGTCCACATGTTCGTCGTTCAACACCCACCTATGAGTGAGAACATGCTGTGTTTTGGCTTTCTGTTCTTGTGTCAGCTTGCTGAACATGATGGTTTCCAGATTCAGCCAAGTCCCCACAAAGGACAGACTCATCGTTTTTTATGGCTGCATAGTATTCCATGGTGTATATGTACCACATTTTCTTTGTCCAGTCTATCATTGATGGGCATTTGGGTTGGTTCCAGGTCTTTGCTATTGTACACAGGGCTGCAATGAACATACATGTGCATGTGTCTTTATAGTAGAATGATTTATAGTTCTTTGGGTATATACTCAGTAATGGCATTGCTGGGTCAAATGGAATTTCTATTTCTAGATCCTTGAGAATGGCACACTGTCTTCCACAATGATTGAACTACTTTACACTCCCACCAACTGTGTAAGAGTATCCTATTTCTCCACATCCTCTCCAACATCTGTCGTCTTCAGATTTTTTAATGATCGCCATTCTAACTGGCATGAGATGGTATCTCAGTGTAGTTTTGATTTGCATTTCTCTAATGACCAGTGATGATGAGCATTTTTTCCATATGTTTGTTGGCCTCATATATGTCTTCTTTTGAAAAGTGTCTGTTCATATCCTTTGCCCACTTTTGAATGGGGTTGTTTGTTTTTTTCTTGTATATCTGTTTTAGTTCTTTGTACATTCTGGATATTAGCCCTTTGGCAGATGGGTAGATTTACAAAATTTTTCTCCATTCTGTTGGTTGCCTGGTTACTCTAATGATTGTTTCTTTTGCTGTGCAGAAGCTCTGAATTTTAATTAGATACCATTTGTCTATCATGGCTTTTATTGTCATTGCTTTTGGTGTTTTAGTCATGAATTCCTTGCCTATGCCTATGTCCCATATGGTTTTGCCTAGGTTTTCTTCTAGTGTTTTTATGGTGTTAGGTTTTATGTTTAAATCTTTAATTCATTTGGAGTTAATTTTAGTGTAAAGTGACAGGTAGGGGTCCAGTTTCTGCTTTCTGCACATTGCTAGCCAGTTTTCCCAACACTATTTATCAAACACAGAGTCCTTTCCTCATCACTTGTTTTTGCCAGGTTTGTCAAAGATCAGATGGTTGTAGATGTGTGGTGATTCTTCTGGGGCCTCTGTTCTGTTCCATTGGTCTATGTCTCTGTTTTGGTACCAGTACCATGCTATTTTGATTACTGTAGCCTTGTAGTGTAGTTAGAAGTCCAGCAGTGTGATGCTTCTGGCTTTGTTCTTTTTGCTTAGGATTGTCTTGGCTATGCAGGTTCTCTTGTGATTCCACATGAAGTTTAAAGTGTTTTTTTCCAGTTCTGTGAAGAAGGTCATTGGTAGCTTGATGGGGATGGCATTGAATCTATAGATTACTTTGGGCAGTATGGCCATTTTCAAAATACTGATTCTTCCTAACCATGTGCATGGAATGTTTTTCCATCTGTTTGTGTCCTCTCTTATTTCATTGAACAGTGGTTTGTAGTTCTCCTTGAAGAGGACCTTTACATCCTTTGTTAGTTGTGCTCCTAGGTATTTTATTCTATTTGTAGCAATTGTGAATGGGAGTTCACTCTTGATTTGGCTGTTTGGCTCTTATAGGTATATAGGAATGCTTGTGATTTCTGTACATTGATTTTGTATCCTAAGACTTTGCTGAAGTTGCTTATCAGTTTTTTTCTTTATGGAGAGGCTTTATTGATTTGGACATATGGGTGACATCATAGTTTCAGGGTTGATGGTCAGAGCTAGGTTGAAATGAAATTTCAAAGTAAATCTTGTGAGAGCCAGTTTCGGGTCTTTTATAAGGATAATTGAGTGCTCCAGTGTCATACTAATGGGCTTTCTATTCCAACTGAGAACTGGAACACCACAAGGATGGCCACTCTCACCATTTCTATTCAATATAGTACTAGAAGTCCTAGCCAGAACAATCAGACCACAGAAAAAAATAAAGGGCATCCAGTAAAGAGGAAGTCAAACTGTCACTGTTTGCTGATGGCGTGATTGTATACCTTGAAAACCCTAAAGACACCTCCAAAAAGCTGCTAGAACTGATCAATGAATTCAGCAAAGTTTCAAGATAAAAAACTAATGTACACAAATCATTAGCTATGCTATACACCATCAGCGACCAAGCCAAGAATCAAATCAAGGACTCAACCACTTTTACAATAACTGCAAAGAACAAACAAAACGTCAGGTGCAGTGGCTTATGCCTGCAATCCCAGCACTTTGGGAGGCAGAGGTGGGTGGATCACAAGGTCAGGAGTTCATAACCAGCCTGGCCAACATAGCGAAACCCTGTCTCTACTAAAAATGCAAAAATTAGCTGGGCATGGTGTCAAGCACCTGTAATCCCAGCTACTTGGGAGGCTGAGGCAGGAGAATTGCTTGAACCTGCATGGCTGCAGTTGTAGTGTTCCAAGACAGTGCCATTGCACTCTAACCTGGGTAAGAGAGTAAGACTTCATCTCAAAAAAAAAAAAAAAAAATTGTGAAAATTGAACGGACTGCCAAAAGCAATCTACAAATTCAATGCAATTCCCATCAAAATGCCACCATCGTTCACAGAACTAGGAAAAGCAATCCTAAAATTTATATGGAATGTAAAAAGAGCCTGTATAGCCAAAGCAAGACTAAGCAAAAAGATCAAATCTGGAGGCATCACATTCTCTGACTTCAAACGATACTATAAAGCTGTTGTCACCAAAACAGCATGGTACTGGCATAAAAATAGGCATATAGACCAATGGAACAGAATAGAGAACCCAGAAATAAAGCCAAATACTTTTCAGCCCACTGATCTTGACAAAGCAAACTAAAAACATAAAGTGGGGAAAGGATACCCTATTCAACAAATGGTGCTGGGATAATTGGCAAGCCACATGCAGAAGAATGAAACTGGATCCTGATGTCTTACACTATACAAAAGTCAACTCAAGATGGATCAAAGAATCAAAGACTTAATAAGACCTGAAAACCGTAAAGATTATAGAATACCATCAGAAAAACCCTTCTAGGCATTGGCTTAGGCAAAGACTTCATGACCAAGAACCCCAAAAGAAGCAAAAGCAAAAATAAGTAGATGGGACTTAATTCAAACTAAGAACCTTCTGCACAGTAAAATAAACAATCAGCAGAGTAAAACAGACAAGCCACAGAGTTGAAGGAAATCTTTCTCCAGAATATAAAAGGAACTCAAGCAACTCAGCAAGAAAGAAACAAACAACCCCATTAGAATATGGGCTAAGTTCATGAATAGAAAATATACAAATGGCCAAATAAACATATGAAAAAATGCTCAGCATCTCTAATGATCATGAAAATGCAAATAAAAACCACAATGCAATATCATCATACTCCTGCAAGAATGACCATAATCAAAAATCAAAAAATAATAAGATGTTGGTATGGATGTGGTGAAAAGGGAACACTTTTACACCACTGATAGGATTGTAAACTAGTACAACCACTATGGAAAACAGTGTGGTGATTCCTAAAGAGCTAAAAGTAGAACTACCATTTGATCCAGCAATCCCACTACTCAGTATGTACCCAGAGGAAAAGAAGTCATTATATGAAAAAGACACTTGCACACACGTTTATAGCAGCACAATTTGCAATTGCAACAAGATGAAACTAGCCCAAATGCATATATATATAATGGAATACAACTCAGCCATGAAAGGAACAAGGCTGGGCACAGTTGCTCATGCCTGTAATCCCAGCACTTTGGGAGGTCGAGGCAGGTGGATCACTTGAGATCAGGAGTTCAAGATGAGCCTGGCCAACATGGTCAATCCTGTCTCTACAAAAAATACAAAAATTAGTTGGGGTGTAGTCCCAGCTACTGAGGAGGCTGAGGTGGGGTAATTGTTGAACCCAGAAGGTAGAGATGCAGTGACCCAAGATCGTACCACTGCACTCGAGCCTGGGTGACAGAGCAAGATCTTTTCTCAAAAAAAAAAAAAAAAAACAAAAATGGAATAAAATAATGGCATTTGCAGCAACCTGGATGGAATTAGACACCATTATTTTAAGTGAAGTAACTCAGGAATCGAGAACCAAATGTCTTATGTTCTCACTCATAAGTGGGAGCTAAGCTATGAGAATGCAAAGGCATAAGAATGATACAATGGACTTTGAGGACTTGAGGGAAAGGATGAGAGGGGGGTGAGAGATAAAAGAATACACATTGAGTACAGTGCACACTGCATGGGTGATGAGTGCATGAAAATCTCAAAAACAACAACTAAAAAATTTAGTCATGTAATCCAACACCACCTGTTCCCCAAAAACCTATGAAATAAAAATAAATAAAATATTTAAAAACCCTACCTTAAAAAAATTAATGAATGATGTTAATTATAACACTAAAGGAAAAAACAGATGAGAAGAATTTGACTATTTTTTCAATTGGCCATAATAAATATGATTTAATTGCCTTTAAAAAATATAATAAAATCCCCACCAAGAGCATATTCAGATGCCTATTTCTTCACCCTATTAGTCACTGAGTGTTACAACATTTTTAAAAACTTCAAGGTCAGGTGCAGTGATTCACACCTGTAATCTCAGCACTTTGGCAGGCCGAGGCAGGAGGATCACCTGAGGTCAGGAGTTCGTAACCAGCCTGGCCAACATGGCAAAACCCCGTCTCTACCAGAAGGATACAAAAATTAGCAGGGCATAGTGGTTGGTGCCTGTGATCCTAGCTACTAGGAGGCTGAGGCATGAAGATAGCTTGAACCTGGGAGGCAGAGGTTGCAGTGAACTGAGATCACGCCACTGCACTCCAACCTAAGGGACAAAGTGAGACTCCATCTCAAAAACTAAAATTAAATTAAATTAAAAACTTCACTAATCACATAGATGAACAGTAATGTTTTATTTGCTCAGAGAACTTAAAAGACATCCCTTAACTAGAGGATTACGGGCAAGATGGCCAAATAGGAACAGCTTTGGTCTGTAGCTCCCAGCAAGGTCAACACAGAAGGCAGGTGATTTCTGCATTTCCAACTGAGGTACCCAGTTCATCTCATTTGGACTGGTTGGACAGTGGATGCAGCACACAAAGGGTGAGCCAAAGGAGGGTGGGGCATCACCTCACCTGGGAAGCACAAGGGGTCAAAGGAACTCCCTCTTCTAGTCAAAGGAAGCCCTTAGGAATTGTGCTGTGAGGAAGGGTACACTCCAGCCCAGAGATTGTGCTCTTTCCATGGTCTTCACAACTCGCAGACCAGGAGATTCCCTCTGGTGCCTATGCCAACAGGGCCCTGGATATCCAGCACAAAACTAGGCAGCCATTTGGGCAGAGAGTGAGCTAGCTGCAAAATATTTTTCATACCCCAGTGGCACCTGGAACACCAGCAAGACAAAATCATTTACTCTCCTGGAAAGGGCACTGAAGCCAGAAAGCCAAGTGGTGTTGCTCAGTGGGTCCCACCACCACAGAGCTCAGCAAGCTAAGATCCACTAGCTTGAAATTCTCACTGCCAGCACAGCAGTCTGAGCTCTACCTGGGATGCTCAAGCTTGGTGCAGGGAGGGGGCGTCCATCATTACTGAGGATTGAGTAGGCAATTTTCACCCTCACAGTGTGAACAAAGCTGCCCAGAAGATCAAACTAGGTGGAGTCCACCACAGCTCAGCAAAGCAGCTGTGGCCAGACTGCCTCTCTAGATTCCTCCTCTCTGGGCAGGGCTTCTCTAAAAAAAAAAAAAAAAAAGGCAGCAGCTCAAGTCAGGGGCCTATAGGTAAAACTTCCATCTCCCTGGGACAGAACACCTAGGGGGAAGGGACAGCTGTGAGCACAGCTACAGCAGATTTATATGTGTCTCCCAGTTGGGAGACATATCCCAGTAGGACTGACAGACACCTCATACAGGAGAACTCAGGCTGGAAATCGAAGCCTTCACTGGTAATACCCATACAGAGTCTGGAGTGGACCTACAGCAAACTCCAGCAGCAGACAGGACTGACTGTTAGAGAGGAAGACTAACAAACAGAAAGGAATGACATCAATATCAACAAAAAGGGTGTCCACCCAGAGACCCATCCAAACGTCACCAACATCAAAGACCAAAGGGAGATAAATCCACAAGGAGCATGTTTCTAACCTAATGCAAGGAAGCTGAGAACCTTGAAACAAAAGGTTAGATGAATTGCTAACTAGAATAAACAGTTTAGACAAGAATATAAATGACCCAATGGAGCTGAATAATACAACATGAGAACTTTGTGAAGCATACACAAGTATCAATAGAGAATCAATCAAGCAGAAGAAAGGATATCAGAAATTAAAGATCAATTTAATGAAATAAAGTGAGAAGGAAAGATTGGAGAAAAAGAATGAAAGGTGACAAACATAGCCTCCAAGAAATATGGGACTATATGAAAAGACCAAATCTACATTTGATTGGTGTACCTGAAAGTGACGGGGGAGAATGAAACCAAGTTGGAAAACACTTTTCAGGATACTATGCAGGAGAACTTCTCCAACCTAGCAAGACAGGCCAAAATTCAAATTCAGAAAATACAGAGACCACCACAAAGATACACCTCAAGAAAAGCAACCCCAAGACATAAAATTGTAGATTCTCCAAGTTTGAAATGAAGGAAAATATGCTAAGGGCAGCCAGAGAGAAGGGTCAGGTTGCCTACAAAGGGAAGCCTATCAGACTCACAGCGGATCTCTCAGCAGAAACCCTACAAGCCAGAAGAGAGTGTGGGCCAATATTCAACATTCTGAAATAAAAGAATTTTCAACCCAGAATTTCATATCCAGCCAAACTAAGCTTCATAAGCGAAGGAGAAATAAAATCATTTGCAGACAAGCAAATGCTGAGAGATTTTGTAACCACCAGGCCTGCCTTACAAGAGTTCCTGAAGGAAACACTAAACATGGAAAGGAACAACCAGTACCAGCCACTGCAAAAACATACCAAATTGTAAAGACCATCGATGCTATGAAGAAACTGGATCAACTAACGGGCACAATAACCAGCTACCATCATAATGACAGGATCAAATTTACACATAACACTATTAACCTTAAATGTAAACTGGCTACATGCCCCAATTTAAAAACACAGACTGGCAAATTGGATAAAGAGTCAAGAGCCATCGGTGTGCTGTATTTAGGAGACCCACATCACATGCAAACACACATGTACACTCAAAGGAATGGAGAAATATTTACCAAGCAAATGGAAAGCAAAAAAAAAAAAAAAAAAAAAATCCTGAGGTTGCAATCCTAGTCTCTGATAAAACAGTCTTTAAACCAACAAAGATTAAAAGAGACATGAACATTACACAGTAGTATAGGGATCAATGCAACAGAGAAGAGCTTACTATAAATATATATGTGCCTGATACAGGACCATCCAGATTCATAAAGCAAATTCTAGACCTACAAAGAGACTTAGACTCCCACACAATATTAGTGGGAGAATTTAACACCCCACTGTCAATATTAGACAAATCAATGAGACAGAAAATTAACAAGGATATTCACAATTTGAACTCAGCTCTGGACCAAGCAGATCTAATAGACATCTACAGAATCCTCCACCCCAAATCAACAGAATATATATTCTCCTAGCACCACATCACACTTATTCTAAAATTGACCACATCTGGAAGTAAAACACTCCTCAGCAAATGCAAAAGAATGGAAATCACAACAAACAGTCTCTTAAACCATAGTGCAATCAAATTAGAACTCAGGATTAAGAAACTCACTCAAAACTCCACAACTACATGGAAACTGAACAACTTGCTCCTGAATGACTACTGGGTAAATAACGAAATGAAGGCAGAGATAAAGAAGTTCTTTGAAACCAATGAGAACAAAGACAAAACATACCAGAATTTCTGGGACACATTTAAAGCAATGTCTACAGGGAAATTTATAGCACTAAATGCCCACAAGACAAAACAGGAAAGATCTAAAATCAACACCCTAACATCACAATTAAAAGAACTAGAGAAGCAACAGCAAACAAATTCAAAAGCTACCAGAAGACAAGCAATAACTAAGATCAAAGCAGAACTGAAGGAGATAGAGACACAGAAAAGCCCTTCAAAAAAATCAGCGAATCCAGGAGCTGGCTTTTTTGAAAAGATCAACAAAATAGATTGGTAGCCAGACTAATAAAGAAAAGACATCAGAATCAAATCGACACAATAGAAAATGATAAAGAAGATATCACCACTGATCCAGAGAAATACAAACTATGATCAGAGAATACTATAAAGACTTCTATGCAAATACACTAGAAAATCAAGAAGAAACAGATAAATTCCTGGACACATACACCCTCCGATGCCTAAACCAGGAAGAAGTTGAGTTTCTGAATAGACCAATAACAAGTTCTGAAAATGAGACAGTAGTTAATAGACGACCAACAAAAAATGTTCAGGACCAGATGGATTCACAGCCGAATTCTACCAGAGGTACAAAGAGGAGTTGATACCATTCCTTCTGAAATTATTCCAAACAATAGAAAATGAAGGAATTCTCCCTAATTCATTTTATGAGGCCAGCATCATGCTGATACCAAAACCTGGCAGAGACACAGCAAAAAAAAAAAAAAAAAATTAGGCCAGTATCCCTGATGGACATTGATGCAAAAATCCTCAATAAAATACTGGCAATCAGAATCCAGCAGAAGATCAAAAAGCTTATCCATCATGATCAAATCAGCTTCATCCCTGGGATGCAAGGATAATTGAACATACTCAAATCAGTAAACATAATTCATCACATAAACAGAACCAAAGACAAAAACCACATGATTGTCTCAATAGATACAGAAAAGGCCTTCAACAAAATTCAACACCCTTTCATACTAAAAACCGTCAAGAAACTAGGTATTGATAGAACATGTCTCAAAATAATAAGAGGTATTTATGACAGATCCACAGCCATTATCATACTGAATAGGCAAAAACTGGAAGCATTCCCTTTGAAAAACAGCACAAGAAAAGGATGCCTTCTCTCACCACTCCTATTCAACATACTATTGAAAGTTCTGACCAGGGCAATTAAGCAAGAGAAAGAAATAAAGGGTTTTCAAATAGGAAACAAGAATGTCAAATTGTCTCTGTTTGCAGATGACATGATTGTGTATTTAGAAATCCTATCTTCTAAGCCAAAAATCTCCTAAAGCGGATAAGCAACTTCAACAAAGTCTCAGGATACAAAATCAATGTGCAAAAATTGCAAGCATTCCTGTACACCAACGATAGACAAATAGAGAGCCAAATCATGAGTGAACTCCCATTCACAATTGCTACAAAGGGAATAAAATACCTAGGAATACAACTAACAAGGGACGTGAAGGATCTCTTCAGGAAGAACTACAAACTACTGCTCAAGGAAATAAGAGAGGACACAAACAGATGGAAAAACATTCCATGCTCATGGTTAGGAAGCATCAATATCGTGAAAATGGCCATACTGCCCAAAGTAATTTATAGATTCAATGCTGTCCACATAAAGTTACCATTGACTTTCTTCACAGAATTGGAAAAAAACACCTTAAACTTCATATGGAACTCAAAAAGAGCCCACATAGTCAAGACAATTCTAAGCAAAAAGAACAAAGCTGATGGCATCATGTTACCTGAATTCAAACTATGCTACAAGGCTACAGTAACCAAAACAGCATGGTACTAGTACCAAAAAAGACACATAGACCAATGGAAACAGAGACGTCAGAAATAATGCCACATGTCTACAACCATCTGATGTTTCACAAACCTGACAAAGTAAGCAATGGGGAAAAGATTCCCTATTTAATAAATGGTGTTGGGAAAACTGGCTAGCCATATGCAGAAAACTGAAACTGGACCCCTTCCTTACACCTTTTACAAAAATTAACTTGAGAGGGATTAAAGACTTTAACATAAAACCTAAAACCATAAAAATCCTAGAAGAAAACCTAGGTGCAATACCATTCAGGATATAGGCATAGACAAAGATTTAATGACTAAAACACCAACAGCAATGACAACAAAAGCCAAAATTTACAAATGAGATCTAATTAAACTAAAGACTTTCTGCACAGCAAAAGAAACTATCATCAGAGTGAATAGGAAACCTACAGAATGGGAGAAGAGTTTTGCAATCTCTCCATCTGACAAAGGGCTAATATCCAGTATCTACAAAGAACTTAAACAAATTTATAAAAAAAAACAACCCCATCAAAAAGTGGGTGAAGGATATGAACAGACACTTCTCAAAAAAGGCATTTATGCATCCAACAAACAAATGAAAAATGCTTATCATCACTGGTCATTAGAGAAATGCAAATCAAAACCACAATGAGATACCATCTCATGCCAGTTAGAATGGCAATCATTCGTAAATCAGAAGACAACAGATGCTGGAGAGGATGTGGAGAAATTAGGAATGCTTTTACACTGTTGGTGGGAGTGTAAATTAGTTCAACCATTGTGGAAGACCGTGTGGCAATTCCTCCAGGATCTAAAACCAGAAATACCATTTGACCCAGCAATCCCATTACTGGGCATATACCCAAAGGATTATAAAATATTCTGCTATAAAGATACATGCACACGTTTGTTTACTGCGGCACTATTCACAATAGCAAAGACTTGAAACCAACCCAAATGCCCATCAATGATAGACTGGATTATAAAAATTGTGGTACATATACACCATGGAATACTATGCAGCCATAAAAAAGAATGAGTTCATGTCCTTTGCAGGGGCATGGATGAAGCTGAATACCATCATTCTCAGCAAACTAACACAAGAACAGAGAACCAAACACCACAGGTTCTCACTCATAAGTGGGGAGTTGAACAATGAGAACACATGGACACAGGAAAGGGAACATCACACAATGGGACCTGTTTTGGGGGTTCGGGGATTAGGAGAAATACCTAATGTAGATGATAGGTTGATGAGTGCAGCAAACCACCATGGCACGTGTATACCTACATAACAAATCTGCGCTTTCTGCACATGTACCCAGCACTTAAAGTATAATAAATAAATAAATAAATAAATAAATAAATAAATAAATAAAATTGTAAAAAGACATCTCTGAAGTTGTGTAGCTTGTAAGAAGCAGAGCTTGCCCTAAAAGGCAGGTTCTTGCTTACACACTGTTGGTCGGAATGTAAATTAGTTCAGCCACGGTGGAAAGCAGTTTGGAGATCTCTCAAACAACTTAAGAAAGGAACTACCATTCGACCCAGCAATCCCATTACTGGGTATATATCCAAAAGAAAACAAATCATTCTACCAAAAAGACACATGCACTCGCATGTTCATTGCAGCACTATTTACAATAGCAAAGACATTGAATCAACCTAGGTGCCCATCAGTGGTTGATTGGATAAAGAAAATGTGGTTTATATACAACATGGAATACTACACAGTCATAAAAATAAACAAAATCATTTCATTTGCAGCAATATGGATACTGCTGGAGGCCATTATCCCTAAGTGAATTAATGCAGGAACAGAAAACCAAAGAGTGCATGTTCTCACTTATAAGTGGGAGCTAAACATTGAGTACTCATGGACATAAAGATGGGAACAACAAACACTGGGGACTTCTAGAGGAGAGAGGAAGAAACGCAGGGAAGGATTAATAAACTAACTCTTGGATACTATGGTCACTACCCGGGTGATGGGATCAAGCATTTCCCAAAATGCAGCATAATGTAATATACTCATGTAACAAAGCTGCACATGTACCCCTTGAATCTAACGAAAAGGTGAAGAATGATTGCGGTGTTTTGATGGGAATTGCATTGAATTTGTAGATTGCTTTTGGCAGTATGGTCATTTTCACAATATTGATTCTATCCACCCATGAGCATGGGATGTTTTTTCATTTGTTTATGTTATCTATGATTTCTCTTCAAAAATAAAAAATAAATTAGTGGGCTCTCAGAAAATCTCTTATTTTTATTTCCTGAGGTTGCTGTAACAAACTGGGTTGATAGAAATTTATTTTCTCAAGATTCTGGAGGCCAAAGTCTGAAATCTAGGTGTTGGCAGGGCTTCACTCTTTCCAGAGTTTATGAGAGAGAATCTCTTCTTTGCCTCTCCCCCTTTTGGTGACTGTTGCCATTCCTCAGCTTGTGGCTGCATCTCTCCCTGTTCTGTCGTTACATCATCTTCTCTTTTGTATGTGTCTCCCCCTGAGCATTCTTTTGTTTTAAAAGGCTCCCAGGCATTCAAAATATGCTAGTTGCTTGTCACCACTCTAAGTTAGGCAAGACAGAAACTAGTCTTTTAGGCAGCTCCCAGAAAAGCCAGAACTTTGAATACACATTTCCCTTTTCTCTCCTCCCACTTGTGAAGCCACGAGCTAGTTGTTTTTTCACAGTTTTGCCAAGCTGTGTCAGCTTCTGTCTGTGTTGTTACAAGTTCTTTGGTGCTGTCACAGCTGCTGTGCCCTCTTTTCTCTTAGTGGCTCCTAACCATTCACATTATTCCTGTTCCCATAAATTGTTTGAGTCAGGTGAAACAAAAACAGCAGCTTCCCAAAAAGTCAGAATGTTAGATGTATGTTCTACTATTTTCTTACTGTCTCAAAGAAGAAAATATATGTTGGACATTTGCTCCCAATGGGAGATGTGCTAACTTGAGATAGGGGCTGATACAGATAAAATTAAAAGCATTCTCATACCCATTTCAATGCGGCTTTTCTTAGCTTTGAGCTTACCTGGGGTACTTTGACTTTCTAACTGGGTTCTTATGTTTCTTTTTATTATGAATTCCATCTCCTTACTTATTATAGATCTGTTTAGAGTTCAGATTATTTCCTGAGTCCATTTTGGTGTTGTGTCTTTCTAGGAATTAGAACATTTTATCTAAATTATATAATTGGTTGGAATACAAATGTTCATACCATAGCATTTCCCTCTAATAATTATTTCTGTAAATTCAGAAGTAATATCCCCTTTTTATTCCTAATTTTAGTAATTTGTGTCTCCTCTTTTTAATCTCTGTCACTCTAGCCAAGGTCTTGTCAAATAAACTATTTTTTATTGATTTATTGTTTTATTATAGTTATTTATTTATGTTCTAATATTTATTATTTTCTTTCTTCTCCTTGAGTTTAGTTTCCATTGTTGTTGTTTTGTTTGTTTCTTAAGGTGAGTGGTTAGGTTACTGATTTGAAATTTTTATTCTTTTTTGTTAAATATATATTTTATTGCGTTTTAGGTTTTGGGGTACATGTAAAGAACATGCAAGATTGTTGCATAGGTACATACATGGCAATGTGGTTTGCTGCCTTCCTCCCCATAACCTATATCTGTCATTTCTCACCATGTTATCCCTCCCCAACTCCCCATCCCCCCACTGTCCCTCCCTAGTTCCCCCCATAGACCCCAATGTGTGATGCTCCCCCTCCCTGTGTAATGTAGGTTTCTATAGATAGAAAAGTTTTCTTTAAGCACTGTTTTGCTGCATTTGCTAAATTTTGATATGATGCGGTTTCGTTTTGATTAATCCCAAAGTATTTTTTAATCTCCTTTGCGGTTTCTGTGGCTTTTTTGAGTCATTGATTATTTAGAATCATTTAATTGATTTCCATATATTTTTGAATTTTACAAATTTCCTTTTATTATTAATTTTCTATTTCCTTTCATTTTATAGCGAACATAATTTACATGATTTTAATCTTTTTAACTGTATTGAGGTGTATGTATGCCCTAACATATTACCATATGTATTTGAGGAGAAAAGGCATTCTGCAGCTGTCGGGTGTAATGTGCTGTAGATTCCTCTTGTGGTTAGTTGGTTTGTAGAGATGTTGAAATCATCTATTTTATTATTAATCTTCTGCTTAGTTGATCTTTCCATTATTGAAAGAGAGTATTAAATACCTCAAATATTACTGTTGAATTCTTGATTTCTCCTTTCAGTTTTGTCTGGTTTTATGTATTTTGGGGCTGTGTTACTAGGTGCATATATATCTATAATTGCATTGTGTTCTTGACTGATTGATCCATTTATGACTATAAATTGCCACTTTTTGTCTCTAGTAATATTTTTTTTTCTCAAAGTAGATTTTGTTTGATACTAGTATATAGCCATTCCAGCTCTTTCTTGGCTACTGTTTGTGTGGCGTATCTTTTTCCATGCTTTTACTTCCACCCTATTTGTGCCTTTTAACCTATGGTGTCTCTTGTAGACAACATTTATTTGGATCATGTTTTTTAATCCGTTCTTCCAATTCATGTCTTTTAATTGGAGAGTTTAATTCATTTACATTTAACGTAATTACTGATTTTGAAAGACTTCTGCTATTTTGCTTTTTATTTTCTATATATATTATGCTTATTTGCATTACTCTTTTCCTCCAATACTACCTTATTTTGTATTGAATAGTGATTTTCTAGTGCACCATTTTAATCTCTTGTTATCCCTTTTATCATATTTTTGAATTATTTTCAGAGATTATTCTGCTGGTTATAGTAACACCTTTTTTTTTCCAATTTTATTGAGGTATATTTAACAATTTTAAGTTATATACATTTAAGGCATACAAATTCATGATTATATATATATACACATATGTGTGTGTGTATATATATATACACATATATATATATATATACACCTTGTAAAATATTCACCAAAAAAACTAATTAACATATCCATCACCTCACATAGGTAACATTTTTATGTGTGGTGAGCACACTTGAGATCTACCCTCTGAGCAAATTTCAAGTATATGATACAATATTGTTAACTATGGAGACGTTGTACATTAGATTACCAGAACCCATTTATCTTGCATTACTAAAACTTTATATACCTTGACAAACATCCTCACACATCTTAGTCTCTCCAGCCCCACGTAACCACTCTTCTACTCTCTATTTCTGTAAGTTTGACATTTTTAGATTCTATATATAAGTGACATCATGAGGTATATGTTTTTCTGCATCTGGCTTATTTAACTTAGAATAACACCATCCAGGTTCAACCAAGTTGTCACAAAGAGTGTGATTTTTTTTTTTTTATTGCATTTTAGGTTTGGGGGTGCATGTGAAGAACATGGAAGATTGTTGCATAGGTACACACATGGCAGTGTGATTTGCTGCGATTTTTTTCTTTTATAGGACTAAATAATATTCCATTATATATCTCACATCTCTCACATTGTATATATAATTATTATTAGATTGATAAATTGATCTCACATTATCATTATCCTGTTATCTATCAGTGAACATTAAAGTTTTCTCTATATCTCAACTATTGTGAATAATGCTCAAATGAACATGGGAATGCAGATATCTTTCCAAGATACTGATTTTATTTATTTAGCCTATCTACTCAAAAGTGAGATTGCTGAATCATAAGGTAATTCTATTTTTAATTTTGAAATGAAGCTCCATACTATTTTTTATAAAGCATACCAATTTCCCTTTCTCCCAACAGTATACAAGAGTTATCTTTTCTTCACTTCCTGCCCAAAACTCGTTAGAGTTCATCTTACTGATAATGGTCTTTGTAGCAGGTGTGTGGTAATATCTCATTGGGCTTTTGATTTTCATTTTCCCGATTAATAATTTTGAGCACTATTTCTTATACTTCTTGGCCATTTGTATTTTTTAATTTTGTTATGTATAATATCTTTATATATATATATAAAACAAGTTACATATATAATATATATATATATATATATATATATAGTTTCTGAGGTACAAGTGTTTTTTGGTTACATGGATGAATTGTATAGTGGTGAAGTTTGAGATTTTAGTGTACCCATCACTAGAGTATGGACATTGTACCCAATAATAGTTTCTCATCTGAACCACCCTAAAACCTACCCCATTTTGAGACTCCAATGTGCATTATACAACTCTGTATGCCTTTGCATGCCCATGGCTTAGCTCCCACTTATAAGTGAGAACATATCATATTTGGTTTTCCATTCCTGAGTTACTTCTCTTAGAATAATGGCCTCCAGCTGCATCTAAGTTTCCGTAAAAGACATTATTTCTTTCTTTTTTATGGCTAAGTAGTATTCCATAGTATATATGTCTCACATTTTCTTTATCCACTCATTTGTTGATGGACATTTAGGCTGGTTCTATATCTTTGCCATTGTGAATTGTGCTGTGATAAACACACATGGCAGGTATATTTTTGATCTAATGACTTCTTTTCCTTTGGGTAGATACCCAGTAGAGGGATTGCTGGATTAAATTATAGATCTACTTTTAGTTCTTTGAGAAATCACCATACTATTTTTCAAAGAGATTGTACTAATTTACATTATTACCAGCAGTGTATAAGCATTCTCTTTTTACCACATCCAGGCCAACATCTATTTGCTTTTTGACTTTAATAATGGCCATTCTAGCTAGGGTAAGTTGATATCTCATTGTTATTTTAATTTGAATTTCCCTACCAATTAGTGATGTTGAGCACTTTTTCATGTTTGTTGGCCATTTGCATATCTGCTTTTGAGAAATGTCTACTCATGTAACTTACCCACTTTTTGATGGCATTGTTTGTTTGTTTGTTTATTTTTGCTGATTTGAGTTCCTTATAGTTCTGGATATTAGTCCTTTGTCAGATGAATAGTTTGAAAATATTTTCTCCCATTCTGTGGGTTGTCTGCTTATTCTAATGATTTTTCTTTTGCTGTGCAGAAGCTTTTTAGTTTAATTAGGTCCCATTTGTTTATTTTTGTTATAGTTGCATTTGCTTTTGGGGTCTTAGTCATAACCTCTTTGCCTAGACCAATGTCCAGAGTGTTTTTCCTATGTTTTCTTCTAGAATTTTTATGGTTTCCAGTACTAGATTTATGTCTTTGATCCATCTTGAGTTTACTTTTGTAGAAGGTGAGAGATAGAGATCCAGTTTCATTCTTCTATGTGTATCTATCTAGTTTTCTCAGCATCCAGATATTGAATAGGGTCTTTTCCCTAATTTATGTTTTCATATGGTTTGTTGAAGATCTGTTAGTGGTAAGTGTTTGGCTTCATTTCTGGGTTATCTATTCTTTTTCTTTGGTCTATGTATCTACTTTTATACCATTATCATGCTGTTTTGATTACTATAGTCTTGTAGAATAATTTGAAGTCAGATAATGTGATGCTTCCAGATTTGTTCTTTTTGCTTAGGATTGCCTTGGTTATTCAGGTTTTGATTCCACATGATTTTAGGATTTTTTTTCTAACTCTGTGAAAAATGATGTTAGTATATTGATAGGAATTGCATTGAATCTGTGGATTGCTTTGTGCAGTATGGCCATTTTCTTTCTTTTTTTCTTGTTGTTTTAGATTCATCTTTTTAACAACATTCTAAAACTCAGAGTAGTGGGCCAGTGGGGACTTTGGGCTCAGCAGCTATGTTGGAGGGACTCTCTACACCTCCTAAGGCAGGTCATTCTGAGAAGGCACTCATGAGGGGGGACATCAAGCCCCTTTTGTATCTCCTCATGCAACCAGCAGTTTGGCAGACTCTATGACATCGATAAAGACTTCGTTCTTTAAGGAGCTGGAGGAGGAGAGCATGCAGGACAACTTTGTCATCACCTAGGAGTTACTGGACAAGCTCACTGACTTAGGCTTCTGGCAGACCACCAACAGCAAGATCCTGCAAGAATACATCACACAACAGAGCAAAAAGCTGGAGAGCGGGCAAGTCACAGGTGCCACTCACCATCAACAACGCTGTGTCCTGGTGCTCCGAGAGCATCAAGTACAAGAGCACGAGGTTTTCAGCAACATCATGGAGTCTGCCAAACTGCCGGTCAATGCCAATGGCAGCATTTTGCTGAGTGAGATCTTCGGCACCATCAAGCTCAAGGTGTTTCTGTAGGGAAAGCCAGAGCTGCAGCTGGGCCTCAATGACTGCATGCTTTTCGAGCTCACTGGCTGTCACAAGAACAAATCAGTAGAGCTGGAGGTTCTAAAATTCTGCCAGTGCATGTTGCTCTCCTGCTTTGACAATGACCACACCGTCCTGCCCAGTGATGACTTTGAGCTCATGTACTACCTCCTCAGCACCCAGGTCTAGCCACTGAACAGGATTGACTCTGTCATTGAGAAGTTCTCTCACAGCCCTGTGGAGCTCACTGTCAAGATCAAGGGGCAGGCTGGTGTGGAGGCTCACACCTGTAAACCCAGCACTTTGGGAGGCTGAGGTGGGTGGATCATCTGAGGTCAGGAGTTCGAGACCAGTCTGGCCAAAACAGTGAAGCCCCATGTCTACAAAAAATGCAAAAATTATCTGGGCATGGTGGCGGGCACCTGTAATCCCAGCTACTCGGGAAGCTGAGGCAGCAGAATCGCTTGAACCTGGGAGGCGGAGGTTGCAGTGAGCCAAGATCGTGCCACTGCACTTCAGCCTGGGCGACAGAGGTAGACTCCATCTCAAAAAAAAAACAAACAAAAAAAAAAAAAAAGCATGAAGATATTTACACCCGTACCTAGTGTTGCCAACCCCACACCTGAAGACCAACGTGGGCAGTGCCAAGTATGTGCTGGAGAAAAACGTTGTTATTTGGAGTATTAAGTCATTCTGGGGGAGAGGGGAGGTCAAGGAGTGCCTGATGTGAGCCTAAGTTGGCCTCCCTAGCGTGGAGAAGGAGGTGAGGGCCAGCTCCCTCATTGGGTAAAGTTTGAGATCTGCGAATTCCATGGTCTCTGGGATCCAGGTCTAATACAGAAAGATCATTAAGAAAGCGGTTACCAGGCTCTGCCCTAGCTTCACTACATCACCCAGAGTGGCAGTTACGAACTTCCTACCAATAGGAAGGGAGAAGAGATGGGGCTGGAACACCAAGCCGCCATATAGTCCCAGCTGAAGATTGTAGAGGGAGGAAAGGCAGGTGTGTATGTTTGTGTGAGGATGGGCCCTGGACTTAGCAGTTTAGTGCTCCCAGCACCGGCCCCCTCCTCACCTCTTCCTTAATCCATAGTCTAGAAGGTAGTCTCCTGACTTCCTCACCCTTGGGGCTTTCTCTAGTCCCCCTGATTTTATCCAAAGAAATACAATAGGGGCTTGAAGTACCCCCTCATGAGTGCCTTCTAGCAATGACCTGCCTTAGGGAGTGTTGGTGGTCCCTCCTTCATAGCTGCTGAGCCCAAAGGCCCTGCTGGCCCACTGCTCTGACTTTTAGGATGTCATTTACATCTGGATTTCATTTTTAACCCAAAAATCATTTGGGAGCAAATTGTTTAATTTTCACTTATTTGTATAATTTTGAGGATTCCTTTTGGAATTGATTTCCAGTTTTTTTCTACTGTGGTGTGAGAAGTTACTTGATATGATTTTGATTTTTTTAAATGTATTGAGACTTGTGTTATGGGCTATCATATGGTCTATACTGAAAAATATTCCATGTGCTGATGAGAAAAATGTATGTTCTGCAGTTTTGGGGTAGAATGTTCTATAAATACCTCTTAGGTCCATTTGCTCTAGAATGCAATTTAAGTCCAGTGTTTCTTTGTTTATTTTCTGCCTCAATGATATGTCTAGTGCTGTCAGTGGATTGTTGAAGTTCCCTAATATTATTATGTTGCTTTCTCTTTTCTTAAGTCTAGTCATTGATTTATAAATCTGGGGACTCCCACAGTTAGGTACCATTATTTAGGATTGTAATATCTTCTTGTTGGATGGATCCTTTTATCATTATATAATGACCTTCTTTGTCTTTTTTTTTTTTTTTTTACTGTTGTTGCTTTAAAGTCCATTCTATCTGATATAAGAATAGTTACTCTTGCTTGCTTTCAGTTTCTATTTGCATGGAATATCTTATTCTACCCATTTATCTTTAGTGACAAGTGTCCTTACCTGTTAGGTAAGGACTTGAAACAGTAGATATTAGGTCTGTGATCTTTATTTTTATTTTTTGAGATGGAGTCTCACTTTGTCACCCAGGCTGGAGTGCCGCGGCACAGTCTTGGCTCACTGCAACCCCTCTCTCCCCCGGTTCAAGCAATTCTCCTGCCTCAGCCTTCCGAGTAGCTGGGATTACAGGTGTGCACCACCACAACTGGCTAATTTTTGTATTTTTAGTAGAGACAGGGTTTCACCATGTTGATCAGACTGGTCTCAAACTCCTGACCTCAAGTGATCCTCCCACCTTCCCCTCACAAAGTGCTGGAATTACAGGTGTAAACTATCACACCCAGCTGGTTTGTGATTTTTAATACATTTTGCCAATCTGTGTCTTTTAAGTGGAGCATTTAGACCATTTATATTCCATGGAGTTTTTTTGCTGTTTTGTTTTTTGGGGTTTTTCTTTTCTTTTTTTCACACAGAGTCTTGCTCTGTCACCCAGGCTGTAATGCAGTGGCGCAATCTTGGCTCACTGCAACCTCCACCTCCAGGATTCAAGAGATTCTCCTGCTTCAACCTCCCAAGCAGCTGGGACTACAGGCACCCGCCACCACACCAGGCTAATTTTTGTATTTTTAGTAGAGATAGGGTTTCGCCATGTTGGCTAGACTGGTCTTGAACACCTGACCTCAGGTGATCCAACCGCCTCAGCCTCCAAAAGTGCTGAAATTACAGGCATGAGCCACTGCGCCTGGCCCTATATTCAATGTTAATATTGAAATGTGAGGTACTGTTCCAGTCATTATGATGATTATTGCTTAGATGTTTTGTTTTCTTCATTTTGTTATTATTTTATAGGACCTGTGTGTTTTATGCTCTCAAAAGATTCTATCCTGGTGCATATCGATTTTTTGTTTCAAGTTTTAGAACTCCTTTAGCATTTCTTGTAGGATTGGTCTGGTAGTGAAAACTCCCTCGACATTTGCTTGTCTGAAGACTTTATTTCTCCTTCATTTATGAAAGTTAATTTTGCTGCATACAAAATCTTCAACTGACAGTTACTCTAAGAGGCTAAAGATAGGACCCCAGTTCCTTCTGGCATGTAAGGTTTCTGCTTAGTATATGTGTTATCCAGAGAAGCATCTATTTAGGTTCTTTATCCATTTTTTTTAATATATATATTTTTTATTGCATTTTAGGTTTGGGGGTACATGTGCAGAACATGCAAGATTGTTGCATAGGTACACACATGGCAGTGTGATTTGCTGCCTTCCTCCCCCATCACCTATATCTGGCATTTCTCCCCATGCTATCCCTCCCAACTCCCCCACCCCCTGCTGCCCCTCCCCTTTTTCCCCCCCCCGACAGACCCCAGTGTGTGATGCTTCCCCTCCCTGTGTGTCCATGTGTTCTCATTGTTCAACACCCGCATATGAGTGAGAATATGTAGTGTTTGATTTTCTGTTCTTGTGTCAGTTTGCTGAGAATGATGGTTTCCAGGTTCATCCATGTCCCTACAAAGGACATGAACTCATCGTTTTTGATGGCTGCATACTATTCCATAGTGTATATGTGCCACATTTTCCCTGTCCAGTCTATCATCGATGGGCATTTAGGTTGGTTCCAGGTCTTTGCTATTGTAAACTGTGCTGCAATGAACATTCGTGTGCATGTGTCCTTATAGTAGAATGATTTATAATCCTTTGGATATATACCCAGTAATGGGATTGCTGGATCAAATGGAATTTCTATTTCTAGGTCCTTGAGGAATCGCCACACTGTCTTCCACAATGGTTGAACTAATTTACACTCCCACCAACAGTGTAAAAGCGTTCCTATTTCTCCACATCCTCTCCAGCATCTGTTGTCTTTAGATTTTTTAATGATCGCCATTCTAACTGGCATGAGATGGTATCTCAATGTAGTTTTGATTTGCATTTCTCTAATGACCAGTGATTAATTGGGTTATTTATTTTCATTGTTACTGAGTTGCAAGTGTTCTCAATATATTTTGGATGTTAATCTCTTATTAGATATATGATTTGCAAATATTTTCTCCTTTCCTATAGTTTGCTTTTTCACTCTATTGACTGTTCCCTGTACTGTACAGAGGTTTTTGGTTTTTTTGGTTTTTTTTTTTGTTTTTTAGTTTGTCGTAATCCCAGTTGTCTACTTCTGCTTTTGTTGCCTGTGCCTCTGGGATCATATCCAAAAAATCATTGCCTAGACCAATTCAAGATGTTTTTGCTACGTTTTCTTCTAGCAATTCAAGTTTTGTATCTTATGTTTAAGTCTTTAATCCACTTTGCATTGTTTTTATATAGTATGAGATAATAGGTCAACTTCATTCTTCTGCATGTGGATATTCTGTTTTCCCATCACTGTTTATTGAAGAGACTGTTATTCCCCATTGTTCATTCTAGGCATTTTTGTAGAAGATCAATTGACTGTAATTGTGTGGATTTATTTCTCTGTTTTCAATTCTGTTCTTTTGGCCTGTGTTTGTTTTTATGCTTGTACCATACTGTTTTGATTACCTAAGCTTTGATATATATTTTTTCTTTCTTTCTTTTTTTTTTTTTTTTTTTTTTTTTTTTTTGAGGTGGGATTTACTCTTGTTGCCCAGGCTTGAGTGCAATGGCACGATTTTGGCTCACTGCAACCTCTGCCTCCCAGGTTCAAGTGATCCTCCTGCCTCAGCCTCCCGAGTAGCTGGGATTACAGGCACATGTCACCACACCCAGCTAATTTTTTTGTATTTTTAGTAGAGATGGGGTTTCACTATGTTGGCCAGGCTGGTCTCGAACTCCTGACCTCAGGTGATCCACCCACCTCAGACTCCCAAAGTGCTGGGATTGCAGGCATAAGCCACTGCACCCAGCCTGTAATATATTTTTAAATCAAGATGTGTGATACCTTCATCATTGTTCCTCTTGCCCTAAATTTCTTTGTCTATTCAGGGTCTTTTATGGTTTCATATGAATTATAGAGTGTTTTCCTTCTCTGTAAAGAATGTCATTGGATTTTGGCAGAGATTACTTTATAGCTCACTTTGGGTAGTATGGACATTTTAACAATATTAATTCTTTCAATCAAAAAATATGGGCTGTCTTTTCATTTATCTGTGTCTTATTTAATTTCCTTCACCAACGTTTTATTATTTACAGTGTATAAGTCTTTCACCTACAGAGATTATTTAACATCTTCCTTCGTGATTGGGGTGCCTCTTATTTCTTTCTGTTGCCTAATCTGGCTAGGACTTCAAGTACCATGTTGAGTAAAAGTGGTGATAATTGTCATCTTTTCCTTTCATCCTTTTCTTATTTCCCATAGAATATATATTTCTATATATCCCATATATATACATATATATATTATTTTTTTTTACTGTGTTGAGGTAAGTTTATTCTATACTTATTTCGTTGAAAGGTTTAACTTGTTGGCATATAATTTTTCATAATAGTCTCTTATGCTCCTTTGTATTTCTGTGTTATCAATTATAATGTATCCCGTTTCATTTTTTATTCTATTTATTTGAGTCCTTTCCATTTTTTTCTTAGTCTAGCTAAAGGTTTGTCAATTTTGTTTATGTTTTCCTAAAAACCACCTTAGATTTGTTGTTTTAAAATTGCTTTTAAATATTATCTATTTAATTTATATTCTAATTTTTATGATTTCTTTAATTCTGTTAACTCTGAGCTTGGTTTCTTTTCTTTTTCTGATTCCTTGAAGTGTAAAATTAAGTTGTTTGAGATTTTTTGTCTTTATAATTTAGGTATTTATCACTATAAAATTCCCTTTTAGTATTGCTTTTGATGCATTCCATAGGTTTTAGTATGCTGTGTTTTCATTTTGATTTGCTTGAGATACATTTTTAATTTCCCTTTGATTTTTTTAACCCAATGGTTCTTCAACATTATGTTGTTTAGCTTTCACATATTTGTGATTCTTTGTTTTGTTTTGTTTTCTGGCTGTTATTGCTTTCTAGTTTTTTTCTTTCATTATGATTGGAAAATATACCTGGAATGACATTGATCTTATTAAATTTGTTAAGGCTTGTTTTGTGACCTAACATGTGATCTGTTTGGAGAATGTTCCCTGTGTACTTGAGAAAAATGTGTATTCTTCTGCTGTTGGGTGGAAAGTCCCATATATGTCTATTAGTTTCATTTGTTTTGTAACGTTCTTCAAGCCAGATGTTTCCTCATTTATTTTCTGTCTGGATGCTGTATCTGATATTTTGAATGGGGTACTAAAGTCCTCTACCATTGTAGCAAGAGCAGTGGGGAACAAACCTTTCAAACACCGAACTGAGGAAGGACATGGATTTTTTTTTTTGGCCTGGAGCTATGGGGGGCTACAGCCTCATTCACCGAGCTCCCCAAGCTGCAGCTTCTCTCCCCTTTATAGGCTTACAACACTAAAGGCGAAACTGAGGTGGAACTATGTCATTGTCCATTTGCTGGATGTCCAACCTTACAATCTTTTGGCTTCACTGATTTGCTAATTCATATGCAGTGTGAGCAGGGACCAGCAGGAGAGGGGGTGCTTACAGAGACAAGACAAAAGCAACAAGTTGTTTGTTGGCAGAGGTGTTTCCAGCAGGGAGCCTGGTCCATGGAGATGTAAGGGTGTGAACCAGTGCCAGGCTGCAGCTGGCAGAGATAACATGCATTTGCAGCTCTTTGAAGGTTAACAGATAGCACAGACACTGGGAACTAAAGAGGGTGTCATTTTCCCAGCTCTTCGGTATTTTATTTCATTTTTTCTTCTTCTTCACCCTCCTTCCCATCTGGAAGCGGTGGAGGGAGGAGGTGAAATTGAAGTAGGCAAGGGGGTCTCCCCCTTTCATCCCCCGCTTTGAGAATCTCACCTCTTTTTTTTTTTTTTTTTTTTTTTTTTTAGTGAGAATTCTCACTCTTACCTTCAACCTCACTGTTGGGATTTTCTAGTGAGACAGATTAGTAGTAGTGCAGATAAATGAGAGATGTAAAAATACCGGCCTAACAATTTTTCACTATTATTGTATTGTCAATTTCTGTCTTCAGATCTGTTGATATTTGCTTTATATATTTATGTTCTCAGATGTTGAGTGTGTATATATTTTTAATTGGTTTATCTTCCTGCAGAATTGACCCTTTTATCATTACATAGTTAGCCTTCTTTGACTCTAGAGTTTTATACATAAAATGTATTTTGTCTGATATAAGTATAGTCACTCCTGCTTTCTTTTGGTGACCATTTGCATGAAATATTTATTCCAGCCCTTCACTTTCAGTTTATTTGTGCCCTTAAATCTAAAGTGACTGTCTTGTTGACAGC
Source organism: Ateles fusciceps (assembly GCA_036589455.1). Classification (NCBI taxonomy): domain Eukaryota; kingdom Metazoa; phylum Chordata; class Mammalia; order Primates; family Atelidae; genus Ateles; species Ateles fusciceps. The sequence continues at coordinate 150,599 of JAZHEH010002388.1, forward strand.
ATATTACTAGATCCTGTTTTTTAAAATCTATTCATTAGCAAGCAATGGTTTTCTATAATAAAGAGGAAAAATCTATTCAGCCATTCTCTGCCTTTGCTTAGTGAGGTGTGTGTGTGTGTCTGTGTGTGTGTGGAGTGTGTGTGTGTGTTGGTACACTTGATGATATATCACAGGTCTCTAAGGCTCTGATCATTTTTCTTTATTTTCTCTTTCTGCCCTTCAGACTAGGTAATCCCAGTTAACCTATCAACATCAAGTTTGATGCTTCTTTCTATAGCCAGCTGAAATCTGCTGTTGAGCTCTCCAGTAGATTTTTTATTTTGGTTATTATCCATTTCAACTTCAGAATTTCCATTAATATCCTCTGTGGGATAAGACATCTTATGCTCCTTTTGTTCTTTGACATATTTTCTTTTTTTTCCATTTTAATGTTTACAACGTAATAAATCTCTTGATGATTGCAGACACGTATGGCTGATTGGTAGTATTCAGAAACATTACAGTAACGGCAGTTTTTTCAGCTGGTGTGTAGTCCTCAATAATCCTATATGAAATTGCTTTCAATCCAGTAAGACTGCATTTATGCATCCATCATTTTCAGGACTGTTGGTAACCTGGGCATATTTTCCCCAAATAACTTTGCCTCCTTGTGTCACAACGCTCAATTCACTCACATTTACCTCAATGACAGTACTTTTGGTAATAAAACCCAAAGTTGTATACAGTGGGGATGAGGAATTCTTCTTTACACTAAGTATTGGTAGGCAAAAAGGTGGCTTTCAGTTCAGGATATGCCACATGGCCTTTCTTGAAACGCAAGCCCATTGGCCGGCCGAATCTTTCATATTTATGTGATTTTCCTGTAAAGCCATCTCCAACAAAGCAGACTTTGGGCATGTACTTTAGGCAGAGGGACTTCCCATTTTCCCACATTCTCTTTTCATTTCTGTTTAATCATATTGGAAAGTCCTTTAGCTTGAGATTGTCCCTCTCTATCCAGCAGATAGGCAGGTACTGTTCCCTGTGGAGTCTTTTCATTATTCTTTTGTTTGGTGTTTCTCTTTTCATGCATCTTGATAGTCTTTTTCATTTGAATTTTCTCAGCAGGGCGCTCTTTATGGTAAAGCTTAGCCTTCAGACCAATCATTTTCTTTGCCTTTGAACGTTCATGAGCCTCTCGACTTTACTTCTTTCTCTTTTTCTCATGGTAATCCAAACAGTATCCATAGTGTTTACGGTGTAATTCAATGTATTCATTCTGTGGCATGGTGACCGCTGCAGAGCTGCCAGGAGCAGCCCCTGGGGCGCAAAAACACCCTCTATTTTCAGGTCTCAGAGACCCACAAGCGACACTGCACAGAACGCAACAGGAAAGGCTGTTCTTTGACATATTTTCTTGTAATCTATAAGCATAAATCTTTATCAAATAAACCTGACTTCTGGGCTTGCACAGGGACAGTATTTTTAAATATTTGTTAAAGAAATGGGGTCTGACTTTATTGCCCAGGCTAGATTTGAGCTCCTTGACTCAAGCAATACTTTCACCTTAGCCTCTCAAGTAGCTAGACTTGAGGGACTCATGCCACTATGCCCAACTGAGGAGGGATGGTTTTTGTTGACTTTTCTTTCCCTGTATATAGGCCATACTTTTTAGTTTCTTTGCATGTCTCATAATTTTTTGTTGAAGACTGAACATTTTAAATAATATAAGTGGCAACCTTGGAAATCAGATTCTCTCTTCTTCCTAAGGGTTGTTGTAATTGTTGTTTAGTAACTTGTGAGATAATTCTTTAAAGTCTGTATTGGTCATGAAGTAGGAACATCCTGGAAACCATCATTCTCAGCAAACTGACACAAGAACAGAAAATCAAACACCGTATGTTCTCACTCATAGGTGGGTGTTGAACAATGAGAACACATGGACACAGGGAGGGGGAGCACCACACACTGGGGTCTGTCGGGGGGGAAAAAAGGGGAGGGACAGTGGGGGGTGGGGGAGTTGGGGAGAGATAGCATGGGGGAGAAATGCCAGATATAGGTGATGGGGGAGGAAGGCAGCAAATCACACTGCCATGTGTGTACCTATGCAACAATCTTGCATGTTCCTCACATGTACTCCAAAACCTAAAATGCAATAAAAAAAAAATATATATATATATATATATATAAATCTGTATTACTTATTGTGTGTGGCCACTGTCATCTTTTCTTGGAATGGCTTTATTGTCAGCTATTGGTTCAAAAAAAAAATTCTTAAATGCCTTGAACCATTAAGTCTTCCTCCCTTTGCCAAGAGGCTTTGCATGCATATTGGGGCACAGTCTCAACACCTAGAAAGCATTTGACATCTTTCCTTTCGCCTTCACTTCCTGATTACATAGATCCGTAATATCAAACAAAGGTGAGGGATAAGGAAATTTTCAGGTCTTCCATGAACACATGCACAACCCTACACAAGCATGTGTCCTTCTAGATCCCCAGGAATATGTGGAAGCTTTGCAAAGCCCCTTCTGGACATCTGATTCACAGCTTTTCCTTTAAAGTTTTTTGGTCAGCTTCATGTTTGCTCTAGCTGTTACTAACCCCTCAGGCAGCTGTGATCTTTTTTTTTAAAGTGTCTCTAATTGTTTTCAACTAACATCCCTGAGGAAAAAGCTGTTCGTTGTTAGTGAGCTCTAAGTCACATCAAATAAACACAAGCCCTTGAAAAAGCAGGGTTTTCAGTGAACTTTCAGACAGGTCAGATAATAATAATTCTATCGAGATGGGACTTTGGAGAAGTTCTAAATTTGTTCAGTTTCCTCTGTTAGCTTTTAGGCTGCTAATTCTCATGGTTACTGTGATTGTAAGTCTGTTGGCTTTCAAGGCCACCATGGCTCTGGGAAGAGGAGATGGGACTAGAGCATATTCAAATGCCACAATTTTTCCTGTTCTTACCAAGGTTTAGCCAGGCTTTTTCATTTTTGTTTCGTTGTTGTTTAAATAAACTCTATTTGTCTTTTTTTTTCTTTTTTTTTTGAGACAGAGTTTTGTTCTTGTTGCCCAGGCTGGAGTGCAATGGCACAGTCTCGGCTCATTGCAACCTCCGCCTCCTGGGTTCAAGCAATTCTTCTGCCTCAGCCTCCCAAGTAGCTGGGATTACAGGCGCCTGCCACCATACCCAGCTAATTTTTGTATTTTTAGTAGAGATGGGGTTTTATCATGTTGGCCGGGATGGTCTCGAACTCCTGACCCAGGCAATCCACCTGCCTTGGCACCCCAAAGTGCTGGGATTACAGGTGTGAGTTATAGCACCTGGCTAAATAAACACTACTTAGATTATTGCAAACCTTTCATTAATTTCCAGCTGTCACCAGTGGAGGATATCCAGGTTCTTGGTGTCTTGAACGAATAATTGAACAAAATGCACAAACAAAGCAAGGAAGGAATGAAGGGATTTATTGAAAATGAAAGTACACTCCACAGTGTGGGAGCACGCCAGAGCATAGGGGCTCAAGGGCCCCGTTACAGAATTTTAGAGAGTATAAATACCCGCTAGAGGATTCCATTGGTTACTTGGGGGTACACCTTAGGTAAATGAAGAGGATGAAGTAAAGTTAGAAAGTTATCTACTTGGCCTACACCCTATGGAGATGATATTTCCTGTCATAGCTGAAGTATAAATTGGCCTTATGTTCCCTACCTACAGATCCTACTTTCCTGCCTTACAGAGTTCTGGAAAAGTTAATTTTAATAATTTGGCTGTGTTGTCATTGCTTTTACTGATAAGCAGATTTTTTAAGGTTCTTTCACTGTCATTCCCACTGACATCATTCATTAGTATATTTAAATTTATGTAACTATCAAAAGATTTCATGGCATACATGTAATTACATGAACTTTTAAACATTTGGAGGGTTGTTACTGTACATTGTTTTCTCTATTTTTAATTTCTACTTTGGGAAAAGAAGTGCTTTCTAAACAAGCTGATATTAATGTTAACTGAAATACAAAGTCACTCCTAGACAGATTTTTAATGACATCTTTCCTGGATAATCAATGACTCACAAGAAATCATTTTAACCCAACTTACTATTATTTGAGTAAAAGCCAAGGCTATGTATAACTAGTCTAATGTCAACGGTCTTTATAATTTTTACCAGCTGAACTTGGTTTCAGGCTTCTATGATTATGTCAGAGGCTATAAGGGTACAAGGATGGGCCAGGCACAGTGGTTCACTCCTGTAATCCCAGCACTTTGGGAGGCCAAGGAGGGCAGATCACCTGAGGTTGGGAGTTCAAGATCAGCCTGACCAACATGGTGAAACTGCATCTCTACTAAAAATACAAAATTAGGTGGACATGGTGGCGGATGCCTGTGATCCCAGCTACTCAGGAGGCTGAAGCAGGAGAATCACTTGAACCCAGGAGGCAGAGGTTTCAGTGAGCCAAGATCACAACATTGCACTCCAACCTGGGCAACAAGACGAAATTCTGCCTCAAAAAAAAAAGTATTACAAGGTTGAAATATTTAATAAAATATTCATTGAATACGTATCACATACATAAAGGTATCTAGGTGTTGGGATTGGGGAAAGCAGAGATCCAAACATGAATGTGGACAGTTCTTGCTTTTAGTATAGTTCACAGCCTAGTTGTAGAGAGAAACAAACTTGTTACAACTAGCAGGAGTTAAGCAGATGAAGAAGAGGGGAGAGAACACTGAGTGTGGAAAGCATTACTCACTAATCTTGACCCCACCATTGTCTTTCACACCTCCATGCCCTTTCATATGCTATTCCATCAGCCTAGCATGTCCTCCCCAATTTCCCTTCCCCCTCCCTGATAAAACCAGCTCAAATTTTACATCTCTCGCCTCAGACAACAGAATTACTTACCCCTCCTTGGCATTCCCCTAGCATTTATAAACAACCTTATGAGAACATATTGTATGTTCTGTGGTTATTTGTTTACATGTTTATCCTGCCTACTAGAATGTGAGCACTTCACAGAGACTACATCTTATTTCTTTTAGAATTCCCAGCACCTAGAGCAGTGCTAAGTACCTATTATGCAGGATGGAAATGAAAAATTAGTGGTAGAGGGAATATTTGAACCTATATACCCTGACTCCAGATCCAAATGCAGAAGGCGTCTCACTATACTAAAACACCTCTTACCATTCCTGCAGGGAGCCTTCAAGGATTACCAGCATCCTAAACTCATGGGGCATCCAGGAGTGCACCTATGTCATTATATGGTTGACATATTTAATATAACAAGAATGCATTTGCATTATTAAGCATTCCTTGTTCTGGAAGCTTTTGAAATACTTCTAAAACTGTGTTTGTTATGTACTTCGCTGGCCACAGAAGTACTCCTGCAGCTGAGATAAAACAGAACAGCTCTTGAAAAAAGCAATACATAACCATTTGAGGAAGGAAGTGTTAGCAAACAGCATGTTACTTTGATTATAAGAACAATTAAAATTTGTAACCTCTATGATCCTTCTATTCCCTCTTTTCCCCCTACTCTGTTTGCCACCCAATATATCTCAAATTTCATCTGGGAGATTTTGAAAACTAACTAGACTTCAGCTGATGATGTCATGGCTGCAATACTGCAGCTACCCCCTCAGAATTGCCCCGATCATTGTGTCGTTTCTCATTTTAGCTAACGACTTAATTATAAAGACAGAAAACAGGATGTACTCTATTCCATACATTTAACAAAGCAGTTAAATTGGAGAGAATCAAGAAAGATCAAGCCCAGTGTTGTTAACTGAATGAGATGCTCAAGATACATTTATCACTATTAAAGTCATAAGAAAGGCACATCTTCTTTTTCCAATTTACTATAAGTTATAGAATGACATAGCCATATTTCCCTATAGCTTTTGACTAAAGGTCTTGGGATGTGGATAGGTAGCACAGAAAGAAAAAGAGAGGGAGGAGAGAAAGAAGAGAAGAGGAGGAGAGAGAGAGAGAAAAAAAAAAAACTTCACCAATGAATCATAGAAGTGGGCGTGTTTTCTGAAGAAGCCACTTTCATAACAGCTCCTCAGCTGTCATTAATGTCCAAAGAACACATATTTAGTGAACCCTTACTCTAGCAGAGACCATTTCCTGTAGCATATCATGCAGCTTCCCTGCATGAATTTCAAATGATCTTTCCCTAGACCTTCTTTATATTATAGAGAGAAGAAAACAGTAAGTATATAACCTACAGTTTTCTTGTCCTTCTGGAGTGTCAAGCACTAGAAATGTTTTTGTGTGGGGAAGATTGAATCCAGTGTAAATTGAGGTTACATTTATCAATGTGATTTTAATTAGTTTGGAAAACAGAATGCGTGTAGTACGAAATGTTTTAGATATGCTGGAGACATAGGTCCTTCCTAATGGAACATGTGATAGTGGAAGGTAGCAGAAAAATGAGCCCCTGTTCAAAACCTGGGAATAATGGGTCTTGAAATCAAATCACTGTGTGTCTACTTTGCCTGAAGTCCTGAAAAAAATGAATGAGTTGTGAAAATCAACAGACTGTTACTTTCCTGTAAACATTTTGTCTAAAGCTTCAACATTTGGTGTGGGAGTGGGAGGGCAAGAATTGACGTAGTTTAATCATACAAAGCTTTTGGGTCTCCTTTGAAATGAAATCCTAAATTTTGAATAAGCTCAGTTGTTTTTAGCTCTGGCTATGACAGCTTTTGCTGTGATATGTATCATTTTGAGAATGCACTGAAGATAAAAAATAAAAGCCAGTTTTGTTTGGAGGGTAATGTAAAACCAGATAGGCTGACAAGGGTGCTCTCATTGCTAGAGGGAAATACTATTTTTACAAACCACAGAAAATATGCTATTTCTTAGACTTATTTATTTGCTAAGTGTTACTACCTATAAACTATTCAAGAGCACACAAACAGATGGGTATAATTGGAGGTTAAGAAACAATCTTTACCTCATTTATGATATAATTGCTTAATGTCATTTATTTATTATAAATAAAATGGAAAAAATTGAATTTTGGATTTTCTCAGAGTGCCTTTATGTGAACCTTTTCATTTTGAGAATCAGTAAATTTTTCAAAACCTTTTACCTCCAAAGTATCTGAGAAAGCCTTTACTTTACAGTTCTCTCTGGGATTTGCATAACTTCTTTAGCCGATGTGCTTGACACGGGATGGAGATAGGCTACGTTAGTCATAACATCTCAAAACTGGATTGCATAGGTAATGATGTGGCTCTATTGATAGCATGTACGTGAATGCACTTAGGCAACTCTAAACGGTGATGCAAATGTAAATGATTGTTCGTATGTTATTACTGTTATTGAAGTTTTATAACTTATTTTATTTGCCATTGTTTAAGTAAAATGTGATGGTTGGTTTGATACAACACAGATTTGAATTTGTTCTCTTAAAAGCTAATTATATGTGTTTTCATCCTTTAGGTACCACTTATCAGTAAGAACATGCAGTATTTGCTTTTCTGTTCCTATGTTAGTTTGCTAAGGATAATGGCCTCCAACTCCATTCATGTCCCTACAAAGGACATGATCGCATTCTTTTTATGGCTGCATAGTATTCTATGGTGTATATGTACCACATTTTCTTTATCCAGTCTATCACTGATGGGCATTTAGGTTGAATGTCTTTGCTATTGTGAATAGTGCTGCAATGAACATACACGTGCCTGTGTCTTTATAATATAATGATTTCTATCCTTTAGGTATGTACACAGTAATGGGATTGCTGGGTCAAATGGTATATCTGTCTTTAGGTCTTTGAGGACATATGGATGGGAACAACACACACTGGGGCCTAACAGAGGGAGGAGAATGGGAGGAAGGAGAGGATCAGGAAAGTTAACTAATGAGTACTGGGCTTAATACCTCGGTGACGAAATAATCTGTATAGCAAACCCCCATGACACAAATTTACCTATGTAACAAAACTGCACATGTACCCCTGAACTTAAAAGTTAACAAAAAAAGTAATTCTAGAAACAGTGGTCCAGTTCAGAGGAGAAACCAAGAAAAAAAGCTTACTATTCTTACAATGATTGAACTATAGTCATTTCTCAATTATTTGGGCCCCACCAGAAATCCTACACAGCAGATAATTTTTGATATGTATATTTTCTTTGAGGATGTCTTTTATGAAAAACAAAATTGCTAGACGTCTGTGGGAAGGGCAGCTGTCTTAGTAGGTATCCCTTAGTCTCTATCAAAGCATGCATTCATAAAAAAATAACAAGCAGCTTGGCCACCTGCAGATAATTGAGAATTTACTATTTTGTTCTTGACTTGAACACTGCTGCGTAAATCTGTTTTATATGGTTAATGGGCTTTCTTGAACATTTCCAAAGGTTTTGACTTGGTAGAAATGGCCAGATGTTTCCGTCTCTATCTAGGGTGTCATTTGGCAGATTCTGGAAAAGATGAAGTAAAATTTATAGTAGAACCTGAAGACTAATGTTGGAAAATTTCTCTGTGCAAATGCAAACTGAATAAATTGTATTTCATAATAAAAATATTAGCGGGAGAGAGAAGAAAGTAGAAGACTTTGATCTTTTTTTCTTGGTGGAAATTCCTCCTTGAGGTCACTTGTAGCAGATTTTGGCTGCATATGTATCTCTGCTTTTTTTAGATTCAGATGCAAGTTTGCAATCATTTGCTTAATGATATTCTTAAGTTATAGGCAAGCTCTGTATCTTCAACACATGGCTATCTGGTGACAAAGCTCTTAGTTTCTTAAAACAAATTACATCCAGTTCTATAATTTCATCTGAGTAATGTGATTTTCCAAAGTATGCCAGTCTTTAATGCATTAATTTGTGGATTTTTTCAAACAGTAACAATAAAAGATAATGACTCTATTTTGTTGTTGTTGTTGAGACAGGGTCTGGCTCTGTCACCCAGGCTGGAGTGCAGTGGTGCCCTCTTGGCTCACTGCAACCTCTGCCTCCAGGGCTCAAGCCATTCTCCCATCTCAGCCTCCAGAGTAGCTGGGACTACAGGCCTACGCCACCATGCCTGACTAATTTTTGTATTTTTTGTAGGGACGAGGTTTCAGCACATGTTGCCCAGGCTGGTCTCAAATCCTGGGCTCAAGCGATCCTCCTGCCTCAGCCTTCCAAAGCGCTGGGATTATAGACATGAACCACCGTGCCCAGCCAACAACTCCTTTCAACACGTCATAAGCTAAAACATCATCTTTGAAACTTTCTCTCCCCACTCACCTTCCTTATTTGAGCAAATGTGACTATTTTGCTTTCGCCATCTTCAATGCTTTCATTTATCACTCCTTGCCAGTAATATTAGGCATGAAGTGTTGACTAAGGCACTGTATCATATTAATCTTCGTATACTTGTAATTTGAAAATCTCTTCCCTGCCCAGCAAATTTTAACTCTTTCCTTTAAGGCTCAACTCATAGCTCCCTATACTTTTTAATGCTTAATCACTTACCCAGTTTATAATTATGAATTATATGATTATTTGATTATTGTCTGTCTCCCCATTCCCCATCACATCATTATAAACTCCTTGAGATTACAGTCCTCACCTTATTTTATATCCTCAGCCTCTAACATGTTACCTGGTGCATAGTTGGCACTAAATAAATATTTTGGAATGAATTAATTAATAAAGTAATGTCAGCAGATGACCAGATATTATATGCTTCTTGAATTCTTTCCTAATCTCTTCAACCACCACACCTACCTCCCACTCTACTGACAAGAGTTGAGTATTTCCTTTTCTGGATGTCAATGGAAATTTGCAAGTAACTTGGGCAACCAATCATATACCCAGGTTTACCTAGGACATCCCCAGTTTATGCCTATTGTTCGCGCATAACTATCACTAAACACTCCCTTCATTCACAAAAGTATCCCGGCTTGAACTGTAATTGAAATGTTCATCCTCCATAGAAGTACATTCCAGCACTTTCTAGTGTCACTTCTAGCCGACTTTTTACTAGTTGGTTGAGTTCTTTGAGTTCTGGTTTCTCTTTCTAACTCTGGGGCTTAGCACAATCTCTGGCACTCAGGGACTGTTCTTTTGAATAAAAATACATTCTTGCTATCTTGACCCAAGGATTTTTGCATTATAAAAGAAACACATACACATAGACAAACACATGACACCTTCACACTTACACGGGTTTTAGAAAATATCACCAACATTTTTCTTAAGATATTCTTGCTTAAGGTTTTGAAAGAGAAATCCAAGTTTATTTCTGCTAAGCTATTTATTTCCCTTCTGCTTTGGGTTATTGAATAGGAAACTTCCACAATAATAACTAGTAATTTCAATGAGCGTTTCCTATGTTTGTGAGATTTTCCCTGGATTTAAATTTGCTATTGTATGTCTACCTAAGCATGGTGAAAGTATATACACCAATGACAATGTGGACAGAACTAAATATTTGATATTGTGAGATAAACATTCTATGGTCCACTAGCTAAACTTATCTTTTACAGGTACCTCTCATTTGCCAAGAAAATATGCATTAAACAGTTGGGGGTTTTGTTTTGTTTTGTTTTTTGTTTTTTTGGTTTTTTTTCGAGACGGTCTTGCTGTGTCGCCCAGGCTGGAGTACAGCGGCTGGATCTCGGCGCACTGCAACCTCTTCCTCTTGAATTCAAGCAATTCTCCTGCCTCAGCCTCCCAAGTAGCTAGGACTACAGGCACGAGCCACCACACCTGGCTAATTTTTTGTATTTTTAGTAGAGACGGGGTTTCACCATGCTGGCCAAGCTGGTCTCAAACTCTTTACCATGTGATCCACCCACCTCGGCCTTCCAAAAATGCAGGGATTACAGGCATGAGCCACCGCGCCCAGCCTGTTTTTTGTTTGTTTGCTTTTGTTTTTGTTTTTGTTTTGAAACAGAGTCTTGCCCTGTCTCCCAGGCTAGAGTGCAATGGCACGATCTCGGCTCACTGCAACCTCCACCTCCCGGGTTCAAGTGATTCTCCTCTCCTCAGCCTCCTGAGTAGCTGAGATTACAGGTGTGTGCCACCACGCATTGCTAATTTTTGTATTTTTAGTAGAGACAGGGTTTCACCATGTTGGTCCGGCTGGTCTCGAACTCCCAGCCTCATGATCTACACGCCTCAGTCTCCCAAAGTTCTGGAATTACAGGCGTGAGCCACCACAACTGGCCAAAAACAGTTGGTTTTAAGTGACTTTGAAGCTTTGAATAAATCTAGGGGAAATATTTCAATGTCCTGTATACACTAGGAATTATTTTGAAGAAAATAAACTGTAAGTCAGACAGTAAATGTGGAACTTATAAGAAAATGGGTGTCTGTGTGTTGACTAATTCACTGAGGGAAATTTTTAACATCATAGGTGGTAATTTGATCATTCCAGGAATCATTATATGCTGAATGTCATTTCTGAGATGTTGATTATGTTTGGCTCTGTTTCCAAATGTGACTCCTAAAGTAAGCATGCAGTTATTCATAACATTCTTCAAACCATTAGAGGTTTTTCTTGTTTGTAGAAACAGAATTGAGGCAGGACATGATGGCTCACACTTGTAATCCCAGCACTTTGGGAGGCCGAGGTGGGTGGATCACCTGAGGTCAAGAGTTCGAGACCAGTCTGGCCAACATGGTGAAACCCTGTCTCTACTAAAAATACAAAATTAGCCAGGCATGGTGGTGCATGCCTGTAGTCCCAGCTACTTGGGAGGCTGAGGCAGAAGAATTGCTTGAACTCGGGAGGTGGAGGTTGCAGTGAGCTGAGATCACGCCACTGTACTCTAGCCTGGGCAACAAGAGGGAAACTCTGTCACACACACACACACACACACACACACACACACACACACAGAATTGAGGTGTAACTAGAAATCTCTGGCACACTGGTCACATAAGTAGCCTGTTATTTATTTATTTATTTTGAGACAGAGTCTCACTCTGTCATCCATGCTGGAGTGCAGTGCTGTAATCTCACCTCACTGCAACCTCCACCTACCGGGTTCAAGCGATTTTCCTGCCTCAGCCTCCTGAGTAGCTGAGATTACAGGCACCCGCCACCACACCCAGCTAATTTTTGTATGAGTACTGGGCTTAATACCTCGGTGATGAAATAATCTGTACAGCAAACCCCCATGACACAAATTTACCTATGTAACAAACCTGCACATGTACCCCTGAACTTAAAAGTTAACAAAAAATATGGAGATAGACAGAGAGGAAGAGATTCTTTCCAAGGAAACATATATATATATAATTGCGTCCTGTTGAAATGTGATGTTTCTCTTTCTCAAAATTGTTGTGATAAGCAGATAACTTTAGCTGTTATTTTGTGTGTTTATTGGGAGTGAATTACAGCATTATTACCACCACTGAAATTTTTATGTCTAGAATTATTATAGAATTAGGGACTCTTTATCTTTAATGTAAGTTGAGTCCAATCATTGTAAGCAGAAAAATCAAATGCCAAAAACCTGCAGTTTCTTAAGAAGAAACCTCTATATTCTAAAATTCTTTTTGTAAAATTTACTAAACATGATGTGGTATATGTGTTTATTTGTAGGGACTGGTAACATCTGAACATACCAAACCAAACAGGCAAACTCTTACACCATCGCTACCACGACATTTTACCACAAAATCATGCCACTGCATGTGGATTCCAAGCAGGCTAAAAAGAAAAGAACTGATTAGACCTCAGAAGACCCACTGAACGGGATGACGGCCACAGCTGAGGTAGAGACACCAAAAATGGAGAAGAGTGCCTCCAAGGAAGAGAAGCAGCAGCCTAAGCAGGACAGCACAGAGCAGGGCAATGCTGATTCTGAAGAGTGGATGAGCTCTGAGAGTGACCCCGAACAGATAAGCCTTAAGAGTAGTGACAACAGCAAGAGCTGCCACCCTAGGGATGGTCAGTTGAAGAAAAGGAGATGCCCTCCAAGCCACACCGCCAGCTCTGTCGATCACCCTGCCTAGATCGTCCAAGCTTCTCCCAGAGCAGCATTTTACAGGATGGTAAACTTGACTTGGAGAAGGAATACCAAGCTAAGATGGAGTTTGCTCTAAAGCTAGGCTATGCAGAGGAACAGATTCAATCAGTGCTAAACAAGCTGGGACCAGAATCACTTATTAATGATGTATTGGCAGAGCTTGTCAGACTTGGGAACAAAGGTGATTCAGAAGGGCAGATCAACTTGAGTCTGTTAGTGCCTCGTGGGGCCCAGCTCTAGAGAGATCACAAGTCCTGAATTGTCTCTTGAAGATGAAATAGACAACAGTGACAATTTGAGGCCAGTTGTCATTGATGGAAGTAATGTGGCAATGAGGTAAGCCTGGTATGTTTTTTCTCTCTTTTTAAAAAACTGCCCTGAGCTCATAAAAATTTTCTTCCTTTGCAAATCACTACAAGAGGTACATGGTTAGTGACTGTGGCTTGTGTTTCTGAAGGTGACCAGAAACTAAAATGATCCTGCCCTTGCCTTTTCTATCTCCACTGAAGTTGCTGCCAATGTGCATTCAGGTGTTCGGAAGGCAGCTTTGACAATGGTGATGATGCTTCAGAGGAGACGTAGCCATTCAGCTTTGTTCCTTTTGGGGTCTGCTGTCCCACCCCTAGACTAATCATCCTGAAAATGCTGCTTTTATAAAGTCACTTTGGGGTTTACTTAGGAACTTTCAGTAACTCTCAGCTGTTATTATACTGAATTTTTATCCTTTTCCCCTGGCTTTAAGGCTCTTTGTGATCTGGCCTTTCCACCTCCCATTTGATTGCATCTCTCATGCTTACTGCATTTACATCTATCTCTTTAATGGTCTTTATGTAAATTATGCTGATTTCTATTCCCACTACCTGTGTTCATGTCACTTCCCAATTTAGAAGTGGCCTCCTTTTCATCTTCATAGCTTTCAAAATGCACCACCTCCATAAAGACCTTCTTAATTTTTCTGATTCCAGTGATGATCTCTGAGCTACAATATCTGTGGTAGGCTGAATGATAGCCCCCTAGAGATGCCCACATTTTAATCCCTGGAATCCCTGAGCACATTATCTCATATGGTCAAAGGGACTTTGCAGATGTTATTAAGGTTCTTGAGATGGGAGAGATTACCCTGGATTATCAAGGTGGGCCTAATGTAATCTCAAGAGTCTTTATTAGAGGGGAGGCAGCAAGATCAGAACGAGTAGAAGGAGATGCGATGGCAGACATAAGAAGCTGGAGGGACATAAGAAAGGGACCATGAACCAAAGAATGTGAGTGGCCTTTCTGACCCATTGGACTGTTTCAGAAACAAACAACAAAAAGGAGGATGGGTGGCGTCTAAAGAGCTGAAAAGGGGGAAGAAAACAGATTCTCTCCTTAAGCTTGCAGAAAGAACACAGCTTTGCTAACACCTTGATTTTAGATTTCTGACCTCTTGAACTTGTAAGAGAATAAATTGGTGCTATTTTAAGTCACTAGATGTGTGGTAACTTGTTATAGCAGCAGTGGAAGACTAGCGCAGTACCTATAGTGCCTTCATAATTTAGTCCATACTCTCTCATATCATTTTTTAATTTTGTGTCAGAGAGCCATAGGAATCCCTCCTCCTATTTCTCAAATGAATTGTCATCCCCACCTTGGTTTAAAAAAACCCGGTAATCAGGAGCCTATTTCCTACTGAGTCCATCATTGCTTGACTGGGTGCTCCCACAGAGACATGAGAGAGTGGGGATGGTAGAAATTCATGAAGCATACCATTGCTGTATACAGGAAATGCTTAGCGGGCTACCTGGAAATACAGTTTAGTACATAGTCCTGTTTAACTCCTCACAGCAACTTTATCTTACAGATGAAAAAATAAAGCTCAGCAAAGTGAAGTGACTTCCCTGAGTTTACATAGCTAGTAAGTAGTAAAGTGACAACTTAAACTTAAGTCCTCTGACTTCATATGAATGAAATGAAACAAACTAACATTTATGAATACTGATTCTCTGCCAGGTTCTTTCACGTATGTGAATTAATCCCCATTGGAAACCCTATAAGAATAAACTAATTTGATTCATTTTTGCAGGGGAAGAGATTCAGGTTCAGAGAATTTGAGTAACTATCCAAGGTTACCCAAGGTTACAAAACTTAGATTAAAACACTAACCTGACTCCAATTCTCTTTTCACAATATCACACAGTATTATGTGGCTATTAGCGTTATTAAGAATATTTGGGCCAGGCACAATGGCTCACACCTATAACCCAGCACATTAGGAGGCCGAGGTGGGAGGATCGCTTGAGCCCAGGAGTTCGAGACCAGCTTGGGCAACATGGTGAAACCCTGTCTCTACTAAAAATACAAAAACTAGCTGGGCATAGTGGCACACGCCTGAAGTCCCAGCTACTCAGGAGGCTGAGGTTGGAAGTTCTCTTGAGCCTGGGAGGTCAAGGCTAGAGTGAGCAGTGATCTCGCCAATGCGCCCCAGCCTGAGTGATGGAGTGAGACCTTATATAAAAAAAGAAAAAGAAAAAAAAAGAATATTTGGCATGTTTGCTAGTAGCAGAGAATACATTTACAGATTTCCTTTTTCAAAGTTTTTAAACCATGACAGCATCATCATTATAAGGTGAGAAAACCAGGCTAGACAACTCCTTTGTTTTAATGAGGGGAAACCAAAAGCACAGTGACAAGAAAGTTAAATGGCCTGCACACAATACTACAGCAATCAGAATGATGCAGTGGGCCAGTGAAAGGCAAAGGATGACGCCTGTGTTCCAAAGCCCAAAGGTATCTCTGCTCCCCCTCCTAACAGGCATAAGAAAGAGTGATTCTTGAGTGGAAGGAGTCTGGGATGTGCCCAACTCAATTTGTCACCAAACCAGACCACCGGAAATACCCTAGATTGGACATGTTTCCCAAGGCCTACCCTTTTTTTTTTCGGTCTGGTCTGGTTTTGTGTTCCAGAGTTGAGGATGAGAAGAGCCTAAGACATTCTTGAGGACTTTGGCTTCATGGTAATATATAACTTCCTTCTTTCTGGACTTCTGTTCAAGGATTGCTGATCATGAAGGACACTCTTTTGCTTTTTAAGGAATAATGCAGAGATTAAATACTTGGATAATTAGTTTCAACATATCTGGTCTATGTCAGTAGCAAACTATTTTTTTTTATTTATATATATATATTTTTTTTTTAAAGACGGGGGTTTCACCATATTGGTCAGGCTGGTCTTGAACTCCTGACCTCAGGTGATCCACCCACCTCAGCCTCCCAAAGTGCTAGGATTACAGGCGTGAGCCACCGCGCCCGGCAGTAGCAAACTATTATACTGACAGGAAAATGAACTTTTATCTCCTGTGCAAGTTACTTTGCTAAATTAAAGGCATCTTGCATGATTTAAATAAAGCAAAAAACAATAGCATGCAACCTTATTGTTAAGAGCATATTAAAATAGTGCAGAGTAGACCACGTGATTTTTTAAAAATTACCAATTGAGTCCTTGTTAGCATCTTTTTTTTTTGTCTGAGTAGTAAATTACTGATAAGTCCCATTTATTCTGCAATCACATTTCACATGCTCAAAGTTCAGCGCTATACTCTACTTATGGATTTATTATTACTGTTAATCTAAATTTGGTTTGTTTTGCTCATTAGTTAGCTGTAAGTTTATGGTGAGATTCGTTTTTGTCTTACGAACTACATGTTAATGTCTGTTGTTTCTCAGCCTGTTGGATTAGCCTGCATTAAAATTATGATGCTGGCCAGGCACAGTGGCTCACGCCAGTAATCCTAGCACTTTGGGAGGCCAAGGCAGGCAGACTGCTTGAGCCCAGGAGTTCAAGACCATCCTGGGCAACATGATGAAAACCCGTCTCTACTAAAAGTACCCAGCGTGGTGATGTGCGCCTGTAGTCCCAGCTACTTGAGAAGCTGAGGGAGGAGAATCGCTTGAGCCCAGGGAGATTGAGGCTGTAGTGAACCAGGATCACGCCACTGTACCCAACCGGGGTGACAGAGAGACCCTGTCTCCAAAAATAAAATAAAATTATGGGCCAGGCCTGGTGCCTCACGTCTGTAATGCCAGCCACTTTGGGAGGCCTAGGCAGGAGGATAATTTGAGGTCAGGAGTTCAAGACCAGCCTGGCCAACAAGGCAAAACCCCATCTCTACTAAAAATATAATGCTTTGTTTGCCGCTGGCAGCATTTGTTTAACATTTGCAGTAGTAGTGTACCTGTGGTCCACATACTGATTATCCTAAAGGGTACATTCGTTCTGAGAGCTGTCTCCTTTGGGAGGAGAAATCCATTTCAGAGGAATTAGGCTTTGAAATGTAAATGTAACCATATTCTTGTTAAATCTAGGAGAAGCCCAAACGTTTGAACCCTAGAGAAAGTAATTGCACAGGGAGGGGCCAATGACCTCTCTGCTAAGCTGAATTTGGCTTGGGAACCTGGATCGTGATGGGTTCCTAAGCCAGTTTACAAGACAAAGTGAGCTGTAGTGCCACCAAGATACTCTGTGACTTGCAGGTCCTAGGGTTTTTAGCTTTTTTAGATTGGAAAAGGACATTGGATGGGTTTAAGCAAAAACAAGCCACTTGCAAGCATTACTTTATTTTCCACTTTTTTAAAAACATTATTCATTCTTTAAATGTTTTGGGGGCAATAAACTTTGCATACTTGGCTGTTGTGTAGATCTTCATTGCCACCTTGAAAAATGTTGAAAGTACCTTCTGATTCTTACTGGACATTTGGTGTGCCTCATGATATGCTTCAATGGCATACTTTTATTATATTTCAATGGGATGCTATAGGTATGTTACATTTTTTTCTTAACATAGTTCTCAGTATGTTAGGAAATCTCAGAATACAAATATATCAAAATATTAACAGTGTCTCTGGATGGTAGTAAAACAGTTGGATTTTGAAGTTTTTTTCTTTATACTTTATGTATTTTCCACATGTTATACTATAACTATATATTACCTTTTTAATGATAAAATATGTATATGTGTATATATATATATATATATATATATATATGTATTTCAAGACAGGGTCTCATTCTGTCACCCAGGCTGGAGTGCAGTGGCATGATCTTAGCTCAGTGTAACCTCAAACTCCTGGGCTCAAGTGATCTTCCTGCCTCAGCCTCCCGAGTAGCTAGGACTACGGGTGTGCATCACCATACTCAGCTAATTTTTTGTAGAGACAGGGTCTCACTATGTTGCTCAGGCTGAAAAATATATATATTTTTTTAAATAAACAATTTGGCAGTATAAAATATAAAATTGCAGTATCTAACAGCAAATGGTACTCTTATATTTATGTCTGGACTTAGACTGTTTGGGAGAAGGTCATAGCACTGCAGAGCCAAATGAAATTCCATCCCCTTCCTTCAAATCCCCCCTTCTAATGGCAATTCTGATAATTTTCCCAAGTTCTGTTTTTCTTTATACTTACC
This sequence comes from Ateles fusciceps, assembly GCA_036589455.1. Lineage (NCBI taxonomy): Eukaryota > Metazoa > Chordata > Mammalia > Primates > Atelidae > Ateles > Ateles fusciceps. The sequence continues at coordinate 168,996 of JAZHEH010002388.1, forward strand.
AGCACTGTAGCAGTGGGAAAATTCACAACTGGACATCTTCTTTTCCTGACTGCTTCATGCTGAGTTCATCCAATATTAACCCTTTAAGCACTGTGGCCTTGCATGATTTCCCCATTGTTCAACTTTTTAGGAGTCAGTGGTAGTTATCTCTAAGCCTTAGAGTATATGGACAGCTAAATATATTTTCCTTTTGTTTCTTTCAGTTGAGTGGGATAATTGCTTTATGGTACTCACTAGGGACCTTTAAACATGATTGGCATATGCTTGGAAATGTTAATAAAAGCTTTTAATAAATTTTTGCAATTTGCCTCAAGAGTGATAAGGCAGTGAGAAGTTTTGCAATACAAGAATTGATGAGGCCCCGATATTATATATGAATTCATCCAAAAGGAACAGTATATTGGAGTTAATTTCTGTAGTAGTTAAGTGAGCTAGTGCCGGTGAAAAGGTGAGGAATCCGAAGCGAGAAGCCCCGTCACATCGTCTTAATTAGCCTTCTCACAAAACAATTCTTTTCTTCTGATCAGGCTTAACAGACAATAGCCACTTGATTGTAGTAGAATTGGTACATGTACACCCATTTGTTACCATCCAAACTGTTTAATTAACTGTAATTTGGTGTGATTTATGTATACGTCAGAGCACTAGATACCATGCTAAGAGATCATCTGGTTTTGTATAACTTTTGTATAATTTTCACAGCCATCCTAGGCCCAAATCTAGTGCATCTTTCCCAATTTATCTGCAAATTTTCCCAATTTATCTGCATATTTTCTCTCGTCCAATTTCTGTTTAAATGAATTCTGTTCGGCTTTTTAAGTTTTCACAACGAATGTTTAATCCTACAAGTCATTCTGATAGAATTTTTTCTCTTTTATATCGTGTTCTGGTTATAAAAAGAATACTTGAATTTCTTTTTTTCTTTTTAATAAGGATAGGTTCTCACTATGTTGCCGAGGCTGGTCGCAAATTCCTGGGCTCAAATGATTGTCCCACCTCGGATTCCCAACTTGCTGGGATTACAGGCCTGAGCCATCGCACCCAGCCATAAATATTTGATTTTTTGAGGCTATTTTGGAATTAGAGAAAGAAAATAGATCATGTAGAACAATATTTATTAATATTTTCGTGTATTTATTTCTCGTATTTTTTCTAAGCTTATACATAGATTTTCTTCTACAAAATTGGGATTACATTATATGTAGTCTCTAGTTTTTCTTTTCTCTTTCAGAATTATGAGCATTTCCTACATCTTAAAATTTTCATGAATATGATTTTTGTTGATGCATTATATTTAATTAAATGGATATATGTAATAAGCATTTTCAGTGAGCACTGATGTGCATATCTCTTTCGTTGTTGATGTTATTTTTGAAGCTTAATATAGATGTGCCTAAGACTTATCTCCTGGCCAGGTGCAGTGGCTCACCCTTATAATCCCAGCACTTTGGGAGGCTGTAGCGAGTGGATCATGAGGTCAGGAGTTCAAGACCAGCCTGGCCAACACAGTGCAACCCCATCTCTAAAAAAAAATAAAAAATAAAAAAAGTAAAAGACTTATCTCCAATTAATACTCTATATAAATTTTAAAGCTCTGGTAATACCTTTACATTTTTTATCTTTTGTGAATATCTCAATCCTTGAAAAGAAAGTGGTAGGAGAAACAGAAAGAGAAGAGAGAAAATGGAACTAGTGATAGGAGATAGCTATCAGGGTTACAATAAATTGAGAGTTATTACTAACCATCTATGGCCCCGAATGAAGTTTGTAATAATAATGGCAAATTTGTAACAATTAAAAAGAACTTGATTTGCTCTTTAAAAAGCATATTATGGCCGGGCGTGGTGGCTCACGCCTGTAATCCAAGCACTTTGGAGGCCAAGGTGGGCGGGTCACCTGAGGTCGGGAGTTGAAGACCAGCCTGACCAACATGGTGAAACCCCGTCTTTAAAAAAAAAAAAAAAAAAGCATATTACTTGGCATTATCAAGAATGTAAATGTCATGGCTGGCTGCAGTGGCTCACGCTTGCAATTCTAGCATCTTGGGAGGCTGAGGCAGGTGGATCACCTGAGGTCAGGAGTTTGAGACCAGCCTGGCCAACATGGCAAAACTCGGTCTCTACTGAAAATACAAAAATTAGCCAGGCATGGTGGTGCGCGCCTGTAGTCCCAGCTACTCGGGAGGTCGAAGCAGGAGAATCATTTGAATCCAGGAGGCAGAGGTTGCAGTGAGCCGAGATCATGCCCCTGCACTCCAGCCTGGGGGACAAAGTGAGACTCCATCAAAAAAAAAAAGAAAGAAGAAAGGAAAGAGAAAAAAGAAAGAGAGAAAGAAAAAGAAAGAAAAGGAAGGAAGGAAGGAAGGAAAGAAAGAAGGAAGGGAGGGAGGGAGGAAGGAAGGAGAAAAGAAAAGAAAGAAAAAAAAAGAAAAGAAAAGTCTATTATTAATACCTTGGTACTAAGAAAAAGCCTGCTTCAAGTATTTCTTTGCTACATATTATCTATCTTGTCTCCTCTTATTCTCTATCTTCCTAAAGCCATGGGAATAAAGAAGAATTCTCCTGCAGAGGAATACAACTTGCTGTGGATTGGTTTCTAGATAAAGGCCATAAAGATATTACTGTATTTGTGCCTGCATGGAGAAAGGAGCAATCTCGCCCTGATGCACCAATTTCCGGTACTGTGTCAAATAAGACATTTCTTCTCATCTAGAGGCAAATCTGGAAAGATAGTCTGGGAGAGATTGATGGTTCCAATGTAGATATTTATTTTTCAAAGTTGTTAAGTATATTTGAAGTATTTTTATTAAGGGTATATTTGAAAAGATTTCCAAATAAAGCCATCATTATTTTGTGGCATCTGACAGTTAAATAAAGAAAACTTCAATTCAGCAAAAGATAAAACACAAAAGTCTGGTACCTAGGGCCAATGATATTGTTAAGGGCCATGAAAATGTCTTAAATTTATTTTCTTCTCACATCAGAAGAAAAAATTGAATATAATAGCAATGCATGTATAATGATGTATCTAGCTGGCTTATCCTTGGCTTTATACCAAAGCAATTGAAAATGAAATTTTTAATATTTAATATTTCTCTTTTTTTTGAGACAGGGTGTCACTCTGTCACTTAGGCTGGAATGCCATGGTGTGATCATGGTTCACTGTAGCCTCTACCTCCCTGGGCTCAGGTGATTCTACCACCTCAGCCTCCTGACTGGCTGGGACTATAAACGTGTCCCACCACGCCTGGCTAATTTTTGTGTTTTTAGCAGAGACGGGGTTTTGCCATGTTGCCCAAGCTGGTCTTGAACTCCTGGGCTCAAGCTATCTGCCCGCCTCAGCCTCCCAAAGTGCTAGGATTACAGGTATGAGCCACCATGCCCAGCCAATATTTAACATTTCTTATGGAGGAAGGGGTCCAGGGAAGGCAAAAATGCCTAAGGTTATCAAAAGTCATGATGCAGTTCTAATGGCAGAAGGGTCTCTACATTCATTTACAAGTGTCTTCTGAGCATCAGCTATTGCCAGATATGCCTAATGAGAAAGCCCAGTGGATGGCTGTCTGAGCTGTGTGTGAAGCTATTAACCATCTGCTTAAGAGGCTCTTGAGCCTCAGTCAGAATAGATCCTAGCCCTGTTCAAGCCCAGTCAGCAAACTTTTTGCCTCAGCAATTAGAAGACCAAAAGGAAAAGGTGTCAGCACTCAGATGCTATAGCTTGATGTTCACCCTAGTTTTGGCCTTCCCTCAGGCAGAAGCCAAAAATGTAAGTCCCTAGGAGAGATGCTGTAGTTTCCTCCTGACAGACACATCCTCAGTACTTCCCTGTTAGAAATCAACAACCAAAAAGCTGGTGCTTTGGCCAAAGGACAAAACAAGCATCAAGAATGCTAAGATGTCAATGTCCCTCTCACTCTTCTTGGTAGTTTTTTTTTTTTTTTTTGGAGACAGAGTCTCACTCCGTCACCAGGTGCCAGGCTGGAGTGCAGTGGCGTGACCTTGGCTCACTGCAACCTCCGCCTCCTGGGTTCAAGCAATTCTCCTGCCTCAGCCTCCCGAGTAGCTGGGACTACAGGCGTGCGCCACCTCGCCCAGCTAATTTTTTTTGTATTTTTAGTAGAGACGAGGTTTCACCATGTTGGCCAGGATGGTCTCGATCTCTTGACCTCGTGATCCACCCGCCTCGGCCTCCCAAAGTGCTGGGATTACAGACGTGAGCCACCGCGGCTGGCCTCTTCTTGGTAGTTTTTAAAACTTAGACGTCATTGAATCCAGTTCCTTCATTTTATCAAAAAGAAGACTGAAGTGCAAAGGGGAAGATGACTTGCCTAAGGTCATACTCCAAATTGATATCACAAGCCAGAAACAGGGCCTACTTTCCCTCTAAGGGCACATAATATCGTCATCCAGTACAAACTTTGCCATTTTTAATATTGGGGTAATACTGTTAATTTCCAAAGATGATTTCTGCTCTGTGGCATATAATCATATTTTGACAGATCAAGATATTCTAAGAAAACTGGAGAAAGAAAAGATTCTTGTCTTCACACCATCCCGAAGAGTCCAAGGCAGGAGGGTTGTCTGCTATGATGACCGGTTCATAGTCAAACTGGCTTTTGATTCTGATGGCATCATTGTGTCCAATGATAACTACCGAGACCTTCAAGTTGAAAAGCCAGAATGGAAGAAGTTTATAGAGGAGCGATTGCTGATGTATTCTTTTGTGAATGACAAGTGCGTTTCTTTCCAGTAGGCCTATATCCAAGTTATCAGTAGGAATAGACTTCATTTCATTTTAATAAACATTTACCCAACACTTACTGTGTATCATACATTTTGCTGGTTGCCATAGAGATAAAAAGATGAATAAGGAAAAGGACTCACCCTTAAGGGGCTCTAAGTGTAGTAGAGGAGTGAAAGAGACAACCACAATGTGTTGCTGTAAGAGCTATAGTTAAAAGTTGTTTCTTAAAATTGCTTTGTCTATATGAAGTAATAGAAAAAGGCATCCGAGAGGAGACATTTCAGATTAAGTTTACAGATGGCGGAAGGGGGATGCTAGGCACGACAGGTGAGGGGGATATCATGAATAAAGTTATGAAGGCATGAAAGTGGGTGGCATACTGGGGGAACCAGCAGACACGCCAGCATGGCTCGAACATATAGTTCATGGAAGAATGATGAACAGGGAAAATCATCCTTTCTATGTGATAAAGTGGCAACAAAGGGAAGAACTGCTACATGAGCAGAGGATAGACTCGAGGCAGGAAGGGCAATTAGAAGGCTGTGACAACAGTACGGGCACGAAGTCTGAACATCTAGTAAGGAGCAGGGGACAGAAAGGAAGACAGTCACCTCTTGCTTACTTCCTTTCAGATTTATGCCTCCAGATGATCCTTTAGGACGCCATGGCCCAAGCCTTGAAAATTTCTTAAGAAAGAGACCCATTGTTCCTGAGCATAAGAAAGCAACCATGTCCTTATGGTGAGTACCTATGCACCAAACTAAGTTCTGTACCACAGAAAACATAAGGATTCTGTGAACACTTTTCTCTTCCAGGTTTCCCTTTCAAATGGGAAATCCTGGTTTTTCCACTGTCTGTGAGTTAAAGTTTGTGTCTTCATGTACAGTGTTAGGTAATTGAAAAATCTTAGAAACGGAATGAGGAAAAGGTAGCTAGAATTGAAGGGAAGATTAGTTGTCACTTGTGACAATAGCACATGTGCTCTAGCTGCCTACGTCCTGAACTATGTTGCCGTGAGCAGGGAAATGGAGAAACCTATATGGCCTGTGGAAGCAGAAACGGCAATACCAAACTGAGTTTGGCCCCAAGATGAACATGTGTCTCAGGCAGGTGACTGGACCCTCTGTCAATTGATACTGATCTTTTCTTCAGATATGTCCTTTCCAGTTTTTGTTTGTTGTTTGTTTGTTTTAAACAAAGTCTCGCTCTGTCACCTAGGCTGCAGTGCAGTGATACAGTCTTGGCTCACTGCAACCTCTGCCTCCTGGGTTCAAGCGATTCTCCTGCCTCAGCCTCCCCAGTAGCTGGGACTACAGGTGCGTGATGCCACGCCTAGCTAATGTTTCTATTTTTAGTAGAGACAGCGTTTTACCATGTTGGCCAAGCTGGTCTCAAACTCCTGACCTCAAGTGATCCACCTGCCTCGGCCTCCGGAAGTGCTGAGATTACAGGCCTGAGCCACTGCGCCCAGCCCAAGTTTTTTTTTTTTGTTTTTTTTTGTTTTTTTGTTTGTTTTTTTAATAAATATAGTTTTCTAGTGTTTTCATGCTCTTACCCCAAGTCCCTCAGATACAAGATTTGTGCAACATGGGCTGCTTGATCTGAGGCTATTTTGGATGTTTGTCCTTTTTGGATGATCATTTGTTTGTGGGGTGTTTTGGTTTTTGTCCTCAACATTTAAGTCACAGAGTACTTTCATGTCCATTATCTCATTTAATCTATACAATAACCCTGGAATATAGGCATGATGATCAACCTTGTTTACAGAAGAGGAAAATGAGGCTCACAAAATATAGTCACTTACCAAGATCACACAGCTAGTAAGGGACATCGTTGGAATTGAAATTCAGATCTGACTGGACTCCAAACCTGTGCTCTTTGCAGTGCGTTATGCTGCTTACAATTACTCTGTGCTGCTTCAGCATGCAGATTATGCCTAGGAAAAGTTGTGCGTTATCGAAAAATTAAAGCTTCTCAACTGCTGGCTTTAGCTTTTTTTTTTTTTTTTTTTTTTTTTGAGACAGAGTCTTGCTCTATGACCTGTGCTGGAGGGCAGCGGCATGATCATGGCTCACTGCAGCCTTGACATTCCAGGCTCAAGCGATTCTCCCACCTCAGCCTCCTGAGTAGCTGGGACTATAGACGTGCACCACCGTGCCCAGCTAATTTTGTTTGCATTTTTCTTTACAGATGGGGTTTCACCATGTTGCCCAAGCTGGTCTCGAACTCCTGGGCTCAAGTGATCCACCCACCTCAGCCTCCAAATTGCTAGGACTACATACATGAGCCACCGCATCCAGCCAGCTCTTAGTTTTATGCTGCAATTTTCTCCAGAGCTTTCCACTTTCTCTCTCCCCTCACAGTGTGTGATGCCTCCTTGGTGTTGTCTGTCTCTCATCTTTGCGGACAGTTAATTTTCTGCCTTTCGCCCAAACAGTAAAACCCTAACCTGAGTGACCAGATTGTTACAACAGTTTCTGGCGTGGAGGGTTACATCACTGAGAGAGAGTCTTACCCCAAGGCATTATTTTTCAGGCAAAAAATGCACCTACGGCCACAAGTGCAAATACTACCATCCGGAGCGGGCCAACCAACCCCAGCGTTCGGTGGCTGATGAGCTCCGCATCAGTGCCAAACTGTCCACAGTGAAAACTATGAGTGAAGGCACCCTGGCCAAGTGTGGCACAGGGATGTCTAGTGCCAAAGGTGAGATAACCTCAGAGGTCAAACGTGTGGCTCCCAAGCGCCAATCAGATCCCAGCATCCGGTCTGTGGCTGTGGAGCCTGAGGAATGGCTGTCTATTGCCCGTAAGCCTGAGGCTAGTTCTGTCCCCTCTCTTGTGACTGCCCTAAGTGTCCCCACAATCCCACCCCCCAAAAGCCATGCAGTGGGTGCACTCAACACCCGTTCGGCCAGCAGCCCAGTGCCAGGATCTTCCCATTTCCCCCCACCAGAAGGCCTCTTTGGAGCATATGGCCAGCATGCAGTATCCTCCCATCCTGGTTACCAACAGCCATGGGACCCCTATTAGCTATGCTGAGCAATATCCAAAATTTGAATCCATGGGGGACCATGGCTACTATTCAATGTTAGGCGACTTCTCCAAACTGAACATCAACAGCATGCACAATCGAGAGTATTACATGGCTGAAGCAGACCGGGGGTGTATGCCCGGAATCCTAACCTCTGCCCTGACAGCCGTGTGAGCCATACCAGGAATGACAACTATTCCTCTTACAACAACGTGTATTTGGCTGTAGCTGATACCCATCCTGAAGGCAATTTGAAGCTGCACCGCTCAGCATCCCAGAACCGACTTCAGCCTTTTCCTCATGGTTACCATGAAGCCTTAACACGAGTGCAGAGCTATGGCCCAGAGGATTCTAAGCAAGGCCCTCACAAACAGTCAGTCCCCCACTAGCTCTGCATGCCCAGCACCCAGCAACTGGGAGCACGTTCCAGCTGTCCTGCAGACTACCCTATGCCTCCCAATATCCATCCTGGGGCAGCCCCCCAGCCAGGCCGTGCCCTGGTGATGACTCGGATGGATAGCATTTCTGACTCCCGCCTCTATGAGAGCAACCCCGTGAGGCAAAGACGACCTCCCCTGTGCCGGGAACAGCATGCCAGCTGGGACCCGCTGCCCTGTGCAACTGACTCCTATGGCTACCACTCCTATCCCTTGAGTAACAACCTCATGCAACCATGTTATGAGCCAGTCATGGTACGGAGCGTGCCTGAAAAGATGGAGCAGCTTTGGAGGAATCCTTGGGTTGGAATGTGCAATGATTCCAGGGAGCATATGATCCCAGAGCACCAGTATCAGACCTACAAGAACCTCTGCAATATTTTCCCTTCTAACATCGTCCTTGCAGTGATGGAGAAGAATCCCCCACACAGCAGATGCCCAACAACTGGCAGCCTTGATTGTTGCTAAGCTTAGGGCTGCACGTTGATATGACATAGTACTTATTTCTTTATACAAATATGAATATTAATACTAATAATACACGAATACAATTATAGAAACTAATTTGTGTTGCGCTTTACAAGTCAGAGTGTTTACATCATTTAAGCGCATAACAACCCTGTGAGGTAGGTCTTAATAACATCCTCTTTTATAGAGAAGGAAGCTGAAGCTCAGTGAAATTAAGTGGCCAGCCAGGGTCACACTGCTAGCAAATGACCAAGTCAAGACACACACCCAAGTCCTCTAATTCCAAGTCCCATGCCCTGCTGCACTGCACCATGCAGGTAATGGAGGACAAAACCCAGGGGGAGAGGTTAGACGCAAGAAACCCCAGAGGATTTTTTTTTTTTTTTTTGAGACAGAGTCTCACTCTGTTACGTAGGCTGGAGTGCAGTGGCGTGATCTCTGCTCACTGCAACCTCCGCCTCCAGGGTTCAAGCGATTCTAGGGCCTCAGCCTCCCGGGTAGCTGGGATTACAGGCGTGCACCACCATGCCCGACTAATTTTTGTATTTTTAGTAGAGACAGAGTTTCACCATGTTGGCCAGGTTGGTCTCAAACTCCTGGCCTCAAGTGATCCGCCGCCTCAGCCTCCTAAAGTGCTGGGATTATAGGTGTGAGCCACCACGCCCAGTCTACCAGAGTTCTCAGTCACATATTCTATATTACAAAGTATGGATGATATATCCAATTTAGAGAGCAAAAGCATTAGGATCAGATCATATGTTGAATTAACCTTTTAGGTTTTTTTCTAATAGAAATATTTAAAGCTATTTAAAAGTAAATGCATACTTTATTGCATGGATATCTGATCATTCAGTCTTTATTAACCAAGCTATAGGGTCACATTGAAGCTTCTAGAACTATATTTTAAACCTATTATTAGCAATTATATTGCATGTGTGAATGTATATATTTGGTTTGAGATGTGTACGTATCTCTGTATAACCTTTCATATAGCGATAATGAGAGGGTAGGCTCTACGCAGTCCTTAGTCTATAGCTGTATAGGTCACTAATCTGACTTGATGATTTTAAGTCACATTTCATAGTTTCAACTAGTTTTAAGAGTGAAATTATATGGCAATATTTGAACATTACTTTCTTAGGCACCAGAGCAAAGCAGCTCTATTTCCTTTGCACATTTTACTTGCCAACATTTATTAACAGTTCTTAGCTTCCAAGTCTCTTCACCTTAGCAAATTAGGGATCAGGTTGCACTCTTCTGCAGAGGAACTCATGGTTAAGCTCATGTTCCAAGCATAGTATGTGTGTGCTACACAAGCTCAGAAGAGTTTGACGAGGACCAGGGGACTTACCACCACAGTCCACTTCCCTTATCCCAGGAGAGATGGCCAAACCCATGTGGCATTAAATGCTGAATAAAAAGCTTCACTCAAGGAGGGACTATTGGATGCTCTTTGGACTTCCGACCTATGCAGTATTCAACATCACGGGATGAGATGTAATGGAGGACAGTGCATAGCCATGTAATCCACTTTCCCTTGCTGTCCACCCTCTGGGTAATAAGGTCAATCATTGGTGGAACAGAATTTCTTTGGGAAACAAACCCAGGGAATTTGCTAGGTGGAAAAAGGCAGTTTCCAAAAGGGGATACTGCATCTTTGCTAGTAGCTGGCTCAGTTATGCACTTTAAATCCACGCAAAGAGAGTGCATTTGCTGCTAAATAATTGTTATATATTAGAAGGCAGGCCTTCTGGTTTAGGCAACACCATTTGTGCAACTTGTACCTTGCTCAGGGTGGAAAACTTTGTAGCTAAATGCCTCTAGAAGAGGTGTTTATTGTTTTTTTTTTTAAGCTGCACTAAAGGAATTCCCTTTTTGAATCCATTGTATATTTCAATATTTCGAACCATGACCAGCTTACTATTTCCTGAGCTGGAACTTGCTAACTTCTATGATCGTTTTTTCATGAAAGTTGAGAAGGCCGGGCCTTGGCCTTTTGTTTCTTCATGAGAAGGTATGACACTGCCTATAAATGTTTCTTACTGTGAAACACTCTGAATGTGAGGCTGTAGTCAGGGTTGTTTCTGGTGGTTTGATAATGGCTTGCATGCTGCTTTCTGGCTTTCTGTCTCTGTCCAAGTTGATCAATACTGCATCTTAACCAATGTTTCACTTCAGTTAACCACAGCTTTACATTCTATCTCCTATCCTCTGATCTTCATATACCCCAGCATATCGAAAAAATGTACAAGTATTTTCTATCAGGTAGGTCCATAGAGTGACAGTTACCACTGCAGTGCTCGCTATTTCACACAAACACCATTTCATACGTTCAACTTCTTGGACTTTCTAAATCGGCCCCGTGTCTAAATCAGGGTATTTGACAATCTCAGATGATGCTACCGCCTATGTGCCAGTTAGTTCATCTTCCTACCAAAATCCTCCATGGCACCACAGTATCCACGAGCTGTACAATTTACAGGGAAGCACAAGATTAATCTTGTCACCTGCAATCATCTTGAATATGTTCATATTTAGTACTCAAAAAATTTGTAAGCTCCTCCCAATACAGGAAATATTTTTTAAGGCAGCATATGTATTTTGATTTACTCAAAACGATGTCATTCTCCTCTCATTCTTCTTTTTGGTATGAACCAAAAGCGGCTAGGAGCAATGCCTCAAATAACCAGAAATGACCTTTTGTTGATACAAATTGTATCTCTTTTTTCCTGATTGTATAGAAACAAATGTACAAAACTCACCTTAAGCTAGGTTTGGCACTGAATTTTCACCATGATGTTTGTGGCACTGTGTGTCACAGGGAAGTAGCTCAGGGGTTGTGAGGGAGCTTTTATTTCTAAAGGGCAGTAGTAATTTATAGACAAAGACACTTTTTCAAGGCCTCTTTATTACCAGTGCACAGCTATCATGTGTACAATTTCAAGCATTATATTGCATAAGTTCTCTTTAGCCTATTAAATTTAATATGTCCTTGCAAAAGGGATTTTGTGTAAAAAGTGTCAGTGTTAGTGAATCATCTGCAAGAACCTATAAATGGAGCTATATAATTGAATACATAAATACAGCATGGTTCTTAGTTATTAGAGAAGATTTTCTTTATATTGAGGTCTACACACTTCTTGACTTTCCATTTTGTCTGTAATTATAAACAGCAAATAATAAGGAAGCATCGGGACCCCCCTCGGATGCCTTGATAATAAAATCAAAGCTTCCTTCATGGGGCTAAGCATGTGTCTCTCAGAATACTTACCTCTAAGAACTCAGTAGGGGTTACTACAAAGCGTTTGTGTGATTTTCAAGAAGCAGTATATTTTGCGAGATGCTTTGTAATTTTAAATTATTTCACTGATTTTCTGACCTCATAGCAAGTCTGTGCCTGTTGAGGCCGTCAATTTGTAGCTTTTTCTGAATTTTTTTCTTCTTTTTTGTGATTTTGTTGTTGTTTTCATTTTGATCTAAAGGAGAAGTGTGACCCCGGAGTGGCATGGTCAATTCAGGGCACCCTTTCTGTAAGACAACTCAAAGGAAACGAAGCCTTTTGAAAGGTAATATCGAGCCATTGCACTGTCTCTTAAGGTGCCAGGTATGGAAGGGACAATGACAGATGCCTTATGGAAATGGTCTACAAAACTTTTCTTCTTCTAAGTAATAAAATACATAGCATGATTTTCTCTATCTCTTTTCTCTCTGTCCACCCCTGCTAGATTCCAGAATACTTCACTTCTCTAAAATTCACTTTTTCTACTTTGGAATAAATTATCTTTATACAGTAATTCAAACACTGATTTATTTCCATTAACCTTTGGCCCTGAGTTTCTCGAACATACAGAGAGTTTATTTTCGAGAGGCGCTCAGTTACCATTCTATCTGTGCTGTAAGTGTGGGACTTTGTACAAATGCCTTTTGAGGGCCAAAAATTTCAATACACTTTGTTCTACTTTGTGAACCAGGTCTGGATCTGCACAAAGTAATGCTGAGCTGTCCAAAGAGCCCGCTCAGGTCTCTCTCCTAACCCTTCTCTGCCTTTCCCTAGTGTGCTTATCCTCAGGTCTGACACTGAGGAGTGCATAAGTCTTCAACTGAAATGGCACTACAGTTACTTCTCATTAGAAACAAGTGTACTTCTGGAACCTGCTTGTCTAAAATAGTCGACGCCTTTGTAAAGACTCAGTATATTCAATATCTATTGTATGGTAGCTAGCTATATATATAGATTGACTATTTTTAGTCCTGGTCTGTGTATTGTTGAGCTATAGTAGTTTGCTTTATCCATTTGTGGGATTAAACAATACTGTTTAATGGTTGTAAACTTTTATAAAATCTCTTTGGCTTTTTGTTTGACCCAAACATAATGTAAGTCTCAATGACAAAATACACAAAGTTAACAAGAGGTGAGTGAAAATATAGCCCTTCCCCCAGTTTTGTCTGCCCCTATAATGCACGTGCATTGCTTTGTATATGCTCTCACTAGCATGAATGTGCTGACTACTTCATGAGGTTTTGTTTCACCTATAGTGATGGAAAATGCTGTATCACTGACAACAATGAACTGTAACCACAGTTATTTACTGCATAAACTATTTGTCTACTAACTACTCATGGCTCTGTTTCTTAGAATACCAACAACAATGGGCCAGGCGTGGTGGCTCACACCTGTAATCCCAACACTTTGGGAGGCCAAGGCAGGCGGATCACCTGAGGTCGGGAGTTTCGAGACCAGCCTGGCCAACATGGCAAAACCCTGTCTCTACTAAAAATAAAAAAAAAATAGCCGGGCGTGCTGGCACACACCTGTAATCCCAGCTACTCAGGAGGCTGAGGCAGGAGAATCCCTTGTACCCGGGAGCTGGAGGTTACAGTGAGCTGGAGATCGCTACACTGCACTCCAGCCTGGGCGAGAGTGAGACTCTGTCTCAAAAAAAAAAAAAAAAAAGAACACCATCAACAAAAGCCGTATCACACATACATACATATACTCCAGCAGTATGCTCCTAAGTATTAAATGTATATCCTTGCGACTTATATTTTGAGATAGAACTATAAAGGGCAGGGATCTCCCCCAAATGTGTCCATCTGAATTTTAACGCAGTAAGCATATGTCCTCAAATTTTTGAAACTAACGGTTCCAAGTGCTAATCAAACTGGTGTTCCCTGCAGGTCAGGACTGGGCCACCGGTAGGACCAGGTGGGGGGCCCAGGCCCAGACTTAATTTTTGTGCACAGCCTATAAGTTTCTCCCCTGAATAGCCTCAGGGCCACAGAGTTATCATCTGCTACTCAGCCAGAATATCAGAGCCAAAAGAGCCTAGCATCCTGCAATTCACACTCAGAGGGTGCTCAGCTGCATCAACCACTTCAGAGTATAGTGCATGAACTGAGGCTCCAAGACTGCTGGAGTTTTGACGAAGGCCAAACAGAATTAGGGGCAAAGGCAGGACTGGAAGCCCAGACCTCATGACTCCCAGGCCGGTAAGCCCTTTATTATACTGGAGTTGGTTCTCTCCCTCTCTGGAGCCTCCTACCCACCCCTCCACCGCACTCCAGGCCAGTCTCATTCTAAAGGTAGAGGTGGCCATGATGGCTGCAGCAGAGCCCAGCCTACGAGCCTTTGGGAGAGACTATTTGTGAATCTGAGAATCTTTTTTTGTTAACATCCTCCATGGGACTAGAGTGCTCATCTCTCCCCACCTTTTTCTTTTCTGTCTCTTACTCTTCCTGTCACATTCCTCAGGCATACATGTATCAGGTTGTTACTGAGTACTGAATAGGGGTCTGGTCTATACTAAGCTAGGCAGACAGAAGAGGAACAGTCCATCTTGGAGAACTTGCACTCTAGTGGGGGAATGAAGCACACTCAGAGAATAAACTAAGACATTAACACTTCCTTGGAGGGCAGTGGCAGCATGAGGGTAAGGAGAGGGTGGTAAGAACAACTAGACTTCCAAGAAGGAAGAATCAACAAACATCCAGTGCTTCTGCCCTAATCTCAGATGGAAAATAAACTAGTCTGGTCATATTCCTCTCCACCTCCCCTCTGGCCTTATGGACTACCAAGTCATTCCCATCACCATGTTCTAATTACTCTATCCTGTACCCTGCACTGGTGCCCCCAGCCATGCTTTCTCAACCTCTCCAGACTTTGCCTTCCTTCTACTTCTTGTTCTGACTAGTAGCGTTGCCTTTGAAGACCCAGTGCCAATGTTACCTCCTCTATCAAGCTGTCCAACCTCCTGATCCAGCCATTGTCAGTCCCTCCCCCACAGTTGGCCTAGCACGAATATTGAGCAGTACCTCTTAGCCCTTGTCACTTACTTTGGCACACAGTCTCTACCACAAAACAGGGAGTTCCTTGGGTGCAGGAATCATGCTCTTTGCCACTGATGAATTATCTGTCAGAGGGGAATCTCTGAATTACTGTTGCTGAATAATAATATAATCTATGCTCCCTTTCCTTGACTCCTATCCCTGTTTCCTAGTTAAATGTGTGCATTTCAGGCTGGGCACAGTGGCTCACACCTATAATCCCAGCACTTTGGAGGCTGAGGTGGGAAAATCACTTGAGGCCAGGGGTTTGAGACCGGCCTGAGCAACATAGGAAGACCCCGTCTCCACAAAAAATTTAAAAATTAACCAGGTATGGTGGTACGCACCGGTAGCCCCAGCTACTCAGGAGGCTGAGGTGGGAGGATCGCTTGAGCTTAGGAATTAGAGGCTGCAGTGGCCCATGATTGTGCCACTGTACTCAAGCCTGTGGAACAGAGCAAGACTTTGTCTCCAAAAATAAAAATGGAAATTGTGTGCAGTTCAGACTTTCTAATCAGTCTCTGATCTCTAATGAGAAAAAAAGGTCCGTGGGCACTAGGCCAAGTAAGGTTGTTTCCTGGTAACTCCACTCCCCACCCACCAACACTTGCCATCTGAAGCCCTTCAACATGGCGTCAGAACTCCTAGGTTCCAGAAGGATAATAGCTAACAACAACTCTTAGCTCTTACTCTCTGGACCTGGACTGAGAAACGAGTTCATGTAGGCTGCTTCTCATCTTTGCATCAGTCTTTGAGGGCCAGGGGAAAGCATGACAATGGGTTATTTATATTAGAGACCTGAGTCCCAACTTCAAGGCTTACCAACCCTGGTACGAACCCACACCATTCACACATACAAAGCATGATATGTTGTAGACAACACCTTCCCATCTATTGTCTGTTTTGATCCTCTGAAGCATGGGAGGCAAATATTATCTCCCTGTAGGTGAAAAAAAAGGTGGCATGATTTGCCCAAGATTGCTCCCCTTAAGTGGTGGAGCTTGCCTGGAACCTAGGTCTCTGGTGAGCTTTTTCCTGTATACCAGTCAGTGCATCTCAAACTTCAGTGTGCATGAGTCACTTTAAGGGCTTGCTAAACCATAGATTGCTGTCCACTCTCTTGTGATTCAGGTCAGGAGTGGGATCCATTAATTTGCATTTCTAACAAGTACCCAGGTGATGCTGATGTTGCTAGAAAACACTGATCTATACCAACCCATTAATTTGCTCTGTGGCCTTGGGCAAATCCCTTTTTTTTATTCTGCCCCACTGTCTGAGATGCATACAATGATGGGGTTAGACTAGAACTGTGACTTCCAGATCTTATTAGTATTTTATTTATTTATTTATTTAGCAGCAAAACCCATCTTTCTGGCCGGGTGCGGTGGCCTGAAATCCCAGCACTTTGGGAGGCCAAGGCGGTTGGATCACCTGAGGTCAGGAGTTTGAGACCAGCCTGGCCAACATGGCAAAACCCCATCTCTACTAAAAATACAAAAAAATTAGCCGGGTGTGGTGGTGGGTGCCTGTAATCCCAGCTACTTGGGAGGCTGAGGCAGGAGAATTGCTTGAACCCGGGAGGAGGAGGTTGCAATGAGCTGAGATGGCACCATTGCACTCCAGCCTGGGTGACAGAGTGAGACTCTGTCTCAAAAAAAAAAAAAAAAAAAAAAAAAAAAAATCTTTCAAAAGAAATCTTATATATGATTCCAATACATAAGAATCTGATGAAGTGATGGAGGGAACCCAGAGCTTATGGCACCTATCCCCCCAACAGAGCAGGCACTGGAGTACCTCCCAGAGTACACATTTGCAAGTCCCTTCACTAGATGTGGCCTAGATGTTCTTTGAGGACTCTTCCAGCTCTGACATTCCAAGATGCCAACAGACTTCTAGCGTTTGCCATTGTGAGGGGAGAGGGAAGAGTTGGAAGGAAACTGACGTTGCATTAACCAGTGCACAAGCCTGCTTTGCCCATGCCTAATGCTTGGATCATATACAGGAAAGATCTTTAACACTGCTGGGCTGTTGGGTTAATGGATCCCTTTGACAACTTGATAAAAGTTGTGGACCAGCCCCCTAGGAAAATGATTATACACATACCCATGATGATACTTGGTATATCCTTTCAAGTGTTGTGAGACACTCTAGGGGGTCCTAATCCAAGTTAAAACTCTTGACTGGGCTCTGGCACAGCATTTTTACCAAATTCCTCTTTAGCATTTTCTCTTGGTGCAGCCATTCACAGAAATCCCTTAAGGCACCTTAGCAGAGGCATCAGGTTATCACTTGGTGACTTTGTCCTTCCTCACCAGGCTGAAGGCTCTAAGGAATGAAAGCATGGTTTATCCATCCCTATCTCTTGGTAGCTCAGGGCTGACATGAGGTAGGCACTCTAAGGTGAGGTGAGTTTCTGAGGCGACTGGGTGATCAGGGAGAAGGGGCTCTGGATCAGTCCCTAAGATATTTCTGTGGCTCTAATGCACACCACAAGGAAGCCTACTCTTACCTTTTCTAGGCCAAAAGAGTGCAGAAGTGAGAAAGAGAAGCTTCTCTCTGGCTTTCAACTGCTGTTTAGTGCATAGTGAGGGCAGGTTTGGAGAACAGCAGGAAGCTGCTGGGTAGCAGCAAGAAGGCCTGGCTCTTCCTGCTGTCAGGGAGGCTCTAAGCACACCACCTGGCCACTTGCTAGGCTCCGTAGCCAGCAATGCCTCTGGGGCCTGATGCTTCCAAGGGAGCCGGCCTCATACTACAGCTGAGAACAGAAATGGTCTGAGGAATCAGGAATAAGATACGGGGTGGAGCCTGGTTATGGAAGCAATCAGAGCCAGAGGCCCAAAGGGCCTCAGGACCTAGCTCCTGCTCAAAGCCTTGTTCGGAGCCTCCACAGTAAAGGGAAAACTATACTGGTCAGCCCCCAGCACCCACCCCGTTCATCTCACAAACACCGAAACTACAGTTGCCTGTTTATTATTTTTCAAACAAACAAAAACAAAAGACATTCAAAATTCCCCTATGGTGGACAACTGAGTTGATGTGGCTGATCCAGGCTGTCTCCCAGGTTGTCTCAGGGAGCATCAGTTGTACTAGGGGGTGGGCTGTTGCCCTGGCAGGGCTGGATGAACACTTGCACCAGGGATGGCCATCAGAAGAGCTGCAGGCCAGTTTTGAGCCCATGCAGCTGCCCCTGGCTCCAGAGAAGGCCCTCGAAGTTGCTGCTGTTGCTGCAGTTGTCACTTCCCAAGGTGCTGAGGAGAGAGTGGGAGGTCAGTCAGGGAAGGAGGCAGCTTTAGGCTCTGGAGGGGCCAAGAGTGCTTGACATGTGTGTGTCTATGGGACGGGCCCACTCTCCTGCTTGACCTTACAAAGAGACTGGAGCAAATCCGAGAAACAACTTCATGCAGGCCCCAGGGGTGGTTTGGCCCTCTCCTCAGTTGAGGAAGGGAGGGAAGGAGGCAAGGAACTTTTCAAACGAAGCTTTATGCAGAACCCTAGTACATAAACTAGATTAAAGCAAAGCTGTTTGGGTTAAGGTAGGGGAGGGGGCCCCACACCACCCCACTCCCAAGACATTGAAAGTAGCTGCCTTAACAGGGCCTCCTTTCAAGGCTCTAGAGCTTGGGGGCCAGGGAACTCCACGCTGGATCCCTCCCACACCCAATAGCTAGTTAAGGGGCCCAAGGCCAGGCCTGGGCTATAAGACTGGGCCCATGATTGCAAGATTGCTTTAAGGAGGGCGCCTCTGCCCTCCTTCTCCCTGGCCCTGCTCCTAACACTCTTGCTTCCCCTGCTTCCCGCAGGTCACGGTCCTTGCAGCTGGGTGAGAGTGACAGCTGAGAGCAACGCCATCATTCTTCCCTCAGGCAGATTCATGGTTACACTACTGCAGCTAAAAAAACCCTTACAGATGATCTTGTCCCACCACCTCCCATTACCCACAATCTTACAGACAAGTTAACTGAGGCCCAGAGATGGGAATGGACTTGCCCACGGCCACATAGCCAAGTCAGGGGTGGAGGTGAGACAAGGAGCAGGGGTAGGCATGCCCCTCCCCAGCAGAGGAAACCTCCCTACCACAGAGGGTGTGGGAGGTGGGCTGAATCAGCTTCCTTCCTGGTCCTCAATGAGCCATCCTTACCCAGGGCCAGGCTGGTTGGGAAGGAGGGGGAAAGGGGACCTCTCTCTCAGACATGAGAATCCCACTCCCAACTACATATCTCCTGGCTTCCCCAGCTGCTGCCTCTCCTCTCCAAGAGGCCTGCTGGCCCGTGGCCTTGGACAGAGTCCATAGCATTGCCTTGGGTCTGGCCTGCTTCTGGGGCCCCTGGGTTCTAAGAGGGGCTTATCTCCCAGGGAGTGAGCAGACAGCAAAGGGAAAGACTAAGTTTAAGGGGCCCGCAGGGGTTCCCCTCTGGCACTCACAGGAGTCTCCGGGTCAGAATGGCCCAGCATGCTGGAACGTACAGGCCCTCTGGATGGGCTACTTTGTGTTACCAGCATAGCCCCTCAGCATGGACTGCTTGGTTCCTGGCTACCTGGTGACCCAAGGGCTCCCACGCCTGTGATCCAGAGGTGAGTTTTGAGGGAGAGCATGGAGCCCTATGCAGGCCTTGCTACCAAGGTGCCTGGACAGTGCGGGGGAGGCCTACTCATTACTCTGTGCACCTTTGGACAAATCCCTTCCCCTTTCTGGGCCTCAGTTTTCTCAGGAACATGAAAAAGCTGGATGAGAGCATCTATTCTTGACCTTTTAGGAGTGGCAGACGAGTTAGAGAATCGGCTGAAAGCTATGGACCCTTCTCCTCCAAAATGAGCACACGTGCACGTGCACGTGCACGCACACATACACACACACACGTCCATTCACAAGCACAAACTGAATGGAATCTGAGAAGGATGCCAAGCCAGCTGTGTGTGGCTACTTCACTGGCTCCCCCACACTAGGGACAGGGAGAGCTGGCAAGGGGCCAGCCACCTCCCCCACCCACCTCGCCTTGTCTTCTTCTCCCTCCCGCAGGTGGCAGAGAAAGGGAGTGAGAAATCCTGTTGCCATGGGCACTCACTCAGTCTTGCATGTTGAGGGTTCCAGCCGCTGCTCTAGCACAGGCTGGTCCAAAAGATACATGGTGTCATAATTCTCCAGCATGAGCTCTGCTGGGTCCTCGGTCTGACCTGGCATTCGGCCTAGGGGGAAATGTGTCCCATCGCACGTCTTCTGTGGAGCAAAGGGAAGTGGCAAGACTGGGCTGATGAGCTGGTTCTCCAACTGACGCACAGGCCTGCTCACCCTGTCTATCCACCCACCCCACTTAGCACGGGTGGGCTCTCAGGATCTCCAGCTTCACTGTTCTCGGTATCACTTCTCATGAGCCCTTCTCTACCAGAGTGCTTCACCACACATTCCTTGTGGTCCTTCTTCCCCTCTATGTGTTTACATATACAAGTATACAACGACATTTTTGTTCCTCTTTGCCCTTTTCCTACTTCCCCAGGCATGTTCCCACACAGACACAAACAACATCTTTCAGACCTGGCTGTTATCACTCTTCAACTTCTCATCCTCACCCCTATTTCCCTGCCTGTACACACACGTGCACGCGTGCACACGCACACACACACACACATACACACACACACACACAGACATCATGGAGGGTCTGGATGTCCCTAAATTCCCACAGCACCCTCCACTAAACCCACCGATAACTCAGAGTATCTGAATGACCTAGATTTCCTACACATCTACACACACACTCCCTTGCCTGTTTGAATACCACGTATTTTCTTAATGCAGAGATACACACGCCCCCATGCCCATCTCAGGGTGGACTCCCTGAGATAATATGTTCCCCCACCCCCTACAGTTCTCTGCCCCAAGATGCAGAAGGTACACCCCTTTTCTAAGTGAAGGGCTGTCTCATTACACATCCCACCCCTCACAGCCACCCAAATATGTATACAGAAGCACACATACATATGCCCTTCACTCAGTGACTGTCCCTCCCATTCACTCCCTCCCTCCCACACCTCTCATTCACTGGCATACAACCGGGAAACCTTCCTGTCCCTACCTCCCCCACACATGGGTACATACAGAAGGAGCAAAGGCAAAGGAGAGGGAAAACTTAACGTTCTAGACTTTCCGCATTCACAACTCACATCCCCCCCACATACAGATGCTCCACTTTAGGATGGGGATGCTGGGCATCCCCCATCCCCGCCTTCCTATCACTGAGACACCTACCACACATTATTATATTAGATCTCCCTCCCCATCCTTCCACAAATGCATTCAGTGTTTTCAAATAAAGCTTTCACTAGTGCATTCCACAAAGATTCTGTTTCTGGTCTTCTGCATCTTCCTGGTACTCAAAGATAATACCCCTGGCATTCTGTAACGTGTCAACCTTGGACCAGCTTTTTATGTAACCCAGAGTTCCTCAGGAAGGACTGTTCTACTTGCCCATCCCCTCCCCTGGCTCTCTTACAGGAAGTTGTACCTGTCTTAATGTCCTGCGTTACTCCATGATACAGAGAAACCTTCATGCACAGGGGCCGCTACCTACATAGGCTCTGTTGCTGACCTGATCATCTCTCTACCATCGCTAACATCCCCCAAGGCTGTCTACATCACTGACCCTGCCTCTTTAGCCTGATACCTTTGTACATGTCCCCAGTGACAGCACAAACATACAGGCCACCTCTGCATGGCTATATCTCAATGCTTGTTCCCACTATCCCTCCACAGATGCCAACCTCAATGCTATCACTTCTCTCTCACACAAATACCTCTTGGCTCTCATGGATCTCAGCAACCCTCTCCTCTTCACAAAGCTGCATGACAGCCTACTTGGCCGTGACTTCTACTTTAACTGCCCCTACTTTTCCCTTTTCCTACACACACACACACACACACACTCTCTGCTGATGTCAATGCCCCTCCCTTTCAATATTTGCAAAGACGTCCCAACACAGCCCTCCTTGTCCTAAGTTATTCGTCACTGGGCCATGGTTTGGCCAGCAGCTACAGGTACATGCAAATACACACACACAGAGAGACAGACTTTATGTTCCAGCCCTTCCAACCCTTCCGTACAAGGGCAAACAAAGGCCATAGTTTCTTTCACCATAATCTCATTCACTGCCTCCCCTCTCACTCTCTGCCAGTGCCACCCCACATCACACAGGCCCAGCTATTCTCCCTCCCCCCCCAGGCTTCAGCACACAGACACCACACTGTTCTGTCATTCCTTCTGGATCTTCCGGCCTTCAGCCTTTGAGGTTCCTGCTCATTAACCTAAGCAAGGTACTCAAAAGGAAGAGCAGATCCCTATCACTAACCGTCCCTGCAGCAGCTTCTTGGCTTTGGTTTCACTAATTTGTATGCTCACCTAAAAACCACAGCACTCCTTATTCTCTCTTGTGATCTCACTTCCTGTTTCTCTGACTTAATGCCCTAGGTTCCATCTTTGTAATATACACAGCAAAATCTTATCTCACCACCAGCCAGCCTCCAGGCACACGCACACATACACAGAAAGCACTGTCTCACAGCACATGAAAACACGTACAGAACCATATACACAGTCCCTACTTGCTATCTTCTGCCTCTATGTTACTGCCCAGGCTCACTCCTATCTCATCCTCTCAGGATGTGCTCTTTATATGAGGTAGCCAGCAGCCTGACCGTGGTCCCTGGCACTCACAGGCTCCATCCTAAGAGGGGGAAGAAGCCAGCTATCATCTATACACCAGGCTGCCTTCCAGGCTTGCCTCACATTGGCTATCGCCTGCTACTTTTCATCTCTTCCTAGGGTAGAACGAAGCCTCAAGAGCGAGCCAAAGAGAAAAAATGTTCGTGTGGGGGACAAAGTAGTTCTTACCTGAGCTAACCTGCCACGCAGAGCCCTGCAAAGCTCCCCTTTCTGGGCCAGAAGCCTAGCATTCTCGGCAGTGGGGGACTCTTGCCCTGTAGAGAAAGGCCCCACCTCCATTCTCTCTTCCTCTTCATCGTCATCGTCTTCATCATCATCTTCATCCTCCTCTTTTCTTCCTGGTCATCATTTTCTTTCTTCTCCTCCACCTGGTCTGGCAAGACCTTTTTCTCCTCCTTTTCCTCTTCCTTGACATCATTAACAATGCCCTGCTCCTCCTGCTGCTGGGCCTTTCCTTCAGACCCGAAGCTGGAGCTGGCTGGTTTGATGCTCCAACACAGGCTGTCTAGTGTATATGGAGATTTCCCAATGGGGGAGGCCTCAGGGCCCTCCTGCACCAGGCTGTTTTCTCCACTCTGGGTATAAATGGAACAGATGCGCAGCAGCTTCTCCTGCTCCTCCTCTGGCAGGCCCTGCCCCATGGCTTTGAAGATGCTGAGCAAAGGGAGGGATGGGGTAGGAAAGATTCAAAATCTCAAGTCACTTCATACCCCAACACTCCAGGGTTTGAACTTGGTCTCTGAACTTCCAGACCTGCCTCTGAAAGGCAGTGCAGTAGAGCAGACAGAACATAGAAACAACAGGACCATGGACCCCGAACAAGCTCTGTGGTTCATCTCTGTGCCTCACTTCCATTCTCAGGTAAAATGAGGGCAATAATGATACCTAATGTATAGGATTGTTGGGAGGAGTAAATAAGAAAGCTCACATAGAATGCCTGGCACAGTGCCTGGCACATAGTGGGCATGCAATAAATGATAGCTATTAGTCTGCACTTAAAAGCTACATAAATACACAAAACAGCCAACAGGCCTGCAGGGCTGGAAATGAGCAGATCCCTCTCTTCTCTGGCCTAGCTGAACAACCTGTCTTGAGCTCCAAGGATATGCCTGGAAGTGTTCTGGGCTCCTTCTGCGTGGAACACAAAGTGTGATCCTTTTATGGGAGCAGCTACAGCCCAGCCTGGAATGGAGGAAAAGAAAAAAAAAGCAGCAGCTGACAAGACAAAGCAGGATGTGGGAGGGAGGCCAGATGAGCACTGCGAACCTACTGCAGGCACTGCGGGGCTGAGGGAGACAGAGAGCATGAGGAGGGCAGGAAAGACCAAGGGAGGGCATCGTGCAGGAGGTAGGGCCCAGGAAGCCCAGAGACAAGAGCAAGCACACGGTGCTGCTGCGTGCAGTGCGAGTAGCCCAGCTAGAGGGCACAGCCTGTGCTGAGGAGCCGTGGGAGGAAGAGAGGGCTGGGAAGGTAAGTGTGTGCACTGGTGTGTGTGTGAGGGGTCTCCTGCCAATTCTGAGTACGCATGAAGGCTACGTTTCTGAAGATCACCATGGTGACCATGTGGAAGCTGGCCTGGACAGGCAGCCTGGAGGCAGGGAGACCAGGGAGGAGGCTGTTCCGACAGTTCAGGCCAGAGTCAGGGAGGGCTGACCTAGGGCACTGGCAGTGGAGATGGGAGGGGAGTGAAGCTGTGAAGGACACACAGACAGACAGAGAGCAGGGCTTGGTGACTGATGGCAGGGGTCAGGCAGAGTTAAAGATGATGACACTGTGCACACAAAAGACGGCGCTAACAGCAAAACCACCAACAGATACAGAGCTGCTGGGAAGGGGAGCTCGAGGGGAGAAGACGGTGAGCACCCCTCGCAGAGCCTCACATAGAAACGGGCACCTAACAGGCGCCCGGTCACGGATGGATGCGGATGGTTCACAGACGGGCCATAAGCTCAGCAGGCTGTTTTCTCTCTGGGCACATGCAGACTGGTCACATATGCATAGTCACTGGTCGGTGGGAGCAGGGCTGGGGGGCTGATGACTTGACTGGGAGATCCTATCTATGGACCCAATTTCACATTCCAAGAGGATAGTGGCTCAAATTAAATTGATATTGGCAGGCTGGGGACAGCGCTCAAAGAGTTTCCAGCTCGATCAAGGAAAAGCCAGAGAGAAACTTTGTCCTCTCATGGTGGTCCATTAATGTGATTAATACATATCCCCAGGCACTTGATAGTGGCAAAATGCCTTATCAGCCCTGGTTATGATTACCCACCTGCTATCTCGAGCTCTCTAGTCTGACCACTAAGGTGCAAGGGTGATGTGAATCTTAAAATACACCCCCTTCCTCAGGTATGCCTGGTCATAGCTCAGGGCTGAGAAAGTCACAGGTTCAGGCTGATGGAATGAAGGTGGACTTTGGGCTCACACCACCTGGGCCAAGATCCCTGTCCCACCATCAACAAATGTGTTAGGTAAGTCCCGTCACTCCTTAGAGCCTCAATGTCTTATCTGTCAAATAGGGTATACTACATAATACTTCCACCTCCCAAGACTGCTGTGTCAAAGTAAATGAAATTAACCTCTACAAAAAAACACAGCACCATGCCTGACACTTAATTTCCAAATAGTATCTTTTATTTTTTCTCTGGGGAAAACAAAAGCCAAGTTCTGTGTTAAACAGATGCTTTCTGCAATAATACAATCTAGTGGAGTATTACAGAAGAGCCTGGGACTAAGGACCCGCTATCTGGATTCTGGCCCCAGCTCTGACTTGCAGCATAATATCTGGGCAAACCCCCTCTGTTTCCCGCTCTGTGTAATGGGGTGATTAGGACTAGATTCACTGCTTATCTGGGAAAGGCAGGATCTGAGCACAAGGAATCGTACCCAAGTAAGCCGCTGTTACTGCTGGCATGTGTCGCATCCCTCTGGTATGCTTGGGTTGGGGAGAAGATCTCTGTGGTCCAGACTTCTCCAGACCAGCAGCTTCCACTCTGCAGGCACTTAGGATTGGAAAGTACCTTGAAGGCCACCTATCCAAACCTCTCCATGCTGCTCTTGTCACTCCCTCCCTCCCGTTACATACACATGCCATGTTCCTTCTGGACTTTGAAACTCCCTTTATTCTTTCTCCTGCTCTGAATTGTTCAAATACCTCCTCTCTGAAACTCTTTATGACTCCTCTAGGCCCTTTTGATTCTCCTCCCAATTTCCCCACCCATCCATGTTACTTCTCAGTCTAGAGCACACACATCTGGCAATGTGGCTGTTCAGTCCCATCTCCTGGAAGTTTGCCTTGACTGACTTTGTCTACAAAGCCACTTTGTAAATCTTACAAATACCTCTGTGTCCCAAATGCCATCAGGGTTAAAGAAAGACTTTTGGACTCAATAGAGGGATCAGGGACTAAGAGAGTCTTGGCATCCAGACTCCCACTTCATTCATTCCCCAGGCACTGGGTCAGCTCCCACCAAGGACAGCACTGCTGGGAATGAGAGAGCAGAGCACGGTTCAATTCAACAACATTTACTGAGGCCTGTTTGGTGCCTAGACTTGTGTGGTGTGCTGGGGCACAGATAGCTGATGCAGAGTCCTTGCCCTTGAAAAGCTTAGTCTGATAGAGGGAAGGAGACACTAGGGGAAGTAGACACAGCAACACAAAACCTCAGATTTGGGAAGTATTCCAGAGTCAACAGGACAGGGTAGATGGTGCTGCCACCAAGTGAGATAGGGAACAGAGGAGGAAGATCACTTTAGAGTTGAGATGGGGACTAAGATGACCAAATCTCTTTTGGTCACAGTAAGGTGCCTGTGGGCCATCCAAGGGGAGATGTCTGACGTGCAGTCGAGTACAGGAGGCTAAATCTTGGGGGAAGGGCCAGGGCTAGACAGAGATTTGGGCCTCAGCACTTTATAGGAACTAGTAATAAGCACAGGCATTTTTCAAGGAGGGGGTGGTAAACAGCATCAATGCAGCAGCACAGACTGACAAGGGCCCACTGATTTGGTAATTAGGAGGTCAAAGCAACTCTGGGGGTAAATGCCAAACTGCAGCAGGTTGAGGAGTAAGAGGGTAGTGAGGAAATGGAGAGTGCTGAGTGTAGACTACTATTCTGAGACGTTTTGATGGGAAGGGAGGGAATGACAAGCTATGATAACCCAACAGAGGGATGCAGGGTCAAAGGAGATTTTGCTTGTGTTGCTGCTATTGTTGCTTTGTTTTGTTTTGTTTTAAGATGAGAAAAGCTCAGGCACGTTCCTAGGTTGAGAGCAAGAGCCAGCAGAGCAAGGTAGAGGCTGGGGTGAGGTCCCAGCGATGCTGGCAGAGGTGGCTCCAGAGCACAGGTGGAGGAGCAGGCTTTGAGGTGGGGGCAAGGCCACCTCATCCTAGAGACTGGCGAGAAGGTTGAGTGCAGCCGCAGATCAGTTCACGAGGGCTGGACCTCAGGTCAGGGGGCTCTGCCGGATGCCTCCATGTGCTCGAGGAAGCTAGGGTGAAATGGGAGAAGGGGAGGGGCTTGAGGTGAGCGGTAAGGGTTTAAGAATAGTAAGGAAATGGGAGAGAAAGTGGTCAAAAACAAGTACAAGTTCAGACAAGCAGAACTGAGGCCTCGCCCGAGATTAAAAATCATACCTTCTGCAGTGGCAGCAATCTCGTAGGGCTATGTGGTTTTCTCCAGCAGAGCTCAGCTACCCGGGCCTAGGAGCAGGGGAAGCAGAATGGGGAGGATCAATTCCAGCTCAGGGGTTTGCAAGTCAGATATGGCCAAAGGATGGGCAGAGCTGAAGGTGCTGATGATGAGTGGCTGAACTGAGCAACCACAGACAGGATAGAGGGGAAGCAAGGTCAAGGGATGCAGGAAATGGAGGGGTGGAGATCTGGATGCAGGCAAAGAGCAGATGTCATGGGATGCAAAGGTGAGAACCAGAAGGACGAGAAGTGGTGGTCATCGAGTGGGATGCTGGGATGTCAGCTTTCAGAGGTGGTACAGCTCCGAATGATGGAAATGGATTGCTGAGTGTAGTGGAGAATGAAAGTCACCGGAGTTGAGGAGCTGTAGAGTGTCAGATGAGTCATTCAAATGAAATAGATATTGCTCCAGAAAGCAAGAAGGGAATCAGGTGCTAAAGGCTTCCATGATTATGAGGGAAGTGGCTCAGGGTCAGAAAATGACAGAGGAAAGGAAAGGGAAACAACCACAGGCATTTACCAGTGCAATATTCAGTTTGACCACAGAACCCAGGGTGGATGGGGTAAAGGAGACTCACAGGAGGTATGGCTACCATGGTAAGTTGGGCCAGAATCAGAAAGATCTTCTGAAAGTCAGGCTAAGAAGCCTAGACTCAACAGGAAGGCAATAGGGAGCAACTGAAGGTTGCTAAGCAACTATCAGAGGTATACTTTGGAAAGATAATAGAGGGAAACGGCACTGGGCATGGAGTCAGAAGACCTAGGTTCAATAATAAACAGCAAGCTACCATTTATTGTGCACTTACTCTGTGCAGGCCACTGTGCTAAGCACTCTAGGGGGATTGTCTTATCCATTAACACACTGGACTCAGTTCAGTCAGGTCTTAAGCTGTATGATCTTAGGTAAGAAAACCCTACCCCTCCCCTCTCTGGACTCAGTTCTCCCATCTGTCAGTGGGAGTGAGACTGGGATAGATTGTCCCCAAAGGGCCCTTCCAACTCAGTCATTTTAGGGTTGTGTGGCCCTGAGGCTTGCAGGGCCTCACCCTCTTACCGGATGGAATTCAAGAGACTTACAGCCGAAGGAGTTGGGGGCTGGCCCAGCAAGGTGAGCCCAAGCAGGACTCAACCATCCGGGGCCAGTCAAGGGAGGCGGAGCAGGTGAACAGCCTCCAGCCCCTTCTTGCTTCCCACTGGCCTGCAGAAAATCGGCGAGCATTCCGTCCTGAGAGAGAAAGAGGACGTAAGGAGAAGGAAGCAGTGAGGCCCCACCGCCCAACATTTCACCTCAGAAAGTTTGGCTCTGTCCCTCCCCATCCCCCCCAGACTCCCCCACCTATACCTCCCAACTGCTCAAAGCACTCAGCCCAGTTTAGTTGGCTCTGAGAAGAAAAGGAAAAGGGAGATTTGTCCACTGCTGCCGCAGGACCCTCTTGGGCAAAGCTAAACCTTTAACACAGGAGGTGTTTGCCTGGTGCTTCTTAGCAGAGAGCTGAGGACAGTGGCAGCGGCTCCTGCCTGGGCTGCCTTAGGCCCTACGACTAGGGCTAGTCTCCCTCACCAGTCTTGGTGTTGGCCACGATCAGTTCAACGGTCCATCTGAGGATGTAGGTAGGTCGGATCCCGCTCATCCCCAAAGCTGGCAGTTCAGAGAGCATCCTCTCCAACAGGGCCTGCGTGAAGTTCTGGGAGTGCAGGCCCCTGAGCAGGGGCTGCCAGAACTGAGAGAACGGCTTTGGCACCATGACGTCATTCAAGTCCACGTTTTCTGGTTTGTAAGGCACACCCATTGGGGGGTGGGCAATAGGAGGGAGAGGGCAAGAGAGCACGAAAGAGAGAGCAAGAGACAGCAAGAGAAAGGAAGTGAGAGTGAGAGCAAGAGAATGTGTGCGCGCGCATGAGCCAAGCCCCCCACCGACAACAGAGTTGCCACCGCAGAACAAAGAAAAGAGGAGAGCAGACAGCAGGGAGAGAGAGAAACCAGTTAGTATCTGGCAACCAACAACTGACTCAAAATAAAGTATAAACAAAACAGAGCTCTGGTTCTAGCTTCAGCTTTGTCAATAACTCACTGTGTGACTTTGGGTCAGTACCTTCCCCTCTCTGGACCTCGAGTCTGACCATCTGTAACATGAGGATGTTAGACTAGATGACCTCACAAGGCCCCCTCCAATTCTGCTGTTCTAGCTCTCTAGCTAGCAGCTAAATCACAAGGAACACGGCACAACAATGTCATTAGACTCCCCCACCCCACCCCCATCCCCCCCCCATCCCATTCCAGACCACTTAAGGACAGCCCCACAACTGTCAGTGGGGCTACCTGTTCTGCTCAGCCAGGTAGGCTGAGGGGCTTCCAGAGGCCATAGAGAAACAGCCTTCACACCCCAGTCCAGGGCCCCCCAGCCCACCCCAGGTGTTCCCCACCCAGGAAACAGAACCCTAAGTCTGCAGTGAGCCCCCAGAACCCTACCTTCATACTCTATCTGCAAAGCTGCCAGCTGTTCAAATGTGGGGGACAAGGAAGCCATCATCCAGAAAAGCATCCAGCACAGCCTCCCTGGAACAAGAGAGACACTAGTTTAGCAGAGTGATGCTGGCAGAAGACCTGTTCCTACCTCCTCCACCCACCCCCAAAGTCGCTAATGCCTCTGGCTCAAGTGGCCAAAGCAGCATAGGGAGAAAGGTGGTGGGTGGGGTAGGAGCTAGGGAGGAAGGGCGTTGACAATTGGATCTTAGGCTTCAGCCTCCTTGGGCAGGGGCTGGCTAGAGGCTGGGATCAGTGGGTTTCGAACGAGTATTTACCAAGCACTAATGCTGACCTATATCCCATAATGAGGGAAGCAGTGTCCAAATACACTTCAACACACAAATAGAAAAAAGTTTCAGATCCACAGAGGAAGAAATTCAATGCCTGGGATCATGAGGTCAAGGGCTTTTAGGCTCAGTTCTTGCAGTCTGTTTCTCTTGACCATTCTCCAGTACCTTACCCCATCTCTCCTCCCTGGCTACCTTCTTTTAGATCCCAGAAGTCGAAACCTTGGGCACTGCACTGTGATACCAAATATGGTCCATATATTTTATTACTAGTGGATTTAAAAACCCAGAACGAAGTAAGAGGTGTTGCAGGAGTAGGCTATAGGGGTAATCTCTCATTCCTACCTATTAGCCCATTTATGCCCAGTGTTCCATTATTGGAACGCTAAGCCTGTGGGAGTTATTTATATCCTACTGCTTAGGTCTTTACCAAGGTGTGATTTTTCACACAAAAAAACGTGCAACCTCCAGCATAAATGGGTTAATAGTTCAAACCTACACCAGCAGCAGCAAGTGATTCCTCCAGAAGCGAGTGGCTTCCCAAGAGGCTCTCTGCTACAGTTTGGATGTTTATCCACTCCAAATCTCATGTTGAAATTTGATCCCCATGTTGACCATGGTGCCTGCAGAAGGGGTTTGGGTCATTGGGTCAGATCCCTCATGACTCACTTGGTGCTGCTCCCACAGTATCAGCTTTTTGTTCTATCGGATTCTGCAAAAGCTGGTTGTTAAAAAGAGCCTGACATCTCCCCCTCCACCTTGTCATTTGATCTCTGCACACGTGGGTTCCCCTTTGCCTTCCGCCATGAGCGGAAGCAGCAGCGTGAAGCTCTCCACCAGAAGTAGATGCTGGCATCATGCTTCTCGTACAGGATACAGAAGCATGAGTCAAACAAACCTCTTTTCTTCATAAATCAACCAGCCTCGGGTATTTCTTTATAGCAACACTAAACAGACACAGACGCTCTCCTAGCTGACCAAGCCTAGACGCAGAAAAAGAGCTCCCAAGGTGTCCTAGTGCCTGGAAAGTTGACAGACTTAGATCCTCCCTCCAGCATTACCAGGCAGACACTACTGTGTTAGGGGGCATAGTCTTTCCAGCTGCTAATGAAGCCACCACCCACCCCTTTGCTGAAGGCAGAGCCAAGAAACCTAGGCTGGGCAACACTGATAAAACACTTTTGGAACTAGTATCCTGGCACATGAAGTGAAGACTCTCAGGGCAACCCCAGCCTACACCTGCAGGTTCCCACTCAGGCTTACTCTGCCACCTACCACCTACCTACACTCTCCAACTTCTCTCTAGCCTAGGTTTACCATTGCCTCCACAGGTTCTTAGCAGAAAGTCCCCCCAAAGCCCTTCCAGCTGAATTTAGTTAGAAAGCCCCCAAGAGCTAAGAAGGAAAAAGAATGGGTAGACATACTATGTGCCTGCTCTGGACTGAGCTGAGCACTTTGTTTTGGAAAAAGGCTCACAGCCATACTTAGAGAATAAGAACTTAGTCTCTAGGAGCCAGACTCTAAGAAGGTTCCGCCTCTGCTCCCCTAACCATGACTATCCAAGGGATGCAAATACCCTCCAATGGCAGGTGAAAAGAAAACGTCAGGCCAAGCGTGGTGGCTCACGCCTGTATCCCCTGCACTCTTGGGCGCCCAAGGCAGGCAGATCACCTGAGGCCAGGAGTTCCAGACCAGCCTGGCCAACATGGAGAAACCCCCATCTCTACTAAAAATACAAAATTAGCCAGGCGTGGTGGCGCACGCCTACCTACTCGGGAGACCTGAGGCAGCAGAATTGTTTGAACCTGGGAGGCGGAGGTTGCAGTAAGCTGAGATCGCGCTACTGCACTCCAGCCTGGCCGAGAGAGCAAGACTCCATCTCAAAAAAAGACCAGGCCAGCTGCAGTGGCTTACACCTGTGATCCCAGCAGTTTGGGTGGCCAAGGCAGGACAATCTCTTGAACCCAAAGACTCGAAACCAGCCTGGGCAACATGTATTGAGACCCCATCTCTACAAAAACTTTAAAAATTAGGACAGGGCGCGGTGGCTCACGCCTATAATCCCTCCCCTTTGGGAGGATGAGGCGGGTGGATCATGAGGTGAAGAGATCAAGACCATCCTGGTCAACATGGGGAAACCCCGTCTCTACTAAAAATACAAAAATTAGCTGGGCATGGTGGCGCGCACCTGTAGTCCCAGCTACTCGGGAGGCTGAGGCAGGAGAATTGCTTGAACCCAGGAGGCAGAGGTTGCGGTGAGCCGAGATCGTGCCATTGCACTCCAGCCTGGGTAACAAGAGCGAAACTCCGTCTCAAAAAAAAAAAAAAAAAAAAAATTAGGCGGATGTGGTAGTGCATGCCTGTTGGTCCCAGCTACTCAGGAGGCTGAGGTGGGAGGATCTCTTGAGCCCATGAGGTTGACGCTGTGGTAAGCTATGTTCGCACCACTGTACTCCAGTCTGGGAGACAGAGTAAGACCCTACGGTAAAAACAGAGAAAAGGCCAGGTGCAGTGGCTCATGCCTGTAATCCCAGCGCTTTCAGAGGCCGAGACGGGCAGATCACTTGAGGCCAGGAGTTCGGGACCAGCCTGGCCAACATGGCGAAACCCTGTCTTCACTCAAAAATAGAAGTAGCTGGGTGTGGTGGCTCACGTCTGTAGTCCCAGCTACTCTGGTGGCTGAGGCAGAAGAATTGTTTGAACCTGGGAGGTAGAGGTGGCAGTGCGCTGAGACTGCTCCACTGCACGTCAACCTGGGCAACAGAGCAAGACTGTTGATATATGGTGGGCACTGCTAGTCTTGCCTTTTTTTGAAAAAAAAAAAAAAAGGCAAGACTAGCAGTGCCCACCATATATCTTTTACCTCAAACGTGGACAAGGGCTAGGCAGTGTAATTATCGAGGGATTTTTCTAGTTTTCAAGAGCTCCATATGCCACCTGACAGAGAGGAAAACAGCTGGCCAGAAGATGGATAATAGTGGGCATTCCTGCCTTTGCCATTCTGAGTATAGGCAACCCTCACCTGGAAGCTGGCAGGGTTGAGGGCAGACGGTTCTGCCAAATGTAGGGTCACTGTGGAGGGGAAATGAGGATTACCCCTGGGATTTTGTACAGGAGAATGGCAAGCTAGGATATGGAAACCGATTTCAAAGAGGCTGCTACCCTCTATCCTAGAGAATATGCAGATCCCAGTTACCTAGTTACACACCTGTTCTCGCATGTAACGCCCTTGAGCTCTGCCAGGACACATTCTACACGTGGGGCACGGGTTATTCCACGCCTTAATGGCCTTAGGTAAATACCTAAATTTCTCCAGCACCTGCCAGCAAAGAGGGTCCCATCAGAAGGCTGGTTCAGCCAAGCAACGCACCTCCACCCCTCCAGGATCCCTTCCCATAGGACCTCTCAGCACTACCCTGCAGGGACAGGGCAGGGCATGAGGGGGTGGGTCCACAACTCCCCTATTGGCCTTGCTACTAAAAATAGCCCTGACTCTCAAATGCAAGACTTTCTCCCTCCCCCTCCCCCCCTCCCCCAGCTGAATTTCCTGTGGGTAAATACTAGATGTTCAGTGGAGGAATTTGGCCAGAGATAGAGACTCTTGGGCCAAAGCGCCAAGGATGAGGGGAGGTAATGAGATACAGAAGGTAACTGGGAGATCCAGGTTCTAATCCTGATTCTTATCATTAACTGTATATGTGACCCCCCTCCACTCATCCATGGCTTCAATTTCTTAATCTGTGAAAGGGGGAGAGCTGAGCTAAATGGTTTCTGAGTCACCCTCGTTTTCTACTAAAAACAGCACCCCTCCAGCTCACCCAATTTACGGAAGCTCCTGGGCCCCATCTAATGGTCAGCTGCGAATTGCAGGGCTGTGCAACTACCCATCACAGTTGTTCCCTACCACCCAGTAGGGGCACATTATCCGCAAACTTCATCAACTGCTCCCTTCCATCGGTGTGGAGGATCAGCCAATTGGACGCTGCTCCTCTTGTCTCCTTCCTAGTTCCCCCTTCTCTCCTCTTCCGAAGTTCCCTCACGCTTTGTCACTTTTCTTTCAATTCCTTCTCAAGACTTCTCTCAGGTAGCTGGCAAGAGGGAAGAAATGGCTGGGCAGATGAGAGCATACCAGGTCCAGGGTACTTTCTTACCGTAAACTGCTCCTCTTCATATGATACCAGCAGTTCTCGGGCTCTTTCTGAAACAGAATGGGGAGACAGATAGGACTGCCAGCCCAGACACCTGTTCCTGCTGGGATTCTGAGCCTCTCTCAGCTCATTTCTTTTTTTTTTTTTTTTTTTTGAGATGGAGTTTCGTTCTTGTTGCCCAGGCTGGAGTGCAATGGCGTGATCTCAGCTCACCGCAACCTCTGCCTCCCAGGTTCAAGTGATTCTCCTGCCTCAGCCTCCCAAGTAGCTGGGATTACAGGCGTACACCACCACGCCCGGCTAATTTTGTATTTTTAGTAGAGACGGGGCTTCTCCATGCTGGTCAGGGTGGTCTCGAACTCCTGACCTCAGACTTGCCCACCTCGGCCTCCCAAAGTGCTGGGATTACAGGCGTGAGTCACTGTGCCCATCTTCACCTCTTTTTGAGTTATAACTGGGAAACCAGAATTCCTTTCCCACCGACTTCACAGGGGCTCAAGGAAGACGGTTTGTGAGGTGAATGTGTCACTGTACTATGAAAAACAACCAGGGAAGATGGTTTGTGACAGTAATTGTTTAAGCTAGACCACCACAGGCCCCAGAGGAAATGCTGAGCCAGGGAAATACACAGTGTTAACTCTAAGCCTGAGCATTCCGGGCTCATGGGCCCCTTTCTGCCCTCCAAAACACCTACCATATAGCTCTTTACGACTCAGGGCCTTTTTGCAATGGGAATCCATCTCTTCGCTGCCTTTGCTGTCTCCGTCGGCCTTTACATCTGACTCCACACTTTTCCCATTGTCCTGAAGTTCTGGTTTCTGTTCTGTGATGTCATCGCCGATATGTCCTTATCTTCCTCTTGGTCCTCGTCCTCTATCCCTTCCCTGAACTCCTCCAACTCCCAGGTCTCTCTCAGGCTGCTCTCCAGTTGGCGGCACCAATAGGTCTTCTGGAGCCAATCCAGGACAAAGTAGCAGCCTAGAGGAGGGAAGACAGGTAGTGCCACAGGATCGGGCAGGCAGCTAGCAGGCCTCCAGCCTCATCTTGTGGGCATTATAGGAAGGCCCCAGGAAGAGTCTCGGCTCCAAAGTTCAAAATCTCAAATATCCAGAAGCAGCCTCTTTAACTCTGGGTTATCCCCCTGTTCTTTGCTTTCTCCTGCTCACCAGCACTTTTCCTAGAAAGGCACTAATATTGCACTTAGAGACGGGATGTCAAAAACAGCAAGGAGCTGGTAAGTGGGAGAAGTAGGAATTAGCCCCATTAGCTAGTTACATGTCCTTGGCTAAGTCTCCCCTTTTGTAGATCTGTCTTCCCATCGTAACGGTGAGGCTAAATCCGGGATCTTAATTGGGATGGGTGGATGTCCAAAGAACTCCTGGGTTCATGACACTGCTGATGGCTCATGCCTGGCAACCTCCCTACCTTCATTACGGTGAGGTATGTGAGGCTAATGAGGCACTACCTCAGAAACAAAATTTAAGGGGAGTGGCCAGGCACTGTGGCTAACACCTATAATCCCAGCACTTTGGGAGGCCAAGGTGAGTGAGTCACTTGAGGTCAGGAGTTTGAGACCAGCCTGGCCAACATGATGAAGCCCCATCTCTACTAAAAAAAATACAGGCTGGCGTGGTGGCTCACGCCTGTAATCCCAGCACTTTGGGAGGTCGAGGCGGGCAGATCATGAGGTCAGGAGTTAGAGACCAGCCTGACCAACATGGTGAAACCCTGTCTCTACTAAACATTAAAAAAAAAAAAAAAAATTAGCCGGGTGTGGTCTATAATCCCAGCTACTCAGGAGGCTGAGGCAGGAGAATCACTTGAACCTGGGAGACAGAGGATGCAGTGAGCTGAGATTGCACCACTGCACTCCAGCCTGGGCCACAGAGCAAGAGTCCATCTCAAAAACAAAAACAAAAACAAAACAAAACAAAAATTAGTCTGGTGTAGTAGCGTGTGCCTATAGTCCCAGCTACCCAAGAGGCTGAGGCAGAAGAATCACTTGAACCCGGGAGGTGGAGATTGCAGTGAGCTGAGATCGTGCTACTGCACTCCAGCCTGGGAAACAGGGTAAGACTCGTCTCAAAAAAAAAAAAAAAAAAAAAAACCCACCAAAAAAAAAAAAAATACTTAAGGACAGGCCAAAAACCTCTGTAGTCAAAAGTATCAAAACAGTGCCTTGCCAAGCCATGTTGGAAGCTGAAACAAAAGGAGAAATCAGTAATACTAACCCTATTTTATTTAAAGTTTTGATATTGTGTTTATCATGAATTTTTCTAAACTAATATGCTATTTATCTTGATTATGGAACTTTTGACTTCTTCCCACCTTGAATGTTGTGCCCAAGGCAAGGCCTTACTTCTTTCAACCTAGTCCCAGCCCTGACTCCAGGTGGAGACCCTCCTGCCTATTCCTCTATCCTCAATGCCACCAAGCCCAGGCCCCTGGGCTTAACTGTGATAGGTATACCCTCTGAGGACTCACCTCTACGGCAGTCATTTATATGGGGCATTTTCTTGTGGGTCAACTCATGGCGAAGGTCAGACAACCCAATCCGGAATGTTTACCTGATTATAGGGGAGGGTGTGAGTACAGAAATGAGAAAAGATTAAAGCTGGAAGGAAGCCAGAATTAATTATCCTGACTATCCCCTGCCCCATTTTACAACTAGAGAAACAGGTCCTAAAGAAGATTCCAATCATAGTGACAGAGCCAAGATCAAAACCCAGCTCTCCTGATTATTTTTTTACTGCTCTATGGAGGAGGTCTTCAAAATAAGAAAAGCAGGCCGGGCACAGTGGCTCATGTCTGTAATCCCAGCACTTTGGGAGCCCAAGGCGGGCGGATCATTTGAGGCCAGGAGTTGGAGACCAGCCTGGCCAAGATGGTGAAACCCCGTCTCTACTAAAAATACAAATGTAATCCCGGCTACTCGGGTGGCTAAGGCATGAGAATCGCTTGAACCTGGGAGGCGGAACTGTGGTGAGCCAAGATCACACCACTGCACTCCAGCTTGGGCAACAGAGCAAAACTCTGTCTCAAAAAAGAAAAGAAAATCAGAAACAGAAAAGGACACACCTCCCCTAACCACCAACCACCCTTCTACAACAAAGAAATCCCTGTGAATCAGAGCATTAACAATCATGTTCTCCAGTCTCCCTCTCCCCTGCTCCTTCTCCCTGAGTATCCTTTACCCCCTGCTTCCCCTCCCACACCTCCTCCAGGAAGCGCTAATGACTGAAAACATGCCTGCCCTCTGGGCCTCTATATACTTCACATATTGACTCAAGGCAGGATGTCTAGTTATGGAAGTGAAGACATGCGATGGGAATTCCTGACTTACAAAGTGACTCATAGTGGCTGGGGCTGTCTCCTCCCTTCAGACTGTCAGCTCCCTGAGGACACTCATTGTGACTGTCACCTCTTCCTGTCCCCCACCCAACGTTATATTTGGGCTCCTCCCAGCAAGCTGGGCAGGCCAAGCCCTTCTGAGATACCAGTCATGAGCAAGGGGAGCAACTGTGCTTCCTTCAAGCTAGAAGATGAGGCTCTGGGATTCCTGCTGGGCTTGGCTGGTAGTGATGGGATAAGCTAGTCTGACTGTGTGCCCACATTACTCCACACCCCATTTGGTGAGCTCTCTCGGAGAGAGAATTGAGCAAGGCCACTTGTATGATACGTACCTCTTGAGCCAGACACTTGAGGGGGAGCTTAGCAAACTTTGTCTTCCTCTCTGAGATAAGATTCACAAACCTGGAGTTGAGGGAGAAATGAGTCGTGTAGCCCAAGGAACTGTTTTATTCCAAACACTTTGCTGAGTTACTGACACCCTGCATTTATTTCCACAACTTTTCCACTGACTGTCCTGTCCTACTCTTACATTTACTAGAGTGTCCTATAACGTAGCCATACATGATGAATAAGACACTGCTCTAGCCTTGAACAGTTCGGTCTGGGTTAAATAATCATGACATAATGTACGTATCACGCTAGAACATAGTATGTTATAAATGCTGCAAAGGACTACGTCAAACGACAATGGGGAGCACAGCTAACCAATGGAGAAAGTAAGAAGAGAAAGGGAGGATCTCAAGGCAGACAAAGGGAACAATTGATAAACAAAGACTTTGACAGATACGAAAACTCAGTAGCAACCTTTTTTTCCAATTTGTATACAGCTAGAATCATGAGCCACTTTGTAAGTCAGGAATTCCCAGCCCATGTCTCTACTTCCATAACTCAGCAACCTTTCAGTGTTCATGGGGTTGAGAAGGGAAAGGGTGGTGCTAGGAATAGACACAACAGGGTTGGAAAGTCTACATTAAATCATGGTAGAGAACATCACGACATTCAGACAAATTCCTCTCGGTGAGGAATCAAAGTAACAAAAATATTAGACCATCAAGAGATCCACATAGATCACCAGGTCTGAATCCCTCCTCCACATTCCAAGAGAAAAAGAAAAATGGAAGAGAAGGCTTTCAGGAAAAAAGGGAAAAAGGAATGTGTTGACAAGGGTACCAAAAGCCGTTAAGTCAAGCAATAATCACAGGCTGATCCACACTGACCTACACGTAGAGTTTTGCTTCAGGTAACACCTGAAACCAAGTTTTGCTTATCACATGCCTCCCCCGCCTCCAGTCCCCAAAGCCCACCTCCACCCTTACCCCATGCAGGTCTTACCTGACCAATGCCATGCCATAGAGCAGTCTAAGTTCATCAGTGCCCAAGCCACCAGTTACATCCAAGAGCTTACAGCGTACCAGGTTAGCAGTAGAAGCCACTGCTAGGGGGAGTTCGTTGCCTGACCTAAAGGGTCACAGTCGAGCACCATCATAAAGAGCCCTTATGTGGCTCCACCCTCCACCTCAGAACCTAGGTTGTTGCAGGCTACACCCATCATATTCTGGTTCAAGAGCATGAACAGACACAAAACAAGAAGGTGAGAGGAGACAGGGTAATGTCTGTGGGATCCAACAGTATATAGGGCATGAGGGGCTGGCTAGGCCATATACAGGACACCTAACTGGTAGACTGTCAATTAAGTGTGGACACACGCCTTTCTTTCACTCCCAAATCAACTCACTGAGCTAGAGAAGCCCCTTACCCCTTGTTAGTCAGCTCCCCAACTCAATCTTACCAACCGGACTGAGGCGCTTCACTCAAACATGGTTTTGCAGGCAAGACTCCTCCCCCGCTCTCCCTTACCTGGAATCCAAATCCACCCTAGGGTACTAAACTACTCCTTAAACCCTGGCTCAGGGCCTCACTAGTAGCTCCGGCATCCTCTCCAAGTTGGGAGAAGGTCACTTTCTGGAGGTAATGGGTAAACCTCACAGATATTAACAATCGTTGAGGCACAACCCCTTACTTTCCATCCACAACGGGATTTCCGCAAGAGATAGCCGCGGTGTTCCCCCAGGTATTTGGGAGAGGAGCAACATTAGGCGACTTAGGGGAAGACTGGAGACAGGGCCTTATAGAAACGACAAAGG
Organism: Ateles fusciceps; assembly: GCA_036589455.1. Taxonomy (NCBI): domain Eukaryota; kingdom Metazoa; phylum Chordata; class Mammalia; order Primates; family Atelidae; genus Ateles; species Ateles fusciceps. The sequence goes on from JAZHEH010002388.1 coordinate 208,863, forward strand.
AAGAGGTGCAGCGCCACCAGCACGCAGGCAAAAAGGGCCGAGCCCGCCACCTTACCTGCTCCTCCACACTGTGATGCGGTTAAGCGCGTACCGCTGCAACTTATGGTCGTCACAGACAGATAAACCGTCACCTGGTCCCACTCGGCCCTGCTGACCCAGGCGACCACGACACCGTGGGCCCAAAGTGGCAACACCCCTTTCTCTTTTGATGCACTTTCCGTACCACGAACTCCACACGAGATCCATCCCCTGGGAACCCGAGACCGGGCCCGGCCTCGGATTCCCACCACATACTGAGCTCAACACCAGGCTCGGTGCCGCGGTGCTCCACACAACCCTCAGTTCAACGTGCTACCCTCTCTCCGAACCGCCGCCGCGACAGCAGCCAATGGAAGAGCGTAACCCCATACGCAAGCCCGCCTTTCAACGTCAGCGTAGCCAATCGGAACGTGAGAGTTGGGCGCCGACCTAATGACTGCGGGGGTTAAAAACTCGCCGGCCGGAAGTGTTCTTTTCACAAAGCAACCCCTCCCGGGTGCAATCGTTCAGCCTCCGGGTTCCGCCGACTTCCTGGTTGCAACCAGCTTCCGTACCAGACCGGAAACAGTGTTTTCGCTGCAAGGCGAATTTTATCTTGCGCCCCTGGGCGGGCGGCGGCATGATTGTAGTCATCCAGTGAACTGAAAATGCGATTTTAAGTACGTTTTAGTTGCCATGAATCAAGACCTAACCTAGTAAAACACTGGACACTGAAGCAGGGCTACAGAGGAAATATCTCTTATCTAAATAGCTACAGTTGGGTTGGAAAAATCTGTTTTTGTGGCAGGTAACCAGCGGCCCTGCCTTTTAAATTAGTACGAGCAAGGACGGGCGTGGTGGCTCACGCTTGTAATCTTAGCGCTTTGGGAGGCCCGAGCGGGCGGATCACTTGAGGTCAGAAGTTCCAGACCAGCCTGGCCAACAGTGAAACCCTGTCTCTACTAAAACACGAAGTTATATAAAACCAGCAAGATCGAAAAGAAAAAAAAAAATTAGCTGAGCATGGTGGCACACGCCTGTAATCCCGGCTAGTCAAGAGGCTGAGGCACAAGAATCTCTTGAACCCAAGAGGTGGAGGCTGCGGCAAGCCAAGATCGAGCCATTCATTGCACTCCAGCCTGGGCAACAGAGCGAGACTTTGTCTCAGAAATAAGTAAATTAATTAAATAAATAAGTACTAGCCTAGAGACCTGGGTTTTACTCTTAATTTTGCCACTAACTGTGTGAATTTAGACTAGTGTCAGTTTTCCCATCTGTACAGTGAAGATTGTAGGCTGGTATCTGAGGTTTTGTGTCATAGCCGAAAGTTGTAGGATTTTAGTCTGCCAACATTCCACTGCTATGTTGGTTTCAATATCCGCAATGGTATACTTAGTTTTTCTGCGAAATTCCTTGGTGTTTTGGAATTCTGGGAGAAAAGTAATATTATGAAGTTCTTCTGATTTAACAGGTTGGCTAAAATGTTTAGGACTATGTCCCAATCCTTGCAAAAGTTATTTTCCAATGCAGCACTTGAGAGAGAGGGAGAACTGTTGCTATCTTAACAGCATTTCTGTGAGTGGCACTTTTACGTTTTACAGCAACGAATTCCAATTCATTCTCTATATGTGCTTCTTTCTCCACCCTTTTCCTAAGATGTAGTCTGCCCATGGTTCTTTTTTTTTCTTTTTTAAGATGGAGTCTGGCTCTATTGCCCAGGCTGGAGTGTAGTGGCATGATTCTCAGCTCACTGCAACCTCCGCCTCCCGGGTTCAAATGATTCTTTTGCCTCAGCCTCCCGAGTAGCTGGTATCACAGGCGCCCGCCACTATGCCTGGCTAATTTTTGTATTTTTAGTAGAGACCAGGTTTCACCATGTTGATCTGCCCGCCTGGGCCTCCCAAAGTGCTGGGATTACAGGCATGATGCACTGTGCCTGGCCTGCCTGTGGTTCTTGACTGACAGTTATTCTGTCCCAAGTAGCCATGCCAACCAGTTGGCCAGGTGTCTGCCAGATACCCTTTTTCCTTCGGGATCATTACTGTGTGCAGACAAAGAAGTCAGGGGAGTGGTTTCTGACTCCTCAAGATATAGTCCAGTCAGATGAGTTGCCAGATCAGTGGCAATCATTAACACACATTTTGGGGTTTATAGGCTAATAGTTTTTCATAGTACTTTTCAGGAAAAGACCCCTATCTACCCACTTTCGTCCACATAGAGCTTAAGTTCTCTCTATTCCATTAAGAGACAGGGTTTCACCATGTTGAAGGCTGGTCTCCAACTCTTGATCTCAGGCAATCTCCCCGCCTCAGACTCCCAAAGTGCTGGAATTACAGGCGTGAGCCACCGCACCCAGCCTATTACATGTGTTCTAAGAAAACATGACCAAAGCATGCAACAAGAGCATTATGTCTAATATGTGCCAAATGGGGCCTGAGACCTATTGAGAATTAGGAGTTAGTGGACAAAGTGTGTTAAATAGTGGTAATTTTCAAGGAACACTGTGTTAGTTTCCTATTGTTGCTGTAGCAAATTATCACAAACTTAGTGGTTTAAAACAACACACATTTATTCTCTCATAGTTCCGGAGGTCAGAGTTGATAACAGTACCACTGAGCTAAAATCAAGGTACTGGTAGGTTCATGATTCCTCCAGCTGCTCTAGGGGAGAATCCATTCCTTGTCTTTTCTAGTGGCTACTGGCATTCCTTGGCTTGGAGCACATTAGTCCAGTCTTCAAAACCAGCGTCTTCAAAATGTCTCTGCTCCATCTTCCCCTCTGTGTTTATAAAACTCCCCCCAGCCTACCTTTTAAAAGAATACATGTGGTGGCAGAGTCCACCCAGATAATGCAGGGCTAATTTCCACATCTCAGTATCTTTAATTACAATGAAGTCCAATGGTTTTCTTTTTTCTTTCTTTTCTTTTTTTTTACCCACATAAAGTAATATTCATAGGTTGTAGGGATTAGGATGTGAGTATCTTTTGGGAGACAATTCTTTCAGCTTACCACAGGCACTATGGATCTGTCCTGGTACATGCTCAAGAATCCTAAGAATGCCTAGGTTTGTGGTGATGTAGGACACTTCTAGCAGTGCCAGTGGGCATGAATTAAATGAAATCTCCAAGTCCAAGGCATTGTCTGTGAAATCCTGAAGTTAATCAAATTTGCCTTCAAGCTACTGCTTCCCTTTCCTTATTTTACCATATCCCTCCCTCTCACTTCACCCCAACCGCCACTTTTGTGTATCTCGTTCACCTAGAGCACTCCTGTGGCCCCGGCTAAGCAAACATCTATATGTTGATGTTCTTCAAGTCTCTAGCTACAAGTTTTCTGTGGCGATCCAGACACATTTAATCAACTGCTGCACTTATGTGATCCTGGAGGCAAACCAGTATCAACCTGTTCTAAAACTAAAATACTTTCCCCAAAATCTGGCCCTTCTCCTATATCATTCTGTTATATTTGAGGGCGAGATTAAGGGACCAACACCAAGACAAAAGTATGCCAAATAGCAGGGTTTATTAAGCCGGCGACCACGGAGGACTTGGCCTCTCTCCAACCCGTGGCCCCGTATGGAGGGTGTTAAGACCTTTTTATACCCGTAAAAATCACTTTGGGAGTGAAGGTGAGGGGCGGGGGTGGGGGTGAGGGGCTTCAGACATTCCGAGGGCTAGTGACACCTTCAGGGTGGAGATGAGGGTGAGGGGGGGGGTGGAGGTGAGGGGTTTCAGACATTCCTAGAGCCAGGGAGCTAAGTGATTCACAAAAAGGTTAAGATTAGCATTTGTTTATACATTGTCTGGGTAGGGTGGCAATCACAGTCCTTAATTACTTATTCATATTTGGGCTATAGAGAGCAGTTTCAACAGAAAGCCGAGGTATGGTTGAGGTATGCAGGTTTATGGGGCTTTTTACCATGTCGCAATTCAATACATGGCAACATTATCTACACAGTCATCTAAACCTCAGTGTCTCTGCACTCAGGTAGCTTGAACTGTGACTTCACCACTTACTATTTAAAACCTTGAGCGAGTCACTTAACTTTTCTATGCCTCGTTTACTTCATCTGTAGATGGAAATAACAAGAGCATTTATTAATAGTGCTTGCATAATTGTCTCAAAGGACTGGTATGTGGATTAAAAGAGGTGAGCATTGGTTAGTCACGGTGGCTCTCGTCTATAATCCCAGCACTTTGGGAGGCTGAGGAGGGTGGATCACTTGAGGCTGGGAGTTCGAGCCCAGTCTGGCCAACATGGTGAAACTCTGTCTCTACTAAAATTACAAAAATTAGCGGGGTGTCGGTGGCACGCCTGTAATCCCTGCTATTCTGAGGCATGAAAATCGCTCGAACCTAGGAGTCAGAGGTTGTAATAAAGCCCTTTTGATTTTACAGGTTGGCTAAAATATGTTTAGGACTATGTAGCTGAGATCGTGCCACTGTACTTCAGCCTGGGCGACAGAGTGATACTCTGTCTCAAAAGAGGAGAGGGGGAGGGGGAGCTCTTAGAAGAGTGCATGACACACTGTAAGCTATTAGCCTATACATATATATATATATATATATATATATATTTTTTTTTTTTTTGAGACAGAGTCTCACTCTGTCACTGAGGCTGGAGTGCGGTGGCATGATCTTGGCTCATTCCCCTCCCAGGTCCGAGCAATTCTCTTCCCTCAGCTTCTAGAGTAGCTGAGACTACAGGCTCGCACCACTATGCCTGACTAATTTTTGTATTTTTAGTAGAGAAGAGGTTTCACCATGTTGGCCAGGCTGGTCTCAAACTCCTGACCTCAGGTGACCCACCCTCCTCAGCTTCCCAAAGTGCTGGGATTATAGGCTTGAGCCACAGTGCCCAGGCTAGCCTATATATTGTCAGACATGTGAACCAGAGCAACTCCATCTTGAATAGGGGCTGGGTAAAATAAGGCTGAGACCTACTGGGCTACATTCCCAGACAATTAAGGCATTCTAAGTCACAGGATGAGATAGGAGGTCAGCACAAAATACAGGTCCTAAAGACCTTGCTGATAAAACAGGTTGCAGTAAAGAAACTGGCTAAACCCACCAAAACCAAGATGGCCACTAGAATGACCTCCAGTCATCCTCACTGCTACACTCCCCACCAGCTCCATGACAGTTTTCAAATGCCATGGCAATGTCAGGAAGTTACCCTATATGGTCTAGGAAAAGGAGGCATGAATCCACCCCTTGTTTAGCATATCATCAAAAAATAACCAGGCTGGGCACAGTGGCTCACACCTGTAATCCTAACACTTTGGGAAGCTGAGGCTACTGGATTATCTGAGCTCAAGAGTTTGAGACCAGCCTGGGAAACATGGTGAAACCCCATCTCTACTAAAACACACAAAACAAAACAAAACAAAAAACAATTAGCCGAGCATGGCTGTGTGTGCCTGTAGCCCCAGCTACTTGAGAGGCTGAAGCAGGAGAATTGCTTGAACCCGGGAGGCAGAGGTTGCAGTGAGCCAAGATCGTACCACTGCACTCCAGCCTGGGCAACAGAGCAAGACTCCATTAAAAAAAAAAAACGTAAAAATGGGCAACCAGCAGTCCTCGGGGGCTTCTCTGTCTCTGGAGCGGCCATTCTGTTTTCTTTTACTTTCGTTTTTTTTGAGACGTGATCTTGGCTCACGGCAACTCCGCCTCCTGGGTTCAAGCCATTCTCCTGCCTTAGCCTCCGGAGTAGCTGGGACTACGGGCATCCACCACTATGCCCGGCTAATTTTTCTATTTTTAGTAGAGACGGGATTTCACCACGTTGGCCAGGATGGTCTTGATATCCTGACCTCGTGATCTGCATGCCTCGGCCTCCCAAAGTGCTGGGATTACAGGCATGGGCCACTGTGCCCAGCCTTACTTTACATTCTGAATAAACTTGCTTTCAGTTTACTCTATGGACTCACCCTAAATTCTTTCTTGTGCAAGATACAGGAGACCCCTCTCTTGGGGGTCTAGATCTGAACCCCCTTTCCTGTAACATCTTTCTGGCAAACCCCAAAGGGACTATAGTGAGGAAACTCTTACCCAAAAGCTAACTTTGGGGTAACTGGTGGGTGGTGTTGACAGTGTTACCATCCTTCACCACTTCACCTCCTCACTCGCTTCCACTGTTCCATCTTCTCACTCACCCTTTGTGCCACCCTCCCCCAAAACTACATAATCAACCCACTACCTTTTCAATCAGTCCTCTTCTTTTCATCTCCATGGCCACTGTTCTAATTCAGGCTTGGTTTTCTCTGGAGCACTGTACTACCTTCCTAACCGGTCTCCCTCTGCTTCCATCCCTTACATAGAAGAGAAGGAGTCTTATAAACTAGGAACTCATCTTGTTATAATAATAAATCCCTAGACTTTTTTCCTGAAACAGTAGGCATTAAAGAGCTTTTCAAGGTTTTGTTTTTTGGTCTAGCGAGGTGGCTCATGCCTGTAATCCCAGCACTTTGGGAGGCTGAGGTGAGTGGATCACTTGAGGTCAGGAGTTCAAGACCAGCCTGGCCAGCATGGTGAAACCTGGTCTCTACTAAAAATACAAAAATTATCCAGGCATGGTGGTGTGCACCTATAATCCCAGCTACTTGGGAGGCTGAGGCACAAGAATCGCTCGGACCCAGGAGGCGGAGGTCGCAGTGAACCGAGATGGCACCATTGAACTCCAACCCGGGCAACAGAGCAAGACTCTGTCTCAAACAAAATAAAACAAAACAAAAAATTTTTTGTTGTTGTTTTGCTTTTGTTAAAACACGTGTGCTGAATGAAAAGACCCCCCCCCCCAAACATGCTTTGTGTGAGCAACATGGCTGTTTATTCACCTGGGGTGCAGGCAGGCTGAGGCCGAAAGGGCATCAGTAAAGGGCGGTGGGATAGGAGTTGGTTTATAGGTTGTGAAGAAGGCAGTGGAAAGTTACAAAAGTTAAGTTTAGGGCGTTCTTTGCAAGCTGGGAGGGGGGTCGTAGGATGTGAGATCATGAGGTTGGCCAAGCCAGGAGGGGTCGTAGGGTGTGTAGTCCCAAGATTGGCCAAGCTGGGAGGGGGTCATAGGGTGTGACATCACCAGGTTGGCCAAGGTTGATTACAAAGTCCAATGGCCTTGTCAATTTGAGGCCAGAATAAGAAACAATAGAAGGATGTCTCAAGTTGGACGCTACAGGGGTTGATCGCTCTTCCGGAAACTCATCTGGAGTGTACATGCAGGTCACAGAGATTACCATGCTATTCATGGTGCTGTCTAAGACCTTACAGTCCTGTCTTTTTATATTAGTAATATAAAGGAAAAAGAGTGAAGAGTGGAGGGCAGTGGAATATTAGGAAGGCCAGCACAGAGGTGATTGGGGCGATCGTTCTCAGGGCTTCCTCGAGCAGAATTGAGGGTAGCGTGGAAACCTAAAAATTGGGAAAGGAATTTAGACTGCTGGGAGATCTTGGGAGCAAGGGGTGATATTGTGGGATTGCTAGAGGAGCGTTTGTCATATTGACCAATTGTTTATAGCTTGTGTATAATTTTTGCAGGAATTGAGAGATTATTTGGAAAATACAGGTTCCAAATAAGAGAAGGAGAAAGATAGGTATCAGAGGACTAAGGTTTGGAAGAAGCCATGACACCCAGTTAAGAGTGTCCAGGCAGTGCAGCCGGGTCCCCAATAATTATTTGCCTGATTATCGAGCGTTTGAGTTTCTTTTAATTTATCTGATGGCATCATATACTAGGCCAGACTGGTTTACATAAAAACAACATTCTTCATTTAGAAATAGGCAAAGACCTCCTTTTCAGGAGTTAGTAAATCAAGACCTCTGTGGTTTTGGAGGACACTAGCTAGGGATTACTTGAGCTTGAGAAAGGTATAGTGATTGAGTTAATTCTGCAATGCTAGCAGAGAAGTTATTACAGAGGCTACTGAAGGTAACAATCGAAGTGGTAAGGCCTGCTATGCCTGTGCCAAGTGCAGTAGTAATTCCTAACCCTACAAGTAAGGGGATGAATGGAATGACCCACTTGTGTCATGTCAGGACCGCAAGGGGAACAGGGAGGCTTTGGTTTCCATTGGCAAAGCTGAATTTTGGGAGTTAGGAAAACTAGGGTACAAGTGCCTGTCCAGTTGGTGGGGAAGGCACATGTAAGGAGAAGAACCACAGAGGAAAAAAGTCCTTGGCTTTAGACAGAACTGGAAGTGTAAACTGAAAAAGTAAGAAAGTGTGTCTGAGGGGGGATGGGGCTTTGGACGCAAATGCCAAGGGGAACCAGCAAGGGCTGTAGCTGTTAAAGGTTGTAGCGGGGTTTGGTAGGGTAAATTAGTAGAGGGAGCACTTTTGTTTTTATGGTGTATGAGTAGGTGTATAAGTAAGACACACTTAGTTTTATCAACAAGATTGGGTATGAGCAGGCAGGAAGAGGGGTCTGGAGAAGAGTCTGAGGAGCAAGGGTAGGGAAGCCAAGGGTAGAGTGAGAGACAGGGTAAATGCCTGCCCGGGCAAAACTTGAAGTTTATTTGTCAATCTTGTGTAGAGGAAAATCTGCGGGCCTCACGTGTAGGAAAAGAAGGCGGTCTGAGAAAGCCACTGAGGAGTAGTAGAGTGACAGATAGAAACACTTTGATGTGATTGTTTTGAGAACGGACTTCCATGATGGAAAAAATAAGGGGTTCTAAAAGATGAGCCAGGGGCTTGTGTTATAATGGCAAGTGGTTATGAAAGGATGAGAGGATAGAGTGAGGTTGTGAGGGTAGGGAGGAGAAACTTACCATGTGATCTAAGAACCACTGCCTTGTGTAGGAAGTGACTGGCATTTCCAGATGAAGTGAGTTTTCGGAGGAAGAATAGGTAGAGAAGATAGATGAGAAGAAAAAATACTGGCCTTGTGTGGAGAGATACTGGGATGTCTGCTGCTTCTTTGGCTGTTTTGCCCCCTAAGGCATTTCCTTGGGCAATAGAATCTGACAGTTTTTGGTGTCCTCTGCAGTGGATAACTCTGGCCTTGGCTAGGAGGACAGTGGCCTTAAGGAGGGCCTTTATTAAGGGGGCCATGATAATAAAAGACCCCTGTGTGGTGAGAAAACCTCTTTCTGCCCATATGGCAGCATGGTGGTGTAGGATGGGGATGGTATATTTAGAGTCAGTATAGATATTAACATGTAGTCTTCTGGCAAAAGTAAGAGCACGGGTTAAAGAAATCAGTTTAGCTTGCTGAGAAGTGGTGGAGGGAGGGAGTGTGGCAGCCCCAACACTAGATCAGTGGGATACAAAAGCATAGCCAGCTTTGGCCGGTGCCAACTGACTGGGCTTGGAGGAACTGCCATTAATAAACCATGTGTGGTCTGGGTCTGGAATAGGAAAGAGAGAAATATGGGGAAATGGGGAGGATGCTATATGGATTAGAGAAGGGGAGAGGGGGGGGGGGGGGGGGGGGGGGGGTAAAGTATATGTGTAAGGTGTGAAGAGGAAACTAAACGTTGGAGGTTGTGAGGGCTATAGAGGGTAAGTGGGGCACAGCCTGTGCTTTTAAGGGATTCTAAGAGTATCAGGGCAGCAGCTACTGGCGCGCATAGGCATGAGGGCCAGCCCAGGACGGTGAGGTTAAGTTGCTTGGATAAAAAGGCTACAGGCCATGGACCTGGCTCCTGGGTAAGAATTCTGATGGCACAGCCTTTTATTTCTGCTGTGTAGAGAGGGAAGGGTTGAGAGGAGTTGGGGGAGCGCTAAAGTAGGAGCAGTCTCTAAGGCCTTTTTTAGAGAATGGAAGGAAGAATAGGGGAAGGATTTTGGTCTATGGGGTCAGCTAAGTTTCGTTTTGTAAGTTTATAAAGTGGTTTGATTGGGGGAGCAAAATCTGGTATCCAGAGGCGAAAGTATCCTACAACACCTAGGAAGGAGAGAAGCTGTTGTTTAGTGGATGGGAGTTGGGGTTTGGGGAAATGAACTGGATACGGTTGGCAGGGAGAGCGTGTATATGCTGGTGAAGGATTATACTGAGATAGGTAACAGATGGGGGAAGAAATTTGGGCTTTAGAAAAAGCGTTTTTGAGATCAAGAACAGAGTAGTGAGTTGTGGAAGGGGGTATGGAAGATAGGAGGGTATAAGGGTTTGGTTCTACAGGGTGGATGGGAAGTACAGTCTGATTGATGAGGCAGAGGTCATAGACTAGTCTGTAGAATTTGTCTGGTTTTTGGACAGGTAGAATAGGAGAATTGTAAGAGCGTTTGTAGGAATTAAAAGGCCATGTTGTAATAGACGGGTAATAACAGGCTTTAGGTCTTTTAAAGCCTGTTTCGGTATGGGGTACTCGTGTGGGCCGGGTGAGGGTGGTTAGGTTTTAAAGGGATGATGAGGGGGCGAGTGACTTGCAGCAATGGATGGGGAGGTGGTGTCCTCCATCCTAGGGTTAAGGTAGGGGGGACATAAGGGGAGCTGTTGAAGGAGGTATGGGTTTGGGGAGGAGGGCGGCAATGAGGTGTGGCTGTAGCCCAAGAATAGTTAAAGAGGCAGGCAATTTTGCTAGGATATCTCGGCCTAACAGGGGAACTGGACAAGTGGGGATGATTAGGAAAGAATGTGGAAAGGAAGGCTGGGCACGGTGGCTCAGGCTTGTAATCCCAGCACTTTGGGAGGCCGAGGCAGGCGGATCACCTGAGGTCGGGAGTTCAAGACCAGCCTGACCAACATGGAGAAACCTCGTCTCTACTAAAAATACAAAATTAGCCAGGCATGGTGGCGCATGCCTGTAATCCCAGCTACTCAGGAGGCTGAGGCAGGAGAATTGCTTGAACCTGGGAGGCAAGCTTGTGGTGAGCTGAGATCACGCCATTGCACTCCAGCCTGGGTAACAAGAGCAAATTTCCGTCTCAAAAAAATGAAATAAAAAAATTGAAAAAAAAAAAAGAATGTGGAAAGGAGTGCTGGCCTAATTTACACCGGACTTGGGGAGTTTTGAGAGGCCTGGAGGCCTTGCCATCAATTCCCACAACAGTTATGGAGGCCAAGGAGACAGGTCCTTGAAAAGAAGGCAGCCTGGGGTGAGTGATCCCGACGTGATTAAGGGGATGGCCTTACCCTCCACCGTAGAGTTACCCGAAGCTCGGCATCCATGATGGTCCAGGGGCCTCCAAGATGTTTGGGCAGTGTCAGTCTTCAGCAGCAAAGCCAATTCAGTCTGGAGCTTTGGGTTAGAGCTCCAGGAGTTCTGGAAGCAGTGACGTGAATCGGAGGGTCCAACTTTCTGTGGGTGCCCAGGCACAGATGGGGCAGGGCTTAGAAGAAATCCTGGGCTGCGGGCATTCTTGGCCCAGTGGCCAGGTTTCCGACACTTGAAGCAAGGTCCGGGAGGGGTGGCTGGACGCTGCAGTCTGTGCACTTTGAAGTCTTTGTGAGCTGGTGGTGTGGCTGAGGTTTGTCTTACAGCAGGGGCAAGCATCTGTAGTTCTGACCGGCACAGCATCTTCCCTATTATTGAACACCTTAAAGGCGAGGTTGATTAGTTCCTGTTGTGGGGTTTGAGGGCCAGATTTTAATTTCTATAGTTTTTTTAATGTCAGGGGCTGATTGGGTGATAAAATGCATATTAAGCGTTCTTCAGGGGTGAGAGTAGAAATAAGAAGATGTTTAAGTCACTCCAGGCGAGATTATAGGACTGGGTTAAGTATCGGAACTCTTGTATATATTTAGTAGGGTTTGATGAAAAGGAGCCTAACCATTGGCAGATTTGGGAAAGGTCAGATAAAGAGAAAGACATGCACCCTAACATGCCTTTGGCTCCAGGCGCATCTTGAAGGGGGAATTGTTGGGAGGGGGTGGAGGAGTTAACTGTGGAACTAAACTGTAAGCTGGATGGTGTATGAGGTGGGGAGGTGACAGGAGGGGCATAAGAAGGTGGGATGTAGGCAGAGGAAGAGGAGGGAGGCTCTAGGGGGAGGTTTGGGCCTGGATTGGGGCCGGTTCGGACAGGCAGGGAGGAGAAATGTTGGAAGGGTCGGTCGATGGCCAAGGAGGATTCTGGGTTACTGGCAGAGGCAGGAGGAGCGGTCGAAGGGGAGAGAAGGAACTGAGATTAGGGAGGGATTGGAGTGTTTAAAAAAAATGCCTGGACGCCTGGCACCTTAGACCATTTTCCCATTTGTTGACAAAAATTGTTTAGGTCTCGAAGAATAAAAAAATGGAAAGTACCGTTTTCTGGCCATTTGGAATTATTGTCTAATTTGTATTGAGGCCAGGACATGTTACAGAAAAAGCAGATGTTTAGGTTTCAGATCAGGCGACAGTTGAAGAGGTTTTAGGTTTTTTTTAAGAGGCAGGCTAGAGGAGAAAACGAGGAATAGAGGGTGGATTATTGCCCCTGGCGAAATAGGTAAGTTTTAAGGAAAGGAACAGAGTAGAGACTAGGAGAAGGAGTGAGCAGCTACCAGGGTTTTCAGTAGGCGTCCCTGACTCATATCTGGGCTGTAACGTGGATGAGTGATCAAGGCAATCATCCCCACAATTGACCAGACACCAAGGGAAGAGTCTTGTCTTCCTGAGTCCGTGATCGACGTTGGAGTTTTTGAGCAAGAGGGAGAGTTGTCTCCTCCAGCTCCACACGGATAAAGAGTGTCTCTTCATCTCTTCTAGAAAGGGAAAGATTTAAAGGAAAGAGAGAGAAAGAAGGAGAGACTTGTCTCCTTGAAATTTGAAGGAATAGGCCGGGTGTGGTGGCTCACGCCTGTAATCCAAGCACTTTGGAGGCCAAGGTGGGCGGATCACCTGAGGTCGGGAGTTCAAGAACAGCTGTAATCCAAGCACTTTGGAGGCCAAGGTGGGCGGATCACCTGAGGTCGGGAGTTCAAGAACAGCCTGACCAACATGGTGAAACCCCGTCTTAAAAAAAAAAAGAAAAGAAAAACGGATTTGAAGGAAAAGAGAGTTGTGGGGAGAGACTTGTCTCCCCCTCCTCTAAGAGAGAGAGATGGGGAGAGACTTGTCTCCCGTTCTCTAAAGTAAGGAGAAAGAGGGGGAGACTGCTTACCCGATCTGAAGGTGGCGGGGGAGCTGTTCGGCATGCTAAGCGCTAACATCAGACCTCTGATGTGTTGAGGTCTCAGGTGGGTCTCTTCCCCACAGGGGGAGCCACGTCAGGGGGCTGGTCTCCCCAAAGGAGTACCCCTGTTCCGGGTTTCTGGCACCAAATGTTAAAACATGCATGCTGAATGAAGACACCCCCCCAAACAGGCTTTGTGTGAGCAAGAGGGCTGTTTATTCACCTGGGTGTAGGCAGGCTGAGGCTGAAAAGGGTGTCAGCGCAGGGCAGTGGGATAGGAGTTGGTTTTATAGGTTGTGGAGAAGGCAGTCGAAAGTTACAAAAGTTAAGTTTAGGGCAGTTTTTTGCAAGCTGGCGGAGGGGTCTTAGGGTGTGGAGTCATAAAGATGGCCAAGCTGGGAGGGGGTCGTAGGGTGTGGCATCACGAGGTTGGCCAAGGTCGGTTACAAAGTCCAAAGGGTTTGTCAATTGAGGCTGGAATAAGAAACAATAGAAGAATGTCTCAAGTTAGGCGCTGCAGGGGTTGATCGTTTCTTCTAGGAACTCATCTGGGATGTACGTGCAGGTCACAGAGATTACCATGCCGTTCAGGGCGTGGTAAGAATTTACAGTTCTGTTTCGTTGAGACACAATCTCACTTTGTGACCCATGCTAGACTGCAGTGATGCCACATCACACCTCACTACGACCTCAAATTCCTGGGCTTTAGAGATCTTTGTGTCTCAGCCTCCCAAACAGCTAGGACTACTGGTGTGTGCCACCACACACAGCTAATTATATATTTATATATATTTAGAGATAGGGTCTTGCTCTGTTGCCCAGGCTGGGCTCGATCTCTGGCCACAAACCTAGGCCTTCCAAATTACTGGGATTACAGGTGTAAGTTACTGAGCCCAGCATTTTTTTTTTTTTTTTTTTTTTTTTTGAGGCAGGGTCTTATTCTGTCATCCAAGCTAGAGTATAGTGGTGCTAAAAGCACCTTGGCAAAAATTATAACAGTGACAAAATTATGACAGTGAAAATAAAAGAGGTCTGACTTAACCCACTCCATGGTGCCTTTAACCTACAAACTGCTCTTGATCATTCCTGGGTGTGAGCTGAGCTAACTTTGGGAGAAATTTACTTTATAGTTTAAATGATAATAGCTCTTCTCAAAACTAAACTACCTTTGTAAAAACTAATGAAAGACCACCAAGTTAAGAGGATGAGAGGACCCTGAATTCCGTTAAGATGTAGGCATAATTAAATGATTTCCAGCCATTATTCTGGAGGTCACAAGATTCACAACTTCCCCAATCACTCTTGTAAATAACATCACTATTGTGGAACCTAAGATTGGCCTTTTGAGGTGTCTTTCGGGCTTTTGCATTTGTTTTACTTTATTTTTATTTTTGAGGCAGGGCTGGAGTGCTGTGTTGCCTTTTCAGCTCACTGCAACCTCTGCTTCCTGGGCTCAAGTAATCCTCCCTGCTCAGCCTCCAGAGTAGTTAGGACCACAGGCATGCAGCATCACACTGGACTAATTTTTTGTGTTTTGGGTAGAGACAGGGTTTCACCATGTTGCCTAGGCTGGTTTCAAATTCCTGAGCTCAAGCGATTTCCTGGCCCCAGCCTCACAAAGTGCCAGGATTACAGGCGTGAGCCCCTGCCCCCAACCAATTTTTGCATTTCTGACTCCTGGATGGCCCCAGTTGGACCAGCAACTCCTCTGTGATCCCCCACCCAGAAGTGGACTCCACATACAAGGGCCATTTTCCACAGTTCTATGATTGCATCTCCAACCAATCAGCAGTACTCTTACTCTAGCCTTCTGCCTGCCAAACTATCCTTTTAAAAACCTTAGCCTCGGGCTGGGCCCAGTGGCTCACGGCTGTAATCCCAGCACTTTGGGAGGCCAAGGTGGGCAGATCACAAGGTCAAGAGATCGAGACCATCCTGGCCAACATGGTGAAACCCTGTCTCTACTAAAAAAAATACAAAAATTAGCTGGGCATGGTGGTGTGCGTCTGTAGTCCCAGCTACTAGGGGGGCTGAGGCAGGAGAATTGCTTGAACCCAGGAGGCGGAGATTGCAGTGAGCCGAGATTGCGCCACTGTACTCCAGCCTGGTGCCTGGCGACAGAGCAAGACTCTGTCTCAAAAAAAAAAAACAAAAAAAAAACAAAAACCTTAGCCTCCAAATTTTCAGGGAGGTGGATTTGAGTAATAATAAAACTCAAGTCTCCCTTTAGCTAATTCTATGTGTATTGAATTGCTTCTCTGTTGCAATTCTCCTATCTTGATAGAATGGCTCTATCTGGTCAGCAGGCAATTAGAACCCATTGGGCAGTTACAGTGTGATCACAGCTTACTATAGCCTTGACCTCTTGGGCTCAAGTGATCCGCCAACCTTGGCCTCCCAAAATGCTGGAATTACAGGCGTGAGCCACCATACCTGGCCAAGCCACCTCCCATTCTGTTCAAAGTCATCCCCCCTGCTTGCTGAGATAAATGCATACCTGATTGCCTCCTTTGGAAAGACTAATTAGAAACTCAAAAGAATGTAAACATTTGTCTTTTACCTACCCATGACCTGGAAGCCCCCCTCCCTGCTTCAAGTTGTCCCACCTTTGCTTCCAGTTGTCCCACCTTTCTGGACAGAACCATTGTTCATCTTGCATATATTGATTAATGTTTCATGTCTCCCTAAAATGTATAAAACCAACCTGTGCTCTGACCACCTCAGGCACATGTCGTCAGGACCTCCTGAGGCTGTTTCACTGGTGCCTGTGTCCTTAACCCCGGAAAAATAAACGTTCTAAATTGACTGGGACCAGTCTCAGATATTCAGGGTTCACAGGTTTTACAATAGTGATGTTATTACTCCCCCAGAGCAATTTGGGGAGGGTCACAATCTTATAACCTCCAGCTGCATGACTTCTAAACCATAATTTCTTTCTTTCTTTTTTTTTTTTTTTTTAATGAGATGGAGACTTGCTTTGTTGCCTAGGCTAGGGTGTAGTGGCAGGATCTTGGCTCACTGTAACTTCTCATGCCTCAGCCTGCTGAGTAACTGGATTACAGGCAGGTGCCACCATGCCCAGCTAATTTTTTGTATTTTTAGTAGAGAGGGGGTTTCACCATGTTGGCCAGGCTGGTCTCTAACTCCTGACCTCAAGTCATCCACCTGCCTTAATGCTGAGATTACAGATGTGAGCCACTGCGCCTGGCCCTAAATAGTAATTTCTAATCTTGTGACTAATTTCTTAGTCCTATAAAAACGGTCTAGTTCCCAGACAGGAAGGGGGTTTGTTTTGAGAAAGGGCAGTTATTATCTTTGTTTCAAAGTTAAACTATAAACTAAGTTTCTTCCAAAGTTAGTTCGGCTTTGATTGAGTAATACCAAAAGACGGTTGCAGGTAAAATAAAAAATAAATAAATAAATAAATAGAAGAAGGTTAGTTCGGCCTATGCCCAGGAATGAACAAGGACTGTTGAGAGGTTAAAGGAAGATGGAGTTGGTTAGGTCAGATCTCTTTCACTGTAACAATTTTCTTCTATAATTTTGCACTGGTGGTTTCAATATGGGGTCTCCCTATGTTGCCCAGTCTAGCCTCGAACTCCTGGACTCAAGTGATCTTCCTGCCTTGACCTTCCAAAGTGCTGGGGTTACAGGTATGAGCCACTGTGCCAGGCCAACTCCAGCTTAACTAATGATATAAGAGGCATCATGGTATTGGAAAAGGAGCTATGATTTCTTACTTCTCTACTACAGGCTGGATGCTTTACATAACTCTTTCTTATTTATATTTTCTTATCTTTCCCATCTGTGTGTGTGTGTGTGTGTGTGTGTGTGTGTGTGTGTGTGTGTTGTTTGTTTTTTTTTTTTTTTGAGACAGAGTCTTGCTGTGTCACCCAGGCTGGAATGCAGTGACACGATCTAGGCTCACTGCAACCTCTGCCTTCTGGGTTCAAGCGAGTCTCCTGCCTCAGCCTCCTGAGTAGCTGGGATTAAAGGCATCTGCCATCATGGCCAGTTAATTTTTGTATTTTTACTAAAGGTAGAATTTCACCATGTTGCCCAGGTTGGTCTCGAACTCCTGACCTCAAGTGTTACATCTGCCTAGGACTCCTAAAGTGCTGGGATTACAAGCCTGAGCCACTGTGACTGGCCAAGATAAGGACTCTTTTATTTTTATTTTCTTGAAACAGAGTCTCACTCCGTCACCTAAGCTGGAGTGCAATGGCGCGATCTCAGCTCACTGCAACCTCCGCCTCCCTGTTTCAAGTGATTCTCCTGCCTCAACCTCCCAAGTAGCTGGGATTATAGGCACCTGCCATCATGCCTTGCTAATTTTTTTGTGTGTATTTTTAGTGAAGACAGGGTTTCACCATATTGGCCAGCTTGGTCTTGAACTCCTGACCTCAGGTGATCCACCCGCCTCGGCTTCCCAAAGTGCTGGGATTACAGGCATGAGCCACCACGCATGGCGATAAGGGCTCTTAAAAAATGTATTCTGTCTATCTTGCTCTTGTTACACATTAAATAATTTCTTAATATCATCAAAAAAATATCAGTTTTTACATTTCCCTGATATAAAACAATCTATGATTGTTTGGCTAGTTTTTTAAAAAATTCATAGAGCCGGGCACAGTGGCTCATGGCTGTAATCCCAGCACTTTGGGAGGCCAAGGCAGGCGGATCACGAGGTCAGGAGATTGAGACCATCCTGGCTAATACAGTGAAACCCCATCTCTACTAAAAGTACAAAAAATTTAGCCAGGTGTGGTGGCTCACGCCCGTAGTCCCAGCTACTCAGGGATTCCTGCTAAGGCAGGAAAATCGCTTGAACCCGGGAGGCTGAGGTTGCTGTGAGCTGAGATCATGCCATTGCACTCCAGCCTGGGTGACAGAGCAAGACTCTGTCTCAAAAAATATATATATAGCCAGGCGCAGTGGTTCACGCCTGTAATCCCAGCACTTTGGGAGGCCGAGGCAGGCGGATCACGAGGTCAAGAGATTGAGACCATCCTGGCCAACATGGTGAAACCCCGTCTCTACTAAAAATGCAAAAATTAGCTGGGCACGGTGGCGTGTGCCCAAAGTCCCAGCTACTCGGGAGGCTGAGGCAGGATAATTGCTTGAACCCGGGAGGCAGAGGTTGCAGTGAGCCAAGATCATGTCACTGCACTCCAGCCTGGCGCCTGGCAACAGAACAAGACTCTGTCTCAAAAAAAAAAAAAAAAAAAAGAAAGAAAGAAAGAAAAAATGTATATATAGATATATTTTTTAGAGATGGGATCTTCCTATGTTGGCCAGGCTGGGCTCCTGGGCTCGAGTGATCCTCCTGCCTTGGCCTCGCAAAGCACTGGAATTACAGATGTGAGCCACTGTGCCCAGTTGGACTATTTTCTATGTATGTTCAAATATCCATATGTATATATGTGAGCATATAAATGTTTGTGAACAAACGAAATGCATGTGAAAATATGAGAGCTCCTAATGGGTATGTGGAACATATGTGAATGGCGGGAGATTGTGGTGTCTGGGAGAATATATATATGAATGAATGCATTTGTATCAGAGTGTAGGGCATAAGACTATGGCAGAATATATACGAAAGTGTGGGCAAGAGGTGTCTATGGGAGCTCATGCAAGCTTTGCAAGAATCTGTATGTGAGTGAGAGTGTATGTCAGAGTTTGAGGTGAGTGTATATGGTATGCGGAGGGGAGGACTTGCATTGTTTCATGTGAGTGTGGGTATGGAGAGTGTATTAGTGGAGGGTTACTTGGGCAACCCTAGTTCTCCTTAGTTCACATCGTTCAGTGAAGGCTTTCCAGTGAATTGCTTTTAGCACCAGTTTCTGGGATTTGGGCACTGTAGGGTTAGGAAACTTGTTATTTTTCCTTTTCAGGCCCTGTGTCGAGGTACACCCTCATTTAGCTCCACACACATTTTATGAGCACTTACTGTGCACTAGGCGCTGCTCTTAGATCTTTCCTGGCAGGTAAGAATACTCTCTGAGGAGTCATGTCTCCAGATACTGTCCCAAATCCTTTCCCTCACTGGATTCTCATAAGAGCTGACTCCCTTCATTGTCTAAATAGGGAAAGCAAAATCTGTTCAGAGCATGGGCTTGGAGGCAAATAGACCTGGGGTGAACTTCTCTCTCTGTTATTACCTAGCTATGTTAGTCTGCAAGGGCTGCCATAACAAAATGCTACGTAATCGGTGGCTTAAAACAACAGAAACATATTTCCTCACAGTTGTGAAGATTGGAAGTCCAATATCAAGGTGTTAGCAGGGTCGGTTCTTTTGAGGCCTTTTTCCTTGGCTTGCCAATGGCTGCCTTTTGCTATGTCCTCAATGTGGTCTGTGTGAATGCATCCCTGGTGTGACTGTCTTTTCCAATATTCTCTTCTTCTTCTTCTTTTTTTTTCAGAGCTAGCTGAGGTTTTATTTTGGACACACACACAAAAAAAGCAATTGAATTGTTTGGTAGCTGGAGCCATGGGCAAGCGGGGGTCCCCAAGCAGTAAACTGCCCCACGGGTAAGCTGAGGGCTAGGGCTGAGCCTCAGGTGAGTCTCCTGTTCCCTGTGCTACCGTGCACAGCAGCCTCCCTCCCGGGCTCTGGGGGCAGCCGCAGGAAGGGCAGGCTGGGAGGGGCTGCCACAGCTGTTCACTTGGGCAGGACGTCAGAGGACTTGGACACCAGCTTCCCCTCGCAGGTCTCGACCTTCTTTACAACCATGGCCTGGTGGAGCTGGTGCAGCTGAAGGAGATGGAGCCCATGCCAGAGCCAAAGCTGGAGTCCAGGCCGTAGCTGAGGCTGGGGCTTGTGAGGCCCCCATAGGCTGAGCTCAGACCACCTGTATAGCTGCTAGTGGTTTTTGTATGGATAATCATGTTCCGCATCCCAGACTCCAGCCAGCTCTCCTCGCCCTCCAGCAGCTTCCTGTAGGTGGCGATCTCGATGTCCAGGGCCAGCTTGACGTTCATCAGCTCCTGGTACTCACACAGCTGCTGCTCCATGTCCTGCTTGGCCTGCTGCAGGGCGGCCTCCAGCTCGGACAGCTTGGTGTTGGCATACTTAAGGGCCAGCTCCCTACGCTGCTAGGCATCTGTGATAGAGGCCTCCAGGGAAGCCCTCTGGCCTTTGAGGCTCTCATCGTAATCCTGGAGCCAGATGATGTTCTGGTTCATCTCGGAGATCTCAGTCTTTGTATGCTGCAGGTCATTCCTGTGCTTCCCAGCCAGCATCTGCAGCTCCTCATACTTGATCTGGTACATGCTTTCAGCCTCAGCCCAGCTGTGGTTGGCGATCTCCTCATACTGCACCTTGAATTCAGCGATGATGCTGTCCATGTCCAGGGAGTGGCTGTTGTCCATGGACAGCACCACAGAAGTGTCCGAGATCTGGGACTGCAGCTTCAGGGTCTCCTTTTCATACAGCTGCCTGAGGAAGTTGATCTCATCAGTCAGCCCTCCCAGGAGAGGCTCCAGCTCTATCTTGTTCAGGTAAGCTTCATCCACATCCTTCTTGATGAGGACAAATTCATTCTCCATCTCTATACGCTTATTGATCTCATCCTCATACTTGTTCTTGAAGCCCCCCACCAGCCCTTGCATGTTGCCAAGCTCTGCCTCCAGCTTCAGCTTCTCCTGGCCCAGCATTTCCAGCTGCCGACTAAGGTTGTTGATGTCAAACATGTTGTCCATGTTGCTCCGAGTCGTCTTCTGCTGCTGCAGGAGGCTCCACTTGGTCTCCAGCTTCTTGTTCTGCGGCTCCAGGAACCATATCTTGTCCACAAAGGAGGCAAACTTGTTGTTGAGGGTCTTGATCTGCTCCTTCTCCTGAGTGCACACAGCCTCGGTGTTGTGGTCCACCCCCAGGTTAAGGGGGCTCAGCAGGCTCTGGTGGACCGTGACAGCGGTCATGCCTCCCATGCCGCTGGTCCCACCATAACCTCTGTCCAGGCCACCCCAGAAGCTGCTGCTGCCCATTCTAGAAAAGTTCAAGGAGCTGATGTGAGCATCAGGCCCACTCGTGTAGGAGTGGCTGCTGAAGGCCCAGGGGCCAGAGGTGAACACCTTGTAGGACTTCTGAGTCACCCTGATGGACATGGTGGAGGTATGAGTGGAGGCAGGTGGGCTGATCCAGGTGGAGATTCCAGAAGGAGAGGAGAAGCTGCTTCTTGGTCAATATTCTCTTCTTAAAAGGACGCCAGTCAGATTGGATTAGGGCCCACCCTAACAGCCTCATTTTAACTTAATCACTTCTTTAAAGGCTCAGTCTCCAAATACAGTCACATTCTGAGGTACTGGGGGTCAGAGCTTCAACATGTGAATTTTGAGGGGACACAGTCATAGAACTAGCTATGTGACCTTGGCCTCTCTGCACCTTGGTTTCTCCCCAGGGTATGTAGAGATAATTAGAGGTGATATTGTAAATATTTGACTCCTGGAAGGGAATCTGACAACCTACAAACTTTGGTGCCCTAGTGTTAGAGCAGAGTCCTGGAGGCCTCTGCTATGCCAGGCATTAACGCTTTAGTTGTTGAATTATATGGGGAGGTCTGAGGGGGAGGAGTTCTCATGAAGGAATCAAGGTGGTGGTGGTATGAGTGAAGAGTGATATCAATCAGCATAGATTGATATCTATTTTAGCAACCTATACAGCTCTGTCCATGCATACTACGCAAATATCAATCCCAGTGGAGTTAATGCCTACCATATTAGTATAGTTATATGCACATATGTTGACCTCTTCCCCCAAACACTCACTTTGATTACTCTAAAGAAATCCTATCAGGCCCAATTCTAGGGTCTCGAAAACTCAGCTTTGGTTTCTAATTTGGTTGTGCTGTGGCCCAAGAGACTGTTTGTTAAATTTCAGTTATTTTCCACCTGCTGAGGAGTGTTTCACTTCCTATTATGTGATTAAATTTCTTTTTTGAGATGGAGTTTTGCTCTTGTTTCTCAGGCTAGAGTGCAATGGCACAATCTTGGCTCATTGCAACGCTGCCTCCCCGGTTCTAACGATTCTCCTGCCTCAGCCTCCTGAGTAGCTGACACTACAGGTGTGCACCACCATGCCTGGCTAATTTTTGTATTTTTGGTAGAGATGAGGTTTCACCATGTTGGCCAGACTGGTCTCTAACTCCTGACCTCAGGTGATCTGCCCACCTTGACCTCCCAAAATGCTGGGATTACAGGCATGAGCCACTGCACCCAGCCTAATGTGATTGATTTTAGAGCATGTACCATGTGGTGATAAGAAGAATGTATATTCTGCTGTTCTGGGTGGAGAGTTCTGTAGTTATGTATCAGATCCGTTTGATCCAGTGCTCAGTTCAGATCCTGTATATCTTTGTGAATTTTCTGTCTCAATGATCTGTCTAATATTGTCAGTGGGGTGTTGAAGTCTCCCAACATTACTGTGTCAGTGTCTAAGTCTCTTTAAAGGTCTCTAAGAAATTGCTTTATGAATCAGGGTGCTCCTGTGTTGGATGCATATTTATATTTAGGATAGTTAAGTCTTATTGAATTGAACCCTTTACCACTATATAATGCCCTTCTTTGCCTTTTTAAAAATCTTTGTTGGTTTAAAGTCTGTTTTATCAGAAACTAGAATTGCAACCCCTGCTTTTTTCTGTTTTCCATTTGCTTGGTAGATTTTTCACCATCCCTTTATTTTGAGCATATGTTTGTCATTGCATGTGGGGATGGGTCTCTTGAAAACAATGGGTCTTGGTTCTTTATCCAGCTTGCCACTCTCTGTCTTTTAATTAGGTCATTTAGCCTATTTCAATTTGAGGTTATCATTGTTATATGTGGATTTGATCCTGTCATCATTTTAGCTGATTATTTTGCACATTTGTTTATGTGGTTGCTTAATAGTGTCACTGATCTGCATACTTCAGTGTGTTTTTGTAGTGTCTGGTAATGATTTTTCCTTTCCATACGTGGTGCTTCCTTCACGAGCTCTCGTAATGAATTCTCTCAGCATTTACTTGTCTGAAAAGGATCTTACTTCTCCTTCACTTATGAAGCTTAGTTTGGAGGATATGAAATTCTGGGTTGGGATTTCTTTTCTTTAAGAATGTTGAATATTTGGGCCCCCCATCTCTTCTGGCTTGTAGAATTTCAGCTGAGAGGTCTGCTGTTACTTTAATGGGCTTCCTTTTGTAGGTGACTTGGCCTTTCTCTCTGGCTGCCCTTAATATTTTCTTTTTCATTTCAACCCTCAGAATCTGATAATTATGTGTATTGGGCATGATCTTCTTGTGAAGTCAGCTACTCCTGCTTCCACGTACACAACCAATGTTCCTGTCTCAGGCTTTTATGGAACATTGCATCTTGTGCCAACTAAGGGGCTTTATGACAACTTTGCTTGATAATCTGCTTGATCTTCTGCACTCACATAGCTATTGAGATGCTAGCTATCATCTTTGTTGTGTTACGGGTCACCAAGGTCAGATATCCCCCTCGGAAACTTCCTCACTATAAAGGATGAATTCATGTAGCATAAGGAGCCTAACAGCACTTCCGTGCCTTTGTGCCACCATGGGTGAGGGTCCAGAGAAATAGGACTTAACGGCCCTTGAGAATACATCTTTTTCTTTTTCCTGAGATGGAGTCTCGCTCTGTTGCCCAGGCTGGAGTGCAGTGGCGAACTAAATAGACTAGTGGATCAAAAGCCAGTTTGATGGAGTTTCACTCTGTCACCCAGGCTGGAGTGCAACCTCCGCCTCCCGGGTTTAAGCAATTCTTCTGCCTCAGCCTCTCAAGTAGCTGGGACTACAGACACATGTCACCACAGCCAGCTAATTTTTGTATTTTTAGCAGAGACGAGGTTTCACTAAATTGACCATGCTGGTCTCGAACTCCTGACCTTGTGATCCACCCACCTCAGCCTCCGAAAGTGCTGGGATTACAGGCGTGAGCCACAGCGCCCGACCTGAGAATACATCTTTATGGAATACTCTGTATAGTATTCAGCCTCCAGGCCCTGCTAAATTAAACTGGTTGTCACTGGGGAAAAAAAATCTCCTGTTGGGGTTTTATTAAGGGACACATACACCTTGACTTCCATCCTGTCCCCCTCCCAGTGAAAGTGGCAAAAACAATAACTGAAAGACTTAGACATTACTGTACTCTCTCTTTTTTTTTGAGAGTAGGTAAAAGTTATTTTAAAATTAACTATTTTTTTTAATTTTAAAAACAATACCTGCACATAGCAAAGCTTTTAAACAGTACAAACAGCCAGACTACCAGTCATTCCACAAGGATACCCGATGAAAACAGTTTCTTGTGTGTTCCTTTGAAAAAAGTGTTAATATTTATACAGACAACCTTTTTTTTTCACACAAATGGACTCAAACCAGATGATACACTGTTCTCTGTCTTACTTTGTCCACTTAACTATTTAGATAGCTTTCCATATCAGTACAAACATATTCACCTCACACTTTTTAATAGAGATATAGATGGAGGTAGAGTTTACACCTTAATTTAACTCATCAGTCCCTAAATGATGAACATTTAGGGCTTCCACCCCCACCCAGTTTTTTGCTCCTAGAAACAATGCTATAGTGACTATCCTTGTACACATGTCCATGCACAGGTGTGATATATCTGCAGGCTAAATTTTTAGAAATATGACTATTGGATTATAGAGTATGCACACTTAACATTTTTTTTTGAGACAGAGTCTCACTTCATCACCTATGCTGGAGTGCAGTGATGGGACCTCAGTTCACTGCAACCTCTGCATCTCGACTTCAAGTGAATCTCATTCCTCAGCCTCCCGAGTAGCTGGGATCACAGACACACGCCACCACACCTGGCTAATTTTTTGTAGTTTATTATTATTATTATTTTTTAAACACGAGTTTTCACCATGTTGGTCAGGCTGATCTTGAACTCCTGACCTCAGGTGATTCGCCCGCCTTGGCCTCCAAAGTGCTTGGATTACAGGCGTGAGCCACCACGCCCGGCCAATTTTTTGTAGTTTAATAAAGACAGGGCTTCATCATGTTGGCCAGGCTGGTCTCATACTCCTGACCTCAAGTGATTTGCCCACCTCAGCCTCCCAAAGTGCTGGGATTACAGGCATGAGGTACTACACCCCGGCACACACTTTACATTTTTGATACACATTGATAAATTGCCCTCCAATAAGATTGCCCAGTTTATACTCTTAACAGGCAGTGTTAAAGATGGACTGTTTTCCCCACACTGCCACTCACACTAAGTATTAACAAACTTAGTAATCTTATAGGTGAAAAGTTGTATCTCGCTTTAATTTTAATTTTTTTTTTTTTTTTTTTTTTTTTTTTTTTGAGACAGAGTCTTGCTCTGTCGCCAGGAGCCAGACTGGAGTACGGTGGCGCAATCTCGGCTCACTGCAATCTCCGCCTCCTGGGTTCAAGCAATTCTCCTGCCTCAGCCTCCCTAGTAGCTGGGACTACAGGCACATGCCACCATGCCCAGCTAATTTTTTTTTTTTTTTTTTTTTTTTTTTTTGTATTTTTTAGTAGAGACAGGGTTTCACATGTTGGCCAGGATGGTCTCGATCTCTTGACCTCGTGATCCACCCACTTCGGCCTCCCACAGTGCTGGGATTACAGGCGTAAGCCACCACGCCCAGCTAGTTTTAATTTCTTTCATTATGAGTGATGAGCATCTTTATCAGTAATTCATCTCTCTTACTGTGTACTCACTGTTCATGCCCTTTTCGCATTTTGTTTTGTTGTTCATCTTAATCTTATTGAGTTATATGATCTTTTTGTTATTGAGGAAAGTAGCCCCTCGCTTAGCTGTTTTATGTATTATAAAATATGTTACCACTTTGTTGTTTGTGTTTTGACTTTATGTCAATATATATTTCTGTGATGCAAAAGCTTTAAGTGTTATGTGGTAAAATGCATCAATATTTTTTTGTATGGCTTTTGGATTTTGGATCACGTTTAGAGTTTCTTCACTTAAAGGTTACACAAGTTTCTTCTTACACACTAGTCTCTTTCTTAACATTTAAATCTTAGATCCATCTGGAATTGTTCTTACTTTACACTTAACATTTCAAGCTTAGCACCCCTAAATCTGCTTATTTCCCTCAGACTTGTGCTTTTCAAATATTTACACAAAAGGACATTTCGGAGGAGAGGAGTGTCCTTGAAACCCTGGGGATCTGGAGAAATGTGGTGCCAGCTACAAGATCAACTTTCTTTTTTTTTGAGATGGAGTCTTGCTCTGTTGCCCAGGCTGGAGTACAGTGGCGATCTCAGCTCACTGTAACCTCCACCTCCTGGATTCAAGCCTCAGCCTCCCGAGTAGCTAGGATTACAGGTGCCCGCCACCACAGCCGGCTAATTTTTGTATTTTTAGTAGAGACGGGGTTTCACCATGTTGGTCAGGCTGGTCTCGAACTCCTAACCTCAGGTGGTCCACCCACCATGGCCTCCCAAAGTGCAGGGAGTATAGGCCTGAGCCACCATGCCTGGCCAGGATCAGCATTTTTTTTAAGCATCATGTTTTACCCTAAATAGCCATGTCAGTTTTGCATTTTACTACATGCTATGTCTATGTTTCCTTTAGTATAAAAATAGAAGTTTAAATTATTTATCCATTGAGTTAGAAAGTAGTGGCCCAAAAAGATGGGCCATGCCATGTTTTACCTGTGACTTCATTGCCCTGTCTTAGCCTTTTGTGCGCACACAGGCTTTCTGTGTTCTGGGAGTGTGTGTCGGTGGGGGGGGATTGCTGTCCGTACTTTGGAGCAGCAAAGCCTTGGGCTGTTGGTCTAAAGTTAAGGTATGTAGCCATTAGGGGAGTATATACAGCCACAGGGCTGCCATTGAGTACCATGAGCTAGGTAACTTCAAACACCAGAATTTTTTTTCCTCACTGTTCTAGAAGCCAGAAGTCTGAAATCAAAGTGTTGGATCTTTTTTGGAGGCTCAGAGGGAGAATCTGTTTCATGCCTCTCTCCTAGCTTCTGGCGATTGCTGATAATCTTTGGCATTCCGTGGTTTGTGGTGGTATAACTCCAAACTGCCTCTATCTTGACATAGGGCTCTCCTTGTGTGCCTTTGTGTCTCTTCTCCTCTTCTTATAAAGACACCGGCCATATTAGATCAAGGGCCCACTCTACTCCAGTATGATTTTATCTTAACCTAACTAATTATATTAGCAGTGATCCTATTTCAAAGTAAGCTCACATCCTGAGAGTTTGAGAAGGACTTGAATGGGGGTGAAGGGATGGTATTATCCAACTCAACAGTGCCTTTGTTAGAAGGAATTGGTTCAAAGAACAGGGCGACCTTGGGTTATGCCTGCCGTATCTTTCTGCCCACTAATTGTGCTTTCCTATTAAAAGCTTCCTTTTAAAATCTTATTTTAAGCTTTTTATTATGGAAAATTTTTAATATATACAAGATAGAGAGAATAATGTAATGGATGGACCGTCATGTATCAACCGTCCAGTTTCAACCAATGGTTTCATCTATAACCCCTCCCCACTGGATTATTCCACACTTTATGTTATTTCATCTATAAATACTTCAGTATGTATTTCTATTTTTTTCTAATTTTTTCTTCTTCTCTGCCTTCTTTTCCTTTTTTCTCCTCGTCTACCTCTCTTCAATATATATTTCTAAAAGGTAAGGACTCTTTTTTTTTCTTTCTGAGACTGAATCTCACTCTATTGCCCAGGCTGGAGTGCAGTGATGTGATCTTGGCTCACTGCAACCTCTGCCTCCCGGGTTCAAGCAATTCTCCTGACTCAGCCTCCCGAGTAGCTGGGATTACAGGCACCTGTCATCATGCCCAGCTAATTTCTGTATTTTTAGTAGAGGAGTTTCACCATATTGGCTAGGCTGGTCTTGAACTCCTGACCTCAAATGTTCCACCCACCTCGGCCTCCCAAAATGCTGGGATTACAGGCTTGAGCCACCGTGACTGGCCAACATAAGGACTCTTAAAATATATATATCTGTCTATCTTGCTCTTGTTACTAAATGTTAAAGCATTCCTTAATATCATCAAAAAACATATCAGTTTTTACATTTCCCTGATATTAAAAAAAATCTATGAAGATTGCTTAATAAATTGATGTTTTAGTAAGACGCAGTGGCTCATGCCTGTCATCCCAGCAACTTAGGAGGCTGAGGCGGGAGGATTGCTTGAGCCCAGGAGTTCTAGACCAGCCTGGGCAACATACAGAGAACTTGTCTCTACAAAAAAATTTAAAACGTAGCCAGGTGTGGTGGTGCATACCTGTAGTCCTAACTGTTCAGGAGGCTGAGGTAGGAGGATTGCTTAAGCCCAGGAATTTGAGGCTGCAGTGAGCTGATTGCACCACTGCACTCCATCCAGCCTGAGCAACAGAGCAAGACCCTGTCTCAAAAAAAAAAAAAAAAAAGAAGAAGAAAGAAAGAAAACAAAAAGAAAAAAAATTAATACTTTCATTAACGTCAATAATTTGTGGGGACTGCATGAGAAAGTTTTGTGGAAGGTGCCAAGCCCCAGCAACTTCCTTGCAAATCCTTAACTGTCAGCACCTAAGACTGTGGATTCTTTCAGCTTCCCTCTGAAACCTTATCTTTAAGTGAGACTGCTGCCTTAATTAACTTTTTAACTTCCTTAGCTAGACCTTGTAGAAAATTAACTGTCCCTCCTTAATTCTCTTTAGAACTAGCCACTTTCAAAGAGTTGCTTCTGAAATATACAATACATTGTCGTTAACTATCAATTTAAAAAAAGTTGTTTCTGACAATAAGCATAGAATTCCATCAATCTCAGGCTACGCTAGAAGCTTTTCTAAAATAATTTCTCACCTGGTGTGGTGGCTCACGCCTGTAATCCCAGCACTTTGGAAGGCCGAGGTGGGTGGATGACCTGAGGTCAGGAGTTTGAGACCAGCCTAACCAACATGGTGAAACTGCATCTCTACTAAAAACATGAAAATTAGCTGGGCGTGGTGGCAGGTGCCTGAAATCCCAGCTACTCGGGAGCCTGAGGCTGGAGAATCACTTGAACCCAGGAGGCACAGGTTGCATTGCCACTGTACTCCAGCCTGGGTGACAAGAGTAAAATTCCATCTCAAAAAAAAAAAAAAAAAAAAAAAGGAATTTCTCTTGTGGGAAACCAAACAAACAAGCAAACAAACACCTAGCTTTTTCATAGATTTTCCTAATCTAAGCTTAGGTTCATGTCTCCTGGGGGAAAATTAAACAAAACAAAACAAGGAACAGAAGTCTGAGTGAAGAATCCTGGCAGAGGTGGCAGTGAAGCTGGCCTCTTTAGGATCCACCTTTAATCACTCAAAGAAACGCTAAGTGGTTGATAGGGCACATCTGCGTTCCATCTCCTTGGAACACATATTCAGGGGACATGGACTGGAATTAACCACAGCCTAATTCCAATTTCAACTATGCATAGAAAAGAATTTCTCTGATAAATATTTGAGAAAATAGGAATGGGCACAGCGGCTCATGCCTGTAAACCCAGCACTTTGGAAGGCCAAGACGGGAGGATTTATTGAGTTCAGTAGTTGGATACCAGCCTGGGCAACACAGTGAGACCTTATCTCTATTTTTAAAAAATAATATAAATAAAATAGTTGAGAAAATAGTAAGATTCATGTCCATCTTCCTAGTCTTCAGGAAGGATATTCCTCCCTTGCCTATACATTCCCTTCCCCAACACATACACTCTGAGCTGAAGTATCTTATCCATCTGTCAGAGGTTGGTTCAAGTGTAGGCTTGAAGGCTGGGATTTGAGTCTTGACCTAGGAGAAATCAAGGACCAGGGCTTAACTAAGAAAGTATCAAGAGGATACTGTTCACAACAACCCTTCCTGTGAGTAGTGGGCATTTTAACCAACAAAACCTGTTCAAGTTTATATTCTTTTTTTTTTCTTTGAGATGGAGTCTCACTCTGTGGCCCAGGCTGGAGTGCAGTGGCACGATCTCAGCTCACTACAACCTCTGCCTCCCAGGTTCAAGTGATTCTCCTGCCTCAGCCTCCCGGTAGTTGGGATTACAGACATGCGCCACCATGTCCGGCTAATTTTTTTGTATTTTTAGTAGAGACAGAGTTTCACCATGTTGGCCAGGCAGGTCTTGAACTCCTGACCTCAGGTGATCTGCTTGCCTCGGGCTCCCTAAGTACTGGAATTATGGGTGTGAGCTACCGCACCCAGTCATGTTCATATTCTTAATGCCCATCAGTGAAGTAGGTGCTTTCATCTCTACTTGTTGGATGAGGAAATTAAGTCTCAAGAAGAGGGCCTCCAAGGCCACAGTGAGTGGCTATGAAAACTATGAATCAGGCCTTTTAAGCCCAGGTCTCTGGCTTCTGAAATACTATGATTTTCCCTGCATTTGTCCTCTGTCAGTGGCCCATGGGGTAAATGCTCTCAGAGGACAATCCCCAGGCACCTTATGTGAGCCCTGGAGATTTGGGGGGAGAATGGGCATCACTAAAGGAGAGCAGGGGCAGAAGCAGCACTTTGGCCGACACTACCCAGGTGAGGACATGGCTGTAGCATTTCCATGGTAGTGGTACAGTATCCTCTGCAAGACAGGCCTCTTGGAGGAATTTACTTTTCAGAAGCTTCAAGAAGCCTGCACAAACTTTATTAGCCCCATAACCTTCAGCCATGGCATTTGTCTCATACATAACCGGGTACCAAGAGGGCCTGGGAATACCACACCCTGCTCTGAGGAAGTAGATAGGGAGTAGCAGCTCGTTCAATCACCAGACGCAGGGAGTCATTGAGCACTGTTGAGTGGAGTGGAGAAAGGGAGGAGCGGAAAAAGAGAGGAAATCCTGATGGTCAGCCTCTGTATCCTGGCTGTAACCCCAGGACCCATGAGAAAGATTCAAGGGAGCTGGCTGAAGAGTCAGTTCTTTGCTATACTCCTCTATTCATTTCTCTTCTGGATCCTGAAAGCCACTTCCCACTCCTATTAATTGAACAAGAGACAACCTGGCTGTTTTCTCTCTCCTCTTGGTATCCATGAGCAAGATGGAGGGTAGTATGAGGACCTGATAATCCTGTATCTTAGATGTGAAGAAACAAAGGGATGTGATGTCCCCAGGATCTACCCTAGGGAAACAAAAGCACTCAACTTTTCACTCCTTGAAATTGGAAGACAGATTAAAGATTGGGTCACAGGCAGAACCCTAGCCATTAGCAGCCATTCTTGGGCTCTGCTTGGCTCAGAGAGGGAGCTAGCAGAGGCCTCAGTCTAGGAGTTTGGGGTCAAATCTGAGAACCCTGAGCCTCTCTATATTAAAAAAAAAAAAAAACAGGCTCCCAATTCCCTCTCCAAAAGCTCCTGCAAGAGTTCCTCAGGCTGCCCCTGTCTCCAGGCCAGATTCAGCTATGGAGACAGTGTATCTGCCTTCCTAAATGCTGGTTGTGATACCGATCTTATGGCTCAAGATCTCTGTTTCAGGGCCATGGTGGAGCTCTGCTGTCTCCAGATTCCAGGAATTCTTTTGTTTTCCATCATCATGTACCAGACTGAGGATAAGAGTCACGGAATTACAGCCATGGTCTTCTTCACCAAGGTAAGAACTACCTCCACCCCACAGAAGCCAGGAGTTGGCCTAGGACAGACATGTATATCTTCCTCTAAATCTAGCTTGCTTTTGTGCAGGACTTTGGTCAGTGTCTGGATTGTTATACGACTCTAACCAGCCATTGACTCTGGACCTTGGTATGGTCATCTGCAAAATGAGGGGGTTCAGACTAGAGAATATGAAATCTGTAGTATTTAGCGCAAGAAGGTTCCTTGGGAGATCCCATAGAATTTTTCTTCCCCTCCTGAAACCTTTTATCTCCTTGAAGAGAACAGACACCAAGCCTCTGTTCCCACTCTGGTAGGGGCAGACTTGGGATGACCCAGGTTGTGGTTAGCAGGTGCAAGTCTTATCTAGTTCCTTTAGTTCACTGGCATGTGGTTCTAGTGGTCATTTCTCCTCTGAGATCAGGGTGGTAGTCGGGTGGGTAATGGGCACTGAGGGGCAGAAGTGCCTCTTGCTTTGGGGAGGACTCATCTCAGCTGGCAGAGATGAGCTGGAAAGTCTTTCAGGGGCCAACAACCTCAGGGACTGACTCTTCCAGCTTTTTGAAGCTCTCTGGTGTCTAAGTTGTTGCTCTGAGACTCGTTTCTGAGCTGCCCGTGTAAAGACATCTCTGACGGGAGCGTGATGGTGAGGCTAGTGAGTCTGCATGGCTTCAACAACATCTTCCACATCCTGGGTATATTGGGTGCACAGGGCCAAATGTGGGATACGAGTCTGAGCAAAGGGAAGAAGGGAGGAATGCTCTGGCACTGCTACCTCAGACCCCCCCCAATTAGCAAAGGCCATCCTCTAGGAATGGGGAAGCTAGGGTGGGTGGATTTTCTCATCACCCTCCTCCCCTTGCTGGGAAAGCATTAGTGTGCTCCATGATAGGCAGTGTGGATTAGTGGAAAGACCCCTGGCCTTTCTGTTAAGTCCTGGGTGATCTTAGGCCTCCCTCTGGGCACTCGAGTTAGATGCTTAACACTTGAAAGAACCCTGGTCTGGGGATTCAGCCACCCTGGATTCTCACCGAAATTCTGTTCCTAACAAGAAGTGTGACCCTGAGAAAATCTCTTCATTTACCTGGAACTTATTTTTCCCACCTGTTAAAGGTTTGTACTATTCAGCCGGGCGCGGTGGCTCACACCTGTAATGCCAGCACTTTGGAAGGCTGAGGTGGGCAGATCCCCTGAGGTCGGGAGTTCGAAACCAGCCCGATCAAAATGGAGAAACCCTGTCTTTACTAAAAATACAAAATTAGCCAGGCGTGGTAGCACATGCCTGTAATCCCAGCTACTCGGGAGGCTAAGGCAGGAGAATTGCTTGAATCTGGGAGGCAGAGGTTGCAGTGAGTCAAGATCGCACGATTGCACTCCAGCCTGGGCAACAAGAGCGAAACTCCATCTCAAAAAAATAAAAAAGGTTTGTACTATTTATAGATGGCTAGCACTTTGTTTGAAGAGTCAGGACACCTAAGTTCTGGTCTCAGTTCCAATTTGCTACCAATTTGTTGGGTGACCTTGTTCAAATCACTTTGGGCTTCATGTAAGTGGAGAGGGATGCATTTGGATCCAGGGATCTCTGAGGTGCCTTCCTGATCTAACATTCCATATGTCTGTGCTTGATGGCCTAGAGTAGTTTCCATCAGGTCCAGCTGCCAGCCCTTCTGAATGCATACTTTGAGACAAATGAGTAGGTGATTTTAGCCAGCATGTGTGTCCTGTCAGACTTATTCTACCCATTGGGTAAGTAACGCATGGGAACCTGGGTCTTGACATCCCTCTTTACTCAAGGTCCTTCTGTGATGATGCAAAATGTGAAAAGGGAATGACTGCACGTGTATTTGGGGGTGCAAGGGGCTCTGCAAATGTGTTCTGTGGAGGTTGTAGGTGGATGAAACAAGCGTATAGAGCATGGGTACAGTGGAGAGATGAAGACCTCAGACTCTGCCCCAGAGACCCAGGTCCACATGCCACTCTGGGAGGCATTGCATGACCCTCACCACTACCACTTTCCCTCCAAGGCAGAATTAAATTCACTCCCAGAGTCTTCTCCCCCAGCCCTGTAATGCAGGGGTCATCAAAAACCTCTTCTTTAAAAGGCCAGATAATAAATATTTTCATCTTTGTGGGTCACATGGTCTGTATGACAACAGCTCAACTCTGCCATTGCAACCACAGACAATCTGAATTGTTGAACGGGTATGGTTGTGTGCCAATAAAACTTTATTTCCCATAACAGGCTGGACGAGGTGGCTCACACCTGTAATCCCAGCACTTTGGGTGGCCAACGCGGACAGATCACTTGAGGCTAGGAGTTTGAGCCCAGCCTGCCCAACATGGCAAAATCTCATCGTTATTAAAACTACAAAAATTAGCCAGGCATGGTGGTGCCTGCCTGTAATCCTAGCCAATTGGGAGGCTGAGGTTGAACCCGGGAGGTGGGGGTTGCAGTAAGCCAAGACTGTGGCCCTGCACTCCAGCCTGGGTGACAGAGCAAGACTCTGTCTCCAAAAAAAGAAAAGAAAAGAAAAACAAAATAAAAATAAAAATAAAACTTTATTTCCCAGCCAGATTTGGCCCTCAGCCTATAATTTGCCAACCCGCTTCTACTGTAATACTGAGCCCTATGAATTATGGGCATTTTGTGTTCACATTTGTTTCCTCTACCACACCAAGAACAGGGATAGTGACTTAGTCATCATTTCTTTAACCTCAGAGGCCAGTCCAGGGACTGGAAATTTTCCTTTTCTTTTTTTTTTTTTTTTTGAGACGGAGTCTCGGTTTCTCCCAGGCCAGTTGTGGCTCGGTCTTGGCTCACTGAAACCTCCACCTCCTGGGTTCCAGCAACTCTCCTGTTTCAGACTCCCAAATATCTGGGACTACAGGCATGCACCACCACACCCAGCTAATTTTTGTATTTTTAGTAGAGATGGGGTTTCACCATGTTGGCCAGTATGGTCTCGATCTCTTGACCTCGTGAATCACCCGCCTCAGCCTCCCAAAGTGCTGGGATTACAGGTGTGAGCCACTGCTCCCGGCCAAGGGACTGGAAATTTTCAACTCAGTTAATATTTATTAAATACCTACTATGTCTTCAACTCCCCTCTGCCACCCCTCTATGTCCCAATGTCATACACATGCTGAGAATTGGCACACGGGAAATGTCTGTTGAATTGTTTAACTTAAACATGTATAAATAATTTTTGAAGCTGGGTGATGGGTTCATGGGTGATCAATTTTACTATTCTCACTACTTCTATATAGTTTTGAAAACTTTCCTATAGAAAAGTTTTAAAAAAAAAGAAACAGAGTACAAGACAAGGAGCCAGAAGAAAGGATATCACATAAACCTAGGAGAACTTGCAAAGCAGTATAAAGCATTAGTACTTGCAAACCAATCTGCTGAGTACATGTAGGGAGTACTGGTTGTGTATAGGTAAGCACAAGAGGGTGAGAATCTGTATGAATGGATGTGGTTGTGTGTCTTTGTGTCTGTATATCATGTGAGTGTGTAAAGAAGCACAGTTGTGTGTGTTTGCAAAGGAGGCTTCAGTGTGATAGGCTTATGTCCAAAGGAGGTAAATATGAATGTTCTGAGCGTGGTTAGATGTATACGTACAGGTTTAGTTGAGTGTACGCATATGTAGTGTGTGAGAGTCTGTATGTCCAGGTATGTGTACTTGTGGATATTTTATGATTGTGTGCGTGTGTGCATCATACACACATACATCTTGGGGGGTGGTAGGTACTGTGTTTCTGATCAACGAGCAAGTTGCATGTGAATATGTAATGGTAAACTTTGGTGACTCAATGCGTGTGTGTGTGCCAGAGGAGTAACTTACTCAGGGCTGTGAATCTGAGTGTACTATGTCCTGAACCACTTGCCTAGGGAGACAGAGGTTGAGTGCAATGGAAATAGGCTGTCATGGCTGGGCAGGGGCTCAGGCACACAAGGCCCTAGACACATAGCCTTAATCTGCACAGGAGGAGAGGCTGTGTCTGTGCAAGAACTGCCGTCATGTTTGGAAACTCTGTGGGTAGTCTGGAGGACAAAAGGAATGTGACCTTCCTTCCTCCATGATCAGATTTGCCACAGGTTCATTCCCCTGCTCTTCTCTTCCACCTGATAGACAAGAATAAGGCAGTGATGAAGATGAACTCAGAGCCCTCAGCTAATCTCCCTATATTCCCCCTCTCCTTGCCCCCTTCTTCCCCTTGCAGCACCCCCCAGTGTATATGAGCAGCAAGCTCCAAGTTGGCCTCTAGAGTCACTGGATGCCCTGTTCTCTGTGATTGTCTTAGACCTGTTTCTGTAAGCAGTGATGCCTGGGCAAAAGACCACGTCTACTGCTGGGGTTCAGCTCACCGAAAACCTAAGTTGGTTGATACCTACCCAACTGCCTTATCACGTCTCTCCTCCAGGAATCAAAGATCGCTTGTCCTGTCCTATCCCTTTTCCTCTCTCCCT
Organism: Ateles fusciceps; assembly: GCA_036589455.1. Lineage (NCBI taxonomy): Eukaryota > Metazoa > Chordata > Mammalia > Primates > Atelidae > Ateles > Ateles fusciceps. The sequence continues at coordinate 244,940 of JAZHEH010002388.1, forward strand.
TCTTATTTCCCCTGGTTAGGACTGGGCTAGAGGCCCACTATCTTAGTCCATTTTGCATTTCTGTAAAGGAACACCTAAGGTCGGTAATTTATAAAGAAAAATCGTTCTTCGGAGTGTGCAAGAAGCATGGGGCTGGCCTCTGCCTCTGGTAAGGACCTCAGGAAACTTTCAATCATGGCAGAAGGCAAAGGGGGAGCAAATGTGTCACATGACGAGAGAGGGAGGAAGGAGAGAGGGAGAGGTGCCAGGCTCTTTTAAACAACTAGCTTCCACGTGAACTAATAGAGAGATACACTCAATTATTACCATGAGGATGACACCAAGCCGTTCATGAGGGATCTGCCTCCATGACTCAGACACTTCCCACTGGGTCCTAACTCCAACACTGGGATCAAATTTCAACATGAGATTTGGAGGAGACAAATAGCCAAACTTGTATCACCCTCCTTATCCCCTCCTCCCAGAAAACAGATAAAGAGGTCAGTGCACGTCTAGGGGGAGAGGAATTGTTGGAGCCTGGGGCCAGAGCAGCTGCCTGGCTCCCTCATGTCAGCTCCCTTTCTTGCTCCACAGACCATGACATGGCACCCAGAGTGCCTGACGTAAGCCCAAAGATAACTGTGTTTCTGATCAATGAGCAAGTTGCATGTGAGGATGTAATGGTAAACTTTGGTGACTCAATATGTGTGTGTGTGCCAGAGGAGTAACTTACTAGGGCTGTGAATCTGAGTGTACTATGTCCTGAACCACTTGCCTAGGGAACAGACGTCAGTGCGATGGAAATAGGCTGTCATGGCTGGGCCTTAGTCCTAGTCCAAGCCCATCTTTGTCTCCTTTATATAGGCAGAAAATGATATTCATGTTCTGCAAAGTTGACATTTTTCCTCTACTAGGCCATCAAATATATCCATTGCAAGCAGCTGATTTAGGCAGAGCTGCAGGCAGTCTGCATGTTGGCACACAGCCTTCCTCTTTCACACTACCTCCACCTTTCAGTTCCTGACACCCACAAGGCACCTTCCTCTATTCTTTGGGCTGTTTACAAGCCTTGGATAGTTTCATTCTCTCTAGCCTCTACCCTACAAGTGAAAATACAGGAATAGAAAAGTTGGCTTAGGATTTTGGAAAATGTAGGTTTCATCCTTCCCAATTCTGCCACCTGTTGCAAATCTCTTTGCTACTCTTAGCCTCATGTTTCCTCCAGCTATAAAATGGATTCATTGTAACTTGCCCTGCCCACTTCCCAGGGCAGTTGGAGAACAAGTCTTTGAAGGTTGTGTATAGATGTGTCTGCATGCAAAATAAGCTAGATGACAAGTAGGCCTGGTTTCCTAGAGAAATCAGATTATGGACATCAGGAGCACTGAACAATGTATCTGGAAGATGAACATGCTTGCAGAACAATATGCAAGTGATTTCTCTGGTCTTGAGCTTGACAGTTGATTTTTTTTTTTTTTTTTTTTGAGATGGAGTCTCGCTCTGTCACCCAGGCTGGAGTGCAGTGGTGTGATCTCAGCTCACTGCACCCTCCTCCTCCCGGGCTCAAGCAATTCTCTGCCTCAAGCCTCCCAATTAACTGGGATTACAGGTGCCCAACACCATGCCCAGCTAATGTTTTTGTATTTTTAGTAGAGACCAGGTTTCCCCATATTGGCCAGGCTGGTCTTGATCTCGACCTCATACTTCCACCCGCCTCAGCCTCACAAAGTGCTGGAATTATAGGGGTGAGCCACTGCGCCCAGCCAGCACAACTGATTTTTGAAATATTCCATATAGCCCTGCTCATAGCACATTGCCTCCTTAGGAAAATTTCCTACTTCTAACCCTGAAACCCCTTCTCAGTTTGTTACTGCATTCTTCTGGGGTTTTGAGGCTGGCTCTGGTTGCTCAAGCAACATTTGGGAACCTCTGACTTGGAGGAAAATGACTAGCCAAGATGCTTCCTTAACCTCTTCATTCTCTGTTGTCGATGGGATGAGTCTCGCCCTGTCGCCCAGGCTGGAGTGCAGTGGTGTGATCTCAGCTCATTGCAACTTCCACCTCCTAGGTTCAAGCAATTCTTCTGCCTCAGCCTCCCGAGTAGCTGGGATTACAGGCACCCGCCACCATGCCTGGGTAATTTTTGTATTTTTAGTGGAGATGGGGTTTCACTATGTTGGCCAGGCTGGTCTTGAACTCCTGACCTTAAGTGATCCACCCTCCTCAGCCTCCCAAAGTGCTGGGATTACAGACGTGAGCCACCGTGCCTGGCCCATTCATTGCTTTTTGATCCTTTCAGGATATACTGTCAACTTGCTGTCTTATGCTGTTTCCAGGGTTCTGGATAAAAGGGGTGTGGCCCTCCTGTTTGAAGGTGAGGCCTGAACAGTGAGTTGATCTGGATTGTTGGAATGAGAGACAAGAGGACAGAGGGTATAAAGAGTCCTCACTTGCTTTTTCAGGGCCCAGAATTGGGGTTCTACACCCTAAAGCTACCCTACTCCGGTGTCCTTTGACATGGCTAGAGGAGTATTTAGGGGCTCTTTATCTCCAAAGGTGATACATAGCTATGGCTGACTTGCTGAAGCAATTTCCCTTTAGCCTCTTCACCTTCAAGTCAGTGGTGGTGTAGAGTAGAGAGGAGCATTGGCCTAGACGGGCCCTGAGATTATTTTTCCAGGATAAGTGTCTATCTTGTGAATGCATGCTTTAGCAGGGCCTATTCATTAGGTATCTTCCTGGTGGAGTGTTTTCATAGAAGTTAGAAAGGAGCCTTCACACTTTGGCCTCCTCCTCACTGAGGAGGCAGGACCTATATATCCAGATGTTGAGGTGCCATCTTCTAATTAGACTAGATGGCAGCACCACATGGGGCGAGGGGTTGTGGGGGTGGCCCCGGGCTGAGAGTTCAGCTCCATGCCTTTTTTAAAGCTCCCTCTGTACAACCTTCTCTTTTCTTTCTTTCCTTTAACTTCTTTGTCTATTGTTACACACTTTTCTCATTCCCCAACAGCCCTCTCCACAATTCTTCCATTGTTTTGCTTCCTGCTATTATTCCCTGGCCATAAGCATCCAAAAGGAATACTGAGTCAGGCGCGGTGGCTCATGCCTGTAATCCCAGCACTTTGGGAGGCTGAGGCGGGTGGATCTCTTGAGGTCGGGAGTTCGAGACCAGCCTGGCCAACATGTTGAAACTCTGTCTCTACTAAAAAAAAAAAAAAACAAAAAACATTAGCCAGGCGTGATGGTGCGTGCCTGTAATCCCAGCTACTTGGGAGGCTGAGGCAGGAGAATCACTTGAACCTAGAAGGCAGAGGTTGCAGTGAGCCAAGATGGCACCACTATATTCCAGCCTAGGCGACAGAGCGAGACTCTGTCTCACAAAAAAAAAAACCCACAAAAAACAAACAAAACAAAAAACAAAATGAATACTCACAAATGGATTAATTATACCCAGCTGTACAAAAGATGGCTCCGTAATTCCTCGTGGAGGAAAGCCAAGCAAGGCGAAGAGGATGCAATTCATTGTTCCCAAGGCCTTCATAACTCAACAGAGGTCCCAGTGAGGATTCAGGGATGAGGCTAGCCAACCTCAGTTAGAAAGACCCCATGTCCTTCCCTTCCCTTCCTTCCTTTCTCCCCACCTTCTTTATCCTTGCTCCTTTGAAAAATTCCTTGCTTTCCTTTTCTTTAAATTCAACAAAGCCTCCCTCACCAGGGGTGACTTTCAAGAGCAGGGCCATGCAAGGAATAACAGGACTGTGTGGAAATGGCTCTCGCCTCCTCACAATGTTTCTTTTTTATTTTTATTTTTTTTTTGAGACAGAGTCTCACTCCATCACCAGGCACCAGACTGGAGTGCAGTGGTGCGACCTCGGCTCACTGCAACTTCCACCTCCCGGGTTCAAGCAATTCTCCTGCCTCAGCCTCCCGAGTTGCTGGGACTACAGGCGCCCGCCACCATGCCCAGCTAATTTTTTTGTATTTTTAGTAGAAACGGGGTTTCACCGTGTTGGCCAGGATGGTCTCGATCTCTTGACCTTGTGATCTGCCGCCTTGGCCTCCCAACACAATGTTTCTTTAACTGAAAGAGGGCAAGGAAACTATTTCCATTTCTACTGCTTCCTTGGGTCTCCCCATGGACAGATGGTTACTGTCAAAACCAGTGAGTGGGTAGTCTGCTTGAGAGGAAGCCCCTGCTAGCAGAGTATAGAGTATATCCGTGGGAGGGAGGTAAACAGAGAGAGAGGGAGGAGTAGGCAGAGGGGGAGAGAGAGAAAAGCAAATAGTAGATTCTAAGCCATTTCCTACAGAATCCTGTTCTTGCTTTGATGTGAGTCCAGGTCTGGCAAGGGAAGGGTGGGCAGAGGGAACAGCAGTGGGCATGGGATGCACACAGGAGTGCCTCTGTCCTCTGTGCTGAGGATTCAGGTGAGGTGAGAACCAGACTTAGTGTCTCCATGAATGAAAAATATAGAGTGGAAAAGCAACAACTTTAGTTGAAGGAACTTTTCATTTCGTAAGCTTCATACCAAGAAGCTCAGCTGATTGTTTTCCACTAAGTCAATCAGGTAAACCAATATGACCAAAACTAACCAAATGGTCTGCTTAGTTTTGATGTCATGTAGACAATAACTTCTCCCTGGGCCCCAGTATTTCTACTAGTAGTAGTCTCACGTATGATGACTATTACTTATATAACAGCAACACTACAGAATTATTTCTTGGGTTAATTTCCCCTGGTTCAGGACACCCTTCTCCCTCACCCTCAATTCCAAAACAGCTGCTCAGAGCTAGAAAAGAGCTGCATTCCTCTTTTTTTTTTTTTTTTTAAACAGAGTCTCACTCTACTGCCCAGGCTGGAGTACAGCGGTGCGATCTTGGCTCACTACAACCTCCACCTCTTGAATTCAAGTGATTCTCGTGCCTCAGCCTCCCCAGTAGCTAGAATGACAGGCACCCACCACTATGGCCAGCTAATGTTTGTATTTTTAGTAGAGATGGGGTTTTGCCATGTTAGCCAGGCTGGTCTCGAACTCCTGACCTCAGGTGATCCACCCGTCTCGGTCTCCCAAAGTGCTGGGATTACAGGAGTGAGCCAACCACATCCAGGTATGCATTCCTCTTTTTAAAATTGCATTCTTTGACATTCCAGTGAAGGATGAGGAGTTCATCTACAACATGGCAGCTGTTAACCTCGAAGGTCTGAACAAAGTAGCCCAAATGGAGTAGCGCTGTAGTTGGGATCAGACCCCAAAGTTGCCTCCTCTTACCAGCACGCAAACTTCTAATTCTAGGCTGGCTGGATATCCTTCAAATCTGGGTTCCATGGAGTTGGTTAGATTTTCTCTTTCCCTCCCACCCCAGTTCTACCCCCACTCTCCCATCCTTAACTTGGCCCAGACACTCTTCTAGGATAAAGGCTCGTTTTCAGTACTCTATGGTTTGTTATCACTTTCTTTCTCAGGACGATTTGCCTCCTACCACCTGGAGTCTTGATTTGGCTACAACATAAGAGGATGTCTGATGCAAATCAGCTAAAACCATGTAAAAGCCCCAACTTAGGAAACAGTATACACCGCAAAGTCAGGTGCCAGCTTCTCTCTCTAAAGCCCTGGGTTCCTAGTTCAAGCCCCATACCTAATAGGCTATGGACTAAGGACAGAGCTTGCCTTAGATCATAGTGATTTCCAAGTTGTGGCAGGTGTTTGAGTACCCAGACACTGGAGATGGGCATTGTGGGGTAGAAGGAGTTGGGACTTGAGTATGAAAATGTGATTTTGACTAGAATGATCTATCAAGCACTGAGAGTCTGCATCTAATCAGCTTCGTCTCTGTGAGCCTCAATTTCCTTATTTGCAAAATAGAGATAACTCAGCTGGGTGCAGTAGCTCACACCTATAATCCCAGCACTTTGGGAGGCGGGAGGATCACTTGAGCCCAGGAGTTTAAGAGTTCAAGACCAACCTGAGCAACATAGACTCCATCTCTATTAAAAGAGAGAGAGAGAGAGCACTCTCCACATCCTGCCAACCTCACAGAGCTATGGGGGGAGGGGAGCTAATTAGATGGCCATCCAGGTGGTAACCTGTTACGGCCACATTGCCCCGGTATTCTAATTGTTAGATGATGAAAGGTAGCTGAAGTATATGGAATACTCCATGGATGTAAAGAGCTTAGATAATGAGTATTAGAATCATCCCAGCTCCAGAATCAGCACCCCTTTGTGGTGGGGGACAACTCCAGGGGACAATGGTATTGTATGCTCTGGGCCTGAAGAGGGGAATGGATGGAAGAGAAACTTGTGGTCTCAGCCCTTGCTATGGGGCAAGTTGTCTTGCTTGACTCCTAGGAGTTCCAAGCCAACCAGGAAATTGATTTCTAAGATCACTTCATTTAAACATCATTTGCTTGCATAAATTCCATCCCAGCCCACAAAATATGCTTTGACCCCTGCCTAACCTCCTTTATCTCCCCCACTGCTCTCCATTTTCCATCTACTTATTATCCTTTCCTCCCCCTCACCCAGTTTTCTAAGCACCACAACCAGCCCGCCAGCAGCCAGCTCACTCAGGGCCCCATCCTTTGGACAAATTCCTGGAACTCACAATGCAGATGGGAGAATAACAAAGATTCATTTACCCCAGGACTCTTGCTTGATTTGTTGCTGAGCATCTGCCTGATTTTCAGTCATCAGCCCCCAATTTTATTCCCAGAGCCAGCTAGGGCCAAGACTCATTTTCCTGGGGGACCCAACTCCTCCCCCCATTTTCCTTCCATCCAGGTGTCAAGCCATAAGCCAAATGGGGGTCAAGCAGGTGGCCCTGGCCTAGGTTAAGCCCTAGGGAGCTTCTTGTTTTCTCTTGAACTTCAAAGAATCTCCATTCCCAGATGAGGCATGCTGTCAGATCTCGGCATATGACGCCAAACATGTCCCACTTTCCCTTTTCTGCCTGAGTCTAAATGTCCCTTTTCCTCTGACCTACGATGTAGAAGATTCTTGCTAAGAACTGGATGAGGAAGACTTGGGGGCTGGGGCATCAACTAGAGTGCAGTTCTATGTGCAAAGAAGAAAAAGTCCAGCTCCCTGAACCTCCAAGATAGCTTGTTTAAAATTTCTAAATCACAAGGTCAGGAGATAGAGACCACCCTGGCCAACATGGTGAAACCCCGTCTCTACTAAAAATACAAAAATTAGCTGGGCGTGGTGGCGCGTGCCTATAATCCCAGCTACTCAGGAGGCTGAGACAGGAGAATTGCTTGAACCCAGGATGCAGAGGCTGCAGTGAGCCGAGATCGCGCCACTGCACTCCAGTCTGGCACCTGGTGATGGAGCCGAGACTCTGTCTCAAAAAAAAAAAAAATTTCTACTGAAAGAATCTAGGGGTATTTATCTCTCAGCTCTGGGCCCTGAGTCTTCAGATCTGCATATTTTGGGTAGAGGGGCCTGTGTCAGGCTGTGAAGCCAGTTCCTGGCAGGTCAAATGTGGCAAAGAACCATTCAGTAAAGCAGCCAGCCCAGAAACACAGGCCCAGGAAACAGCCTTCAGAGCTGGTTCAGTGGTGGAAGGTCTGAGACCCCTTTCCAAGCCCCTTTAGGAAGCCTGACTCTCTGGCTTCCAAGCTGCCTGCTGTCCCCGATCCCCTCCCTTTCTAGTGAAGACACTGAACAACACAGTTGAGTTTTACTTCCTGCTTGCAGCAGCTGGGGCTATGTGGATATCCTCTGGAAGTATTCCTGAAAGGTGGCCTCCCCTGTATCCTCATCTTTCAGAGTCAAAGGGAAAGCAGGGTGTGGCTGGGAATTCCACTTTTAAGCAACAGGACCATTAGGTGAAGCTAAGCCTCCGAGCCACTACGTGGCGCCATTTACCCATTGTTCTGTGCAAGGCTCGTGGGCGGTGGCTACACGCAAAACAAACCAAACTTCAAAACTTGAAAACTTTTCAGGAATCTAACTCTGACTAGGCTCCTAATATGATGAGGGTACTTGGGAAAATCTCTTGACTTCTAGGAGCCTCAGTTCCTCATTTTGTGAAACGGGAGGCAGCTAGGGGTCCCTGAAGTCCCTTCCGGCTTCATAATTTTGCAACCACGTGAGTTCCCAGTGATCATCCAAGTGATTCGATTTTGGGTTTTTGGGTCACACAGAGGGTGGGTATAGAAAAAAGCACAGGGGCCAAGGCATGGGTTTAGGGGTGAGGGTGAGGGTGAAAAGGAAGTGGACATAGAAGCAGGGGATCCTCTACAACACATGGGCCAGGATTTTCTTGAGCCTTCCATGGTGCTAGGGAAAAGATAAGGGAGCCATTCATTTGCTTATAAACATTAACTGACCACAAACTAGATGCCAGGCACTGTGTGATAGAGACAAGTCTGCCGTGGTAGGTGTGAGAGAAGTGAATGGTGGGTGGGGACACCAAGTTGAGTAAATCTCAAAGGTGTTTACCAGCCAGTGGGGGAATAGATGAGTATACAAATAATCAGTACACAAGGGAGAATGAAGTCCGTGCTAAATTGAACTATAAACTGCTGGGGGTGACAGGGAAAAAGGAGGGGATAAATTCTGACCAGATAAGAAAGGTCTCACAGAGAAGGAGCCATTTTAACTGGGCTTTGAAAGATGAACAGATGTGTGTGTGTGGTGAGGGAAGGGTTTGCAGAAAGGGGAGAGCAGGAGGGAGAGGGGAAAGGCAGGCATTGTAGTCAGAAGGAATGGCTTAAGAAAGGACAGAGGGAGGGGTACGTGATGCTGGTTTGGGGAATAGGGAGTAGTCGAGGTGTCAGGAGAAACAGAGTGGGCAAAGAGTTCACAAAAATGGTTTGGGGGCCAGATTCTGGATTTACGGAGCCTTTTCACTTGGCCAGACAGGTACAGAATGTGTGGAACAGACTCCTAAGATGTGGACAAGAGTCTCTAGCCCTCCAGTATGGAGAGGGCAAGACCCGAGTACCTCACACATGTACAAGGCTACCAAGGGCTGGAGTGCAATGGTGCAATCTCAGCTCACTGCAACCTCAGCCTCCTGAGTAGCTGGGATTACAGGCGCCCGTCACCATGCCTGGCTAATTTTTGTATTTTTAGTGGAGACGGGGTTTTCGCCATGTTGGCCAGGCTGATGTGGAATTCCTGACCTCAGGTGATCCACCTGCCTCAGCTTCCCAAGGTGTTGGTATTATAGCCGTAAGCCACTGCATGCGGCTTATTTAACTTTTACTTTGGGTTAGGGTACATGTGCAGGTTTGTTATATAGGTAAATTGAATGTCATGGGGGTTCGATGTGCAGATTATTTAGTCGCCCAGATAATAAGCACAGTACCCGACAGGTAGTTTTTCGATCCTCTCCCTCCTTCCAACCTTCATCCTCAAGTAGGCCCTGGTGACTGTTATTTCCGTCTCTGTGTCCATGTGGTCTCATCATTTAGCTTCCACTTATAATGAGAGCATGCAGTATTTGATTTTCTGTTTCTCATTAGTTCACTTAGGATAATAACCTCCAGTTCCATTCATGTTGCTGCAAGGGACATGATCTTGCCCCTTTAATGGCTCTGTAGTATTCTTTTTTTTTTTTTTTTTTGGAGACAGATTCTTGCTCTGTTGTGCAGCCTGGAGTGCAGTGGCGTGATCTGAGCTCACTGCAACCTCCACCTCCCGGGCTCAAGGAATTCTCATGCTTCAGCCTCTCGAATAGCTGGGATTACAGATGTGTACCACCATGGCCGGCTAATTTTTGTGTTTTTAGTAGAGACGAAGTTTTGCCATGTTGCCCAGGCTTGTCTCGAACCCCTAGCCTCAAGTGATTCACCCACCTTGGCCTCCCAAAGTGTTGAGATTTACAGGAGTGAGCCACTGCATGAGGGCTTTTTATGTCTGTGTAGTATTCTATGATTTATATGCCCCACAGTTTTATTATTATTATTATTACTGAGACAGGGTCTGGCTCTGTCATCCAGGCTGGAGTGCAGTGCCATGATCTCAGTTCACTGCAACCTCCGCTTCCTGGGCTCAAGAGATTCTCCTGTCTCAGCCTCCCGAGTAGCTGGGACTACAGGTACACACCACCACACCTGGCTAATTTTTGTATTTTTTAGTAGAGATAGGGTTTCACCATGTTTCCCAGGCTGGTCTTGAACTCCTGGGCTCAAGCAATCCTCCTGCCTTGCCCTACCAAAGTGCTGGGATTACAAGCGTGAGCCACTGCAGCTGGCCCCACATTTTCTTTATCCAGTCTATCACTGATGGTCATTTAGGTTTATCCATATCTTTGCTATTGTGAATAGTGCTGCAATGAACATAAGTGTGCATATGTCTTTATAATGGAATAATTTATATTCCTTTGGTTGGGTGTATACCCAGTAATGGGATTGCTAGGTCGAATGGTAATTCTATTTTGAGTTCTTTGAGAAACTACCACACTGCATTTATTTATTTATTTAGAGACGGGGTCTCTGTTACCCAGGCTGGAGTGTAGTGGGATGATCATAGCTCACTGTAGCCTCAAACTTCTGGGCTCAAGTGAGTGATCCTCTCACCTCAGCCTCCCAAATTGTTAGGATTACAGGGGCGTGCCACCATGCTTGGCTAACGTTATTATGATTTTTATTTTGTAGAGACAGGGTTTTGCTATGTTGCCCAGGCTGATCTCAAGCTCCTTGTCTCAAGTGATCCTCCTGGCTTGGCCTCCCAAAGTGCTGGAATTATATGCCTGGCCCTACCCCTGCTTTCCACAATAGCTGAATTAATTTACATCCGACCAGCAGTGTGTGGGAATGTAAATTCCCTTTTTCCATAGACTTGCCAGCCATGTTTTTTTTTGGTGGGTGGGGGAGCTTTTTGATACTAGCCATTCTGACTGGTGTGAGATAGTATCTCATTGTGGTTTTGATTTGCATTTCTCTAATGATGAGCGATGTTGAATGTTTTTTCATATGCTTGTTGGCTGCATGCATGTCTTCTTTTGAAAAGGGTCCGTTCATGTCCTTTGCTCACTTTTAATGTGGTTGTGGATTTTTGCTTGTTAGTTTAAGTTTCTTATAGATTGTGGATATTAGACGTTTGTTGGATGCATAGTATGCAAATATTTTCTCCCATTCTGTAGATTATGCTTACTTTGTTGCTAGTTTATTTTTCTGTACAGAAGCTCTTAAATTTAACTAGGTCTCATTTGTCAATTTTTATTTATTTATTTTCTATTTCTTATTTTATTTATTTATTTTTTGAGACAGAGTTTCGCTCTGTCACCCAAGCCGGAGTGCAGTGGCACGATCTCGGGTCACTGCAACCTCTGCCTCCCGATTCAAGCGATTCTCCTGGCTCAGCTTCCCTAGTAGCTGGGATTATAGGCACTCTCCACCACGCCTGGCTACTTTTTGTATTTTTAGTAGAGACGGGTTTCACCATTTTGGCCAGCCTGGTCTCACACTCCTGACCTCAAGTGATCAACCCGGCTTGGCCTCCCACAGTGCTGGGATTGCAGGCAATTTTATTGTTGTTTTTGCATTGCTTTTGGCATCTTGGTAGAAGCTTTAAAGACCTGACCTATGAGGAACAAGAAGAGGCCGTGCTTTAAGGATGGAAGAATTATCCAGGAAACCTGGCAAACTGCTTCTGCTGTGGCTGCATTTGCAAGACTAGTCACCAGTTTGTCTTTGAGTTAGACCCCACCAGCCAGCGGCAAATAGGAAAAGGCTGCGGCATTGTGGGAGCTGGCATCAGTCTAATTAGGATAACAAAGCAGGCGGATTTAGGTTAGAATTAAGGAAAGCAGAAGACTGTGTTCTGAAAAGCGAGAGATCTGCTAATCACAAGCGGTTGTGACTGTGTTTGTTCGGTAGCTGGTGAGTGCCCAGTCAATGCTAGGAGCATGGCTGGAGGTAGGAGTGTGAAGAGTACTCTAGGAAAAATCATAAAGCAGGTTATGAGAATGCAGAGGACAGGACCCTATCTTGGAGGAAATGCATCAAGGAAGGCTCCCAGAAAGTAGTGAGGCATTAGAGATAGATCCGGAAGAAGAAGTCGTTGATATACAGCTGGAGGGGATACAGCAGTGTCCCGAAGAAAAGCACCATGCATGAAAGAGATGGGCAGATTTTAGGGAAGCAAGAAGCAAATGTGCCAGAGTGGATGAGGGGTAGCACAGGTGAGGGGGAAGGGAAAGGGGGCGGGCAGAGAGCGGAAGCTGCTGCTTCTAACTTCCCCCACTCTGAAAATCCCCAAGTGCCCAAGTTCTTATCTGCCATTTTTTGAGAGGTTAAGAATTCAGCTCTGTAGAGTTGAACTGAGGGGTCCCTGTATACCTTTGTGTTTGTCACCACTTCCGTCCACTCTCACTGTCGCCATGAAGTCCACTGAGGAAAACCACTCCCCTCCGCCAGCCCTACAGCAAGTCAGAAATGAAGAGGGGGAGAGGAGCCAGTATCCCGATCGCTTGTCTTGAAACTCTCAATTCAGCTCAGCCCTGACCCTGAGAGAGGAATGGGCTGAAATGGACGAGTTAGGGAGGGTGTTGGATTGTGGTAGGAATTTTTATTCCTCATAGAAATTTCTGGTCTGGTGAAGGGAGAGAGGCCTGGAGGCTGGGCCAAAGGGTGGGGGCTACCTTGGAATTTAGATTCATCTGGGTGCTCCATTGGCAAACTCTCATCATTAGCAAAATAAAAGGCTGGCTCCATTCCCAGGGAGGGGGTCCTGGGGGCCGGAGTAGGGGAAGAGCGGGAGGAGGGGCTATGGCTTGTCTCAAGGGGCTGGGATCTCTGCCAATTCTGGCACAGGCCACAGGCAAGCAGGATTCTCTTGTTCCCATGCCCCTCCCCTCTCCAATCTCTATCCTCTGCCTTGGCATGAGGGCCTTTAGAGAAAAGAAAAGAAAAATGAGTGGGCAGAAGCTGCTGGATACAGTCAGGAGCACATCTGGCTCTCCCAGGCTGTCTCCTGGTCCTTGTTTTGCCCCTCCCCCCACACCCCTTCCTCCTCCTGCAGGCTTCTGATAGGAGGACTGCAGCAGACCTGGGGGAAGGGTAGGGAATTAGAGTGGGGCTGGGTGGTGGAGGAGAAAGTCGTTCCAAATATTAGCTGGTTTTGTGAGGTGTCCTCTTGGCTGGAGCCTGACCACCTAACTTGCTGTTTTTTCCTCCAGCTGTCTCCTCCTTTCCCCCTCTGCTCCCAGGCTGGAACTAAGGCAGGGAGGCGTGGTGGGAGGGGAGGAAGGAGGAGCAGCGAAGTTGGCTAGGGTCCCTTGTCTGATTCGCTGCTGGCTGGGGGCCAGGACTGCCTCCCTAAACAAACAGGCAGGGGCACATACAGCCCGGCGTTGAGTTGTTGCACTTAACTCCTCTTGCCACAGCAAGAGGCGCCCGGAAAACCCTAGCTCTTCTCTGTCTCTTCCGTGAGCACACCCTGGCCCTGGGGCTGGAGAGCTCTGGATGCAGGAGCAGCAGACATGAACTCCAGAACTCCGGAGGCAGCAGCAAGGCTGGCCACACCACCCACCCCACCACCTCCGGTCCCACCACTCAACCAGCCATCAGTCCCTTCACTGCCAGTGTTCGTGCACCATGCAAACAGACCAAGTGAGTGAGCAGGGGCTGGCTGGGGTTGGGAGAGGTTCCTGAACAGGGGAACGCCAGCCTGTGCCCTCTTTTTTATCCTCAGGGACAAACATGGGAGGCCCAGGCAAACTCTTCTCAGGGGGTAGGAGACACTGAAATGTTGGTCTCTGTAGATGTTTTTGACCCCCCCCCCCCCCCCAACCATTTGCTATTCTGTGTTCCTCTTGCCCTCTCTCTCTCTCTCTCTCTCTCCTCCCAGTCCCCCACTCTGTTCTTACTCCTTTCTATTCCCAGGCAAGGAACTCACTAAGCCCAAAGCAATTTTAGAGACTCACAGAGGCTGCTAGTGCCGATGCTGCTGGTGCTGCTGCTGAGGAATGCCCAGGACTAGGGCGCCAGGGGGAGTTGGAGTCAATAACCATCACTGTAGATCTGCCGACCCCCAAGCCAGTTTCTCCAGTCAGGTACCTCCTACTCCCTGTGGAGGCCTGGGGATCTCTAAGGCCCTCCAGCTTCCGTGTCACTCCCATTTTCACTCTACTGTCTATCCCCTGCACTTAGCCTCCCTTGATGGCTCTTCCTTTTACTCCTTTCCCCATCCCACCCACCCCAGTCCCAAGTTTTCAAAGTGATGACAGAAGATTTTAAGAGACCCCTTCCCTGTCTTGGCCATTTAGTCTGCAGTTGCCTGTCTGTAACTTCCCCTGCTGTATACCATGGCACAGCTATTCTCTCAGAGCCACCAGGCACCTCCCAAGAGCCCCTGAAAGACATCTGTTTCCAGGTTAGGCTGGTTCTTCTCTTGGAACTGCTGGGCCCAGGAGAGACTGGCCAGTCACTGTGACCACACTTGAGAGCTTGCTGTCCTCCTGATTCCTGAGGACCCAGGAGGAAAGACACCCCAGCTCCTTGCCCGAGATAGCCTCCCTTGGGTGCCTGGGCTGTCACATCACTCCTGTGGTTCTCAGCCCCCTCCCTGCCCTGACCAAACCTGGGAGGGGGGAGAGGAAGGCAGGACCCGTCCTAACCCCTGTCATCCATCCTCTTGCCAGCAGATCCGAGCGAGAAAGACAAGCAGGCTCACAGTTTTCCATGGAAGGCTTGGGTAATAAACTGATCCTGAATGTTGGGGTATATGCCACGAGACCTACATCAGCACCATGAGGGCCTTTCCAGGTACCCGCCTCTACAAGCTGACTGAGCCATCCCTGCCTGGCGCCCCAGCTGCTCAGGGCCCACTGGTCCAAGAGTTTTTTTTCTTTTCTTTCTTTCTTTCTTTCTCTTTCTTTGTCTTTCTTTTCTTTCTTTCTTTCTCTTTCTTTGTCTTTCTTTTCTTTCTTTCTTTCTTTTTCTTTCTTTTCTTTCTTTCTCTCTCTCTTTCTTTCTTTTCTCTCTTTCTGTCTTTCTGTTTGTCTTTCTGTCTTTCTGTCTTTTCTTTTTTTTTTTTTTTTTGACCGGGTTTTGCTCTTGTTGCCCAGGCTGGAGTGCAATGGCGCAACCTCCGCCTCCCAGGTTCAAGTGATTCTCTTGCCTCAGCCTCCCAAGCAGCTGGGATTACAGGTGTATGCTACCGCTAGTGTATTTAGTAGAGACGGGGTTTCACCATGTTGGTCAGGCTGGTCTGGAACTCCTGAGCTCAGGTGATCCACCAGCCTTGGCCTCCCAACGTGCTGAGATTACAGGCTTGAGCCACCTCAAGCTGAGAGTTTTTTCTTTAACTGCAATCCTGAGCTGGGCTACTACCATACTCAGCAGCAGCACTGCCCTGCCAATGTTTGTCAGGATGTCCTAGAGGAGGAGTTGGCTTATTGAGTCCTGGTGGAAGCACCTCCTGACACCTTGCTGCTAGCACAAGCTAAGTGGCAAGGAGACCCATACCCTTGGGTCTGTCATGGGAGGCCTGTGAGAATGCCTGCATGGATGAACGTCTTCTGCTGAACCCCATCGAAGGCCAGGGACTGCAGAATATTTGGAAACCGTGGCTATATGTGCTTCTTGACCAACCTCAGTCTTCCTTAGGGGCCAGGGTAACTCATTAACTGTGTGTGACACCATGCTAGACACTCCTACCTTCAAAGGACCCTCCCAAGTTGCCATAATTGCAATACACTTGGCATGGTGCTTAGGACTCAAATCTAAAGACTGCCAGGGGCCGGGCGCGGTGGCCCACGCCTGTAATCCCAGCACTCTGGGAGGTCGAGGCGGGCGGATCACCTGAGGTCGGGAGTTCAAGACCAGCCTGACCAACATGGTGAAACCCCGTCTTAAAAAAAAAGACTGCCAGGACAATTTGAGGGCATCCCTCAAAAAGGGAAGCCAAGAAGGGTGGAAATATGGTTAGAGAGGTGGGGGATGCTGGCAAATGGGATTTCTGACATGCATCTTTTTCCCCAGTGCCTTTCCCTGATCTCCACACTCTTTGCCGTGTGTGCCCTGGTCATCCTCTTCCAGGAGATGGAGGTCCGGCTGGATTACTTCCCTGGCAACTTCACTGCTATGGAACATGGGGTGGGTGTTGGGGAAAACCAGCGGCAGCAGTAGCAGCAGAACAACGGTCTTGTTGACTGTCGTGCCCCTGACCTGCTATACCTGGAGCTGCTCTGTGCCCTTTGGTTTGGAACGGAGCTCTTTGCTCGGGCCATTTTCTGCCCTGATAAGGTGTGCTTCCTGTGTAGCCCTCTCAATCTAGCTGATATCTTCTGTTTGTTCACTGTGTTGGTGGAATTGGTGGTAGGTGACAAGGCTGTAGGGCAACCCTATCTTATCCTAACCCGTGGGGCCGTTTGTTCTCTATGTTCTCAAGCTGGTTCGTCTCCCGGGCTTCCTTGAAAACTCCTTGGCCGTGAGTCCTCGTTATACCCTCCATTCTTCCTGGAAAGAGGTGTGTGCCTTTCTCTTGATTTGGGTGGCTGAAATGTTATTCTTTGGCTTGCTTTTCCTCTGTGGGGAGCTCTTGGGTATGTCCATTTCAGGCCAAAGTGAGCCCCACTTTGGAGACATCTTTACATGTCTCTGGTGGACTGTCATAACTCCACCACTGTTGGCTATGGAGATGTCTACTCCCTCTCTGCTCTGGGCCGGCTCACTGCTGCTGTCACAGCCACTGTGGGCATGTGCCCTGGTGTCTTGCTGGTTCCTGTGCTCCTGGTCCACTTCCAGCGCTATTATGCTGTAGCCCTGGCTCACCAGAAACTAAGGCCCAGTGGGACCCTGTAATAGGCCCATTGATCAGGAGTAATGGACCCCACCTTCCCTTCTTTCGTTTTGCTGGTTTCTGGTGACAGATAATAATTTCCGACTTTGGCAAAGAATCCTTCAGAAGGAGGCCCAGATCTTGGCAATTTCTGCTAGTCAGGATCAGCTAACCATGGACTGCAGGTCAGACTTTTCCATGTCATCAAGGGGACACCCTGAAGGAAGGGGCCTAGAGGCAAGGCTAGCTAGGCTTGAGCTTTCCCCTGCCCCACCTTAGGCCTTTTTCTTAATCCTGGAGTGACCAGGAACAATAGAAAGTAGTTCTCCTGGATTGGTGCTATATCTCCCTCTCAACCAGTTCTCCCCCTTCCATCTCCTCATCCCTGCTCCTGCCATCTAGACTAGGGTCCAGATGAGAGGCTTCTGAGTGATGGTAGCCATAGGATAGCAACATCGATTACCTATGAATATCAATGGTGATTGTCTGTGGGTATTGATAGTAATTGTCTGTGTGTACATGACAGCAACTGGTTATGGATATTGATGACAACTGGTACCTTCAGTGCCCAGATTATAGCATTGCTCCCCCTACTGCTCCTGGGACAAATGCTCTTTAGAGCCATAAAAAGTCCTTTGAAGGTTCTCAGAGACTCCAAGCAGATGCGGGTCAGCCAGGTCTCAACCAAAGCACTCTAACTCCATCACATCCTCTTCATCTCATTTTTTTTTCTTTTTTTTGAGATGGAGTCTCACTCTGTCACCAGGCTGGAGTGCAGTGACGCAATCGCGGCTCACTGCAACCTCCACCTCCCGGGTCCAAGTGATTCTTCTACCTCTCAACCTCCTGAGTAGCTGGGACTACAGGTGTGCACCACCACGCCCAGGTAAGTTTTGTATCTTTAGTAGAGATGGGGTTTCACCATGTTGGCCAGGATGGTCTCAGTCTCTTGACCTCGTGATCCTCCTGCCTCAGCCTCTCAAAGTGCTGGGATTACAAGCATGAGCCACCACGCCCGGCCTCTCTTCATCCCATTTTGTCCTTACCCACTCCTCCCCCATCTTTGTGAACTTTTCATAATATTTTAGATATAGTATTAACCATCATTAGTCACAATATATTAGTCAATATTAGTCACAATATCTCAGCCATGATTAACAGTATGTAATCACCTATAGATATGAAATGTTATCGTTGCACATTACATGGACAGAAATGAAGGAACTGGGATTGTTGGCAACAATAGGCAAGCAATTTCCTCTTCCACATTAAAAAACAATTTGGAGCCAGGCACAGTGGCTCACACCTATAACCCCAGAACTTTGGGAGGCAGAGGTAGGCAGATCACTTGGGCTCAGGAGTTCAAGACCAGCCTGGCCAATACGGTGAAACCCCATCTCTACTAAAAATACAAAATTTAGCCGGGCATGGTGGTTCATGCCTGTAATCCCATCTACTCAGGAGGTGGAGGTAGGGGAATTGCCTGAACCCAGGAGGCGGAGGTTGCAATGAGCCTGGATTGCACCACTGCATTCCAGCCTGGGGCACAGAGAGGGACTACATCTCAAAACAAGACCAATTTGGACTTTGCTCATTTATTAATCCTTTATTATTTTTTCCAAACACTTTTCAGTACCTATAATGGGTCTACCCCAATCTTCACTGCTACCTTCCCCACCTCTATTTTTTTTTTTTTTTTGCTACCTTCATGCTTCTTCCTCCCTGCTTTTCCTGTGGTGCTTCCCACCATACACATCTTTTGGGAATGGCTTCTAGGAGGAAGGGGAAGGGACCACCTCAGGTCTGACTTCAAATCAAGCCACTGGGTTGTCTGAGGAACTAGCAACTAGTCTGAACTGGGAGGTTGAATTGAGCCCCTGCTGTTGCTGAAGCTGTGAGAATAATTCTGTTTATAAAACTTTTAAATAAAATATTCTTCAAAGTCTTTGTCCCAAGGTCTGTCTGTGGTTTTTCTGGTAGAGGCTTTTGGGCATCAGCAGTGGTAGGGGTGCTGCAATGACCTAATGACAAGACCATGTAGGCAAATTATTTTATTTTATTATTTTGAGAAGGAGTCTTGCTCTGTTGCCCAGGCTGGAGTGCAGTAGTGTGATCTTGGCTCATTGCAACCTCTGCCTCCCTCCCAGGTTCAAGCAATTCTCCTGCCTCAGCCTCGCGAGTAGCTGGGATTACAGGTGCACACCACCATGCCTGGCTAATTTTTGTATTTTTAGTAGAGATGGGGTTTCACCATGCTGGCCAGGCTGGTCTCGAACTCCTGACCTCAGGTGATCTGCCTGCCTTGGCCTCCCAAAGTGCTGGGATTATAGGCATGAGCCACCATGCCTGGCAGGCAAATTGATAGAGTAAAAAGCAGTTTGTTATCTTCATTGAGTCTGTGCCTCACAATAAACATTATCGCTCATAGACCCCATAATTGGGAGAGAAAAACTTTTTGCTTGGGAACAGGTTGAGGAGGGGAGGGGGCAGGTCTAAGAGTTGCTGGTGGAAACTGTGGGTAATTATCAGAGGTGGGAGATTGTAGGCAGAGAGGTTTCCATCTAAGGAACACTGAGAGAGGATCAGAATTATGGCAAAACATCAAAGACAATCTCGACCTTCTCATTGCCTAGAAGTGAAAGGTGTTAGAGATATTTGCTGCTTTCAGAGACCATTCTAGTCCACTGCCCTTAAGTTACAGTTAGGAAAAAGTGAAGTTTAGAGAAATGGGGGAATTTCCCCAAGGGCACAAAGGGGAGTAGTGGCAGAACTGGGAGTTCTGTCACCTCAGAGCAATACTATATCAATCTTTGTTAACTCACCAGCATCAGAAGTGGGTTGTTAGAATTTCCAAACAAAAGTAGAGAAGACTGTGCCCTGTTGTAGGCAGCAGCAATGGTGGTGGTGGCATGAGGGGATGGTGATGGGATGAAGTGGTGGCTATATGGTACTAGGATGTAATGGAAAGCCTTGGCAGCTTTAATGAGTAGGCTTGGATGTTAGAGTTGAAGAACCTTTAGGAATTGGTGGGCCCTATTGGGTAGGGGCAGAGAAGCATAGAATACCACAGAATATTATAAAGAACCAGATGGAATGTCAGGGCTGGGAGAAACCTGGAAGGTCATCAAGTTCAACTCACTCCTGTTTCAGATGGGGAAACTGAGGCCCAGAGAGAGGCTGAAACTTGACCTGGTTTCTACAGTGAATTAGGAGAGAAGTTAAGGCTGCAACCATCCCTGTCACACAGGAGAAACACTGGCTGCCTTTGCTGTTACTATTGCGTCTGGGTTGGATGGTCAGACCTTTTAACCAAGAGAGATGGAGGAAGGGAGCCCAGTGTTTCATGGCCTGCCTAGTAGTACTTATATAATAAAACATTATAGAATGACACCAGTGAAAGCCTTAGTACACACCTATTTCTGTAACATAACCCTATATCCGAACCCATCCTACACCTCCAGCATGTAATGTCCTGTAATACTGAGTCCAAAGAGCCCCTCAAGTTTAGTGATACCCCAAGACTGAGCCCACAGATGCCCTAGACAGTAGAGCCTTCCCTGAATACCAAGCACTCCTCAGTCTTTCTCATGATTTAGTCTTTCTCATGATTAGGTTCTCTCTCCCACGCTAAGATCACTCCTTTCTTCTGGCCAGGCATAAATTTTATCTTCTCTGAGGGGGGAAGGGAGTAGATGGGGATACTGAAAAGCACTTTAATTTGAGCAGTTCTTGCCATATCTTTGCCCCACATGTGAAAACTTCTCAGCCATGGAACTAACTTATTCCTATACCCACTCCCACAGTGCAGTCACACTCCACCCCCATTCATCCATACCCCTGACATTTTACTCACTTTGCCCATGGCAGAGACCCTACTGGCCATGATCTCGGCACAGCCCTAGAAAGCCTCTTGTTCTGGTCACTAGGTGAGAAGATCCAGTCTCCCAGCACACACTTCTTACCTGGATCTCTCTCATTACGGGGAGACTCGGAGGTCTGTAGACCAATCCCAGCGTAATTCTGGCCCTATCTAGTGAAGTACTCAGTGATCTCTTGCGCCCCACTCTGGCCTCCGCTCTTTAGCAGTTGCCACAAGTGGTCTAGTTGGGCCTGCACTTCCAGGTCAGACCCATAGAGGGCAACCACTTGCCAGTTTATGAGAAATTACTCTGGGTGTGGCCTCTCCCTTCTTCACTTCCTTTTCAGTGCTTGTAAAATTCTAGAACCACAGGCTGTCAGAATCAGAGGGGTGTGTTTAGATAACTTGTATTTGAATACCCTCATGATAAAGATAGAGAAACAGGACCAGAGAAGAGATGAGACCAGTCTAAACTCAGACAGTGATTCACTCTGTGGCAGTTAGGGCTAGAATCCACATTTCCTGAATGCCAGTTCAGAACTATTGAAAAACACTGCCAAGCATCTAACCCAAATGCCTCATTTTACAGTTGTGAAAACTGAGGCGAAGGAAAGAAGTTGACTAAGGTCGCACAGTCGTTGTGATAGAGCTAGGACTCAAATCCAGGTCTTCTGAATCCCAGTCTAGATTTAGAAATACAATGTTAGGCATCTAGTTCACCCTGTTGGTTTTTTTTTTTTTTCTTTACAGATGAAAAGAGCTCAGAGAGGGAATGTCATTTACCTGAAGCCACAGAGTAAATTAGTGACACTCAGAACTGGAGCCCATGGCTGGCTATAGAACTGGGACTGAATGGAAATTGGGGAACTCTGACTTCTAGTCTCCAAGAAACCTCAATAACTTTGGGACCCCAGTGTCTCGGAATTAAATAGCAGAGGTAGGGGTGTAGTCCTTGCTTAAACTGACTGTGAATCCCCAGGAGACTGGAATCTAGGGCATAGTGTGGATGTATGTGTGTTGAGAAGGAGGGGGTCTGCTTTGGTCCCCTCCAAATATCTCTTAACAAATGGCTCACCTCATTTCTCCTCTTTCAAGGCCTTGGCTTTGAGAGTGAGAAGATGACTCACTCGTTGCCCACAGTTGCCGCTGAGAACATAATTGCTAGCTGGGACATCACCATAGCACCCAGCCATCACATTTGCAGAGTAGTGTTTTGTTTTTGTCAAAGCTCTTTCCTATTTTTCTTTTTTCATTTCAGCTTCCTCAAACCCCAGGGAGCCAGATGTGGCAGATACCATTACCTCTTTTTTTTTTAATAAAGTAGAAACTCATTTATGGAGGGGTGGGGGGAATGAGGAGGGAGCTGAACCGGTGTTGAACAGACTGAGACTAAATCCCCAGTCCTTTGGTTTCCAGCTTTCTGGAGTGTTCTGCATAGATACCCAGAGTCCCAGAGGAGGCATCGGTGTCCCTCAAATGCCTGATGACAGCTCCCTCCCTCATTTATTAATCACTGAGCTGGGGCCAGATACTCTATTGGGCTTTCACTGTAGACAAAGGTGACCCAGATCCTGCCTTTAAGTGTTGATAATCTGCATGTTGATTAGGTCATCACTCTGCCCATTTCAATCCTCAGCTTTCTCTTCTTCTACTAGAAAAATAATCCCATTAATGTTTTATTTTATTTATATATTTATTTGAGGCAGGGTCTCACTTTGTTGCCCAGGCTGCAGTGCAGAACTTGATCACAGTTCACTGAAACCGCAACCTCCTGGGCTCAAGTGATCCTCTCACTTCAGCCTCTTCTGAGTAGCTAGGACCACCATGCTTGGCTTTTTATTTTTATTATTATTATTATTTTGTCAAGACGGTGTCCCACCATGTTGCCTAGTCTGGGCTCAAACTCCAGGACTCCCAGAGATCCTCCCACCTCGGCCTCCTAAAGCACTGGGAATACATGTGACCCACCTGGCCCAGCCTTATTTTGTTATTTATGAGACAGGGTCTGGCCCTATCCCTCAGACTGGAGCACAATGGTGTGATTATGGTTCACTGCAGCCTTAACCTTCTGGGCTCAAGTGATTCTCCCACCTTGGCCTCCCTAGTAGTTGGCACCACAGGCATGTAACACCATGCCCAGCTAATTTTTAAAATTTTTGTAGATTTCAGGCACAGTGGCTCATGCGTCTGATTCCAGCACTTTGGGAGGCTGAGGCGGGCAGATCACCTGAGATCGGGAGTTCGAGACCAGCCTAACCAACATGGAGAAACCCCGTCTCTACTAAAAATACAGAATTAGCCAGGCCTGGTGGTGCATGCCTGTAATCCCAGTTACTCAGGAGGCTGAGGCAGGAGAATCACTTGAACCCGGGAGGTGGAGGTTACGGTGAGCCGAGTTCACGCCATTGCACTCCAGCTTGGGCAACAAGAGCGAAACTCTATCTCAAGAGTGAATATATATATATATATATATTTTGTATAGATGGGGTCTTGCTATGTGGCCTAGGCTGGTTTTTAAATTCCTAGCGTCAAGTGATCCTCCCAGCTAGGCCTCCGAAAGTGTTGGGATTACAGGTGTGAGCCACCATGCCCTGTCCAATAGTGCTTTTTTTTTTTTTCAAAAAAAAGCTTCAACCACCAACCTTTCGGTTAACAGCCGAAATAGTGCTTTTTGACTGGTGACATTGAATCAATTTTATAACGTTTTCAGAGCACTTGATTAGGAACACTTTTCGGCATTCTAGTTCCAGTTCTTCTGCTACTGCACTGTGTAATAGTGAGCCAGTCCTGTTCTATGCGTGGGTTTCAGTTTTCACATCTGTAAGAAATGATGGTGTGAGGTGTGGTCAGGAGAGAGTAGGAATACGGTTTCTAAGAACGTCTGGCTCAGATCATTTAGGACATGAAGACCCTTTGTAACCTGTGGGGCAGTGTTGTTTCTTTGGGTGAAAGATGGAGGGTAGGAGCCAGCTCACCCTGTTATGAGACCTTTCATCCTGCTGCCTTCCTCCTTAGCTTTGTGAGTACCTTTCCCAGGAGTAGGGAACTTGAGCTTTCTGAAAACCTCAGAGGGATCCCATCTCTACCTCTCCTCAACAGCAGCACTCAGGAAGCACCAGAACTATTTTGGATCGGAAGTTATTCAGCCAGATTCTGAGGTTGAGGTTCGTGAAACAGAGAGAGAATCAGAGAAGGAGAAGCAGAGAGGCATAAAAGGAAGAGGCAGAGACACAGAGAGAAGGAAGAAAGAGGTTGGGGAGAAGAGAGGAAAGACTGAGAGCAAAAAAAAGGAGGAGAGAGAAAAAAGAGAGTGGGAGTTAGAGATGGACAGAAACAGAGACAGGAGAGAAAAAAGAAAGACAGAGAAACAGAAGAAGAGGAAACAAGAGAATAGAAGAGGAGAGAGGAGAGAAAAAGGGAAGAGAGAGAAACAGGGAAAGAGAGAGAGAATATGAATGAGTATGATCATATGATAGTGGACATACCTAGTCCCAGGCTGCTGCATGAGAGAAGCTGCATAAAATCCTGTGTCTTGAATAGAATCTAGAAGCAAAAGAACCCTTGAAAAAATTGAGGCCAGAGAGCAGTTCAGTTTATTCATAGTCACACAAGCAAGCTGGTGGCAGTGCCAGGACTCAAACCCGTGACTAGGATAGAGTAGCTCAAAACAGACTGGCCCGAGAGTCTAAGTGGCCTTGAGGTTTGTTAGTGTGTCTTTGAGGGACTGCGGGCAGTGCAGTAACACAGGAAAAGTGCCAGCACATTGCTGCCGCAGAGGCGGCACTGGCATCAGGGAGTTTCCCCTCTTCCCCCATCAAGCTCTCGTTGTGAGAGAGAGACATACAACATACACGCACACCTATGAAGGCTGACTGGAGATAAGTTTGGTTTCATAACATAGTACTTTTGGGAGATTAGAGGCAGACTTCATGGAGAAGGTAACTTTTGGGTTGGGATTGACGGTGACAACACCAACCCAAAATTTTGATTGCGGCCTGGCGTGCTGGCTCATGCCTGTAATACCAGCGCTTTGGGAGACTAGGGTGGGTGGATCACCTGAGGTCAGGAGTTCGAGATCAGCCTGGCCAACATGGCGAAATCTCTACTACACATTAAAAACGAAAAAAACAAAACTAAAACAACTAGCCAGGTGTGGTAGCACACGCCTGTAGTCCCAGCTACTGGGGAGGCTGAGTCAGGAGAATCGCCTGACCCGGGAGGCGGAGGTTGCAGTGAGCTGAGATTGCGCCACTGCACTCCAGCCTGGGTGACAAGAGCAAAACTCCATCTCAAAAAAGAAATATTACAAAGATGAACTTGTTCTTAAAAAAAATTCAAAGTAGTTGGGATTTTGATAGGTGCAGAAGGAGGTGGTTCTGGTTCAAGAAAATAGCACAGGGCGTAGGAGACTTGAGGAGGACATGAATAGGCAACTGAGCAAGATGTCATCTGCCTTCCGGAGGGCAGAGGGCATGAAAAGGAGGTCCCAGGTTTTGGTCACCCCATGAATGATAGGTGTCTGGGTCAGCTTGTGATGACAGTGGGGGAGGAAAGAGAGGCTTTTGAGCAGGGATGCAATAAGAACAGGGTTGAGTTCTAGGAAGATTCCCTCTGGCAGGCAGCCCTATGGAGGATGAATTGGAGAAAAGATACTGGTATCAGGGAGCCTTGGTAGATCTTTGCTGCAGTCCAGGTGACATAGGTAGATAAGAATCTGATGTGGTGTGGGGGTGGGGGGTGGAGTATAGATGCAGTAGCTTTGGGGACGGCTTTCTAAGACTCCTTTAGAGAAAACGTAGGATCTGAACTAGGACCACTGCGGAAGGAGCAAGGAGAGAGATGAGCAGAGGGCTAGAAAGCAGTGACCCCAACTCCAGACAGGTAGCTGTCTTTTCCCAGTTTATGGTTGGAGTGTGTGTGTGTCTTTTTTAAAATTTGTGTTGACTGCTCTGAGGAGCTTGCGTGTCTCCCAACGGTGTGAGCAACCTCCTGCATGTG
The DNA here is from genome assembly GCA_036589455.1 of Ateles fusciceps. NCBI lineage: Eukaryota > Metazoa > Chordata > Mammalia > Primates > Atelidae > Ateles > Ateles fusciceps. Next base: position 270,517 of record JAZHEH010002388.1, read on the forward strand.
CATCTGTGTATGGATGTGCGTCTCCAGGCGTCTAAATGCGTCTGTACCTTGCTCTGTGCATGTTTCACCTAATCCATGCTGTGGTTAAACTCATTGGCTAGAGGAATGACTTCACATTGCTTCATGCGCTTAGAGTGCAGAATAAGCATCTTTGCTCCAAACGTGCTTCTAAAATTCTGTTTGCTAAGCTAGGCTGTGGTGGATTTGATTGGCTAAAAGAGCTACTCCGAATTGCCTGGGTTCCGTGGCACAGCTACAGGTTGAAATCCTATTACTACTGGCTACAGGAATTATCATAATGTGTTTGGCTTGATTCTCCAGACAGTAATTTAGGAGCGTACCACCTCTATGACATGTACCCAGTTAAATGGAGAAGCAGAACTGGGAATTTTTTGTAGACAAACTCTGACCCATTAAGAACTCTCTGCTGCCTTGCGAAGGGAATAGAGGGAATGCAACCCTAAAGGACCCCACAACCCTGATTACGGTTTGATTTGGCCCATAGACACAAGTATAGAGTCCACACAGGCTTCAGGCGTCTTATAGAATTTAGACCATTTCTTTCATTTTCTTTTCCATTCCAGTCTGTGAAATGGGGAGTGTTCAAATCATGCTTTGTTCTCATTTAAGAGGTGTCAGCTCTACCAAGCACAGTAGGCTCTCAATAAGTATTTATTGCCTTGAAATGGAATTATGGCTATCTAAGCCAAACCCAGAGAGAAGGGAGAAATTTATTCAAGATCTCACAGAGGAATTTGAACTTGAATCCTGGGTTTCTGGATTTCCTGGCAAGAACTCTTACAATATCATCCTGCCTTGTGATAGCTCAGGTTCAGAACTCTGGCAGTGGAGGGGTTATACTGCTCTGACCAATGTGTGATTTGGTCTGGTCTCTTTACCCCTCTGGGCTTCAGTGCTCTCATCTGCACCGTGGGAAGATTAGGCTACAAGGTACTGAGAGGGCCTTTCTAGTTCTATTCCTAGGAATCTGTGACCAACACTGAGAACATAAACCTGTGGGCCCTTGGGTGGGGTGAAGAGGGGAGGAAGCAGTTGGGGCCTGTCTCAGAAGCTGTGTGTCACACCTTCCTCCCTCTCCCCTGACTCCAAATCTCCATTAAAAGAAGTAGAATAACTTTTCCGGTTTGGGAATTCTCTGACCCAAAAGCCACTGGGCCTCTGGAAGTGGGACAGCATGTCCAGCCTACAGCCTTCAAATGCCTTATAGGGCTAGAAAGGCTGAAGTGGCTGGCTGGGCAGGTGGGAAATGGTTGGCTTGGAGAAGTTCCCCATTTTTGGAGGATCTAATCCTGGTGGGGAAGGGAGGTGACTGCCACTCAGCCCTGGCAGGTTGACAGGCTGGGCTGAACCAGTGTGTTCTGGAAAGGCCAGGAATGATGTCATGGGACACTTTGGGCTGCAACAACAGGAAACCACTGAGTGTTTACATTGGCTCTCAGAGCTCTAGGCAGCCTGTTTTTCTATACTTCCTCAGTCTATCTGTTTCCTCTGATTCAAATACTATGAAGAGGGACTCATTGCCCATGCTAGGGAAAGTGGAAAGGAGGCCCAAGAAGAAGAGCCTCCTTCCCAGCCCAGAAGACCAGATGCTTGGGGAGGGAAGGCCAGCTTTACCCTAGCTGGGCTCCTGCCAAGAACAAATCTTAGGGTAGGGAAGCAAGACAGTCAGGGCCTAAGTCTTAATGAATTCCAGTGCTCTACAACTCCATGGAAAGCAACTTCAAAATTCTTCCAAAGACCCAGGTTATAAACTTGGAAGCCCTCCTGTATCTTCTTCTGATCTAATCAGTTACCAAATCTTGTCAATTAAATCTAATTGAATCAATTTTAACCAACAGTGGGCTTATGTGCAAAGTGCTGTGTTGTGCTATCTGTGTCTGTGTGGGGAGACACACACAGGTAGTGGGTAGGATACAAAGATAAAAAAAAAGTTCTTGCCCTCAAGGAATTAATGATGGAGTGACAGAGTAACAGTAGGATGTCCTCCATCTGTTTCTGTTTCTTCATCCTCAAGGCTGCTGCCCCAGTTCAGGAACACCCATCATTTCCCATCTGCATGCAACAGTCTTTCAGTGGGTCTCCCTGTTTCCAGTCTTTTCTCCTCCCCATGCTTCCTCCATAATTATATTGAAGTGACTGATATAACTATGGAGGAAGCCTCGCCATCTCCACATTCTCTCATCAAGCCTCCTAGATGGTGTGGCAGGGTGGCTCCAAGTTTGGTCTTGGTGTTAGGTGGACCTGGGTTTGAGTGGGTACCTTACCATTCACTATTGGCTATGTGACAGTGGGCAGTGGCTTTGCTTTTCCAAACCCCTGTTTCTCTAGCTTTAGCTTTTTCATTGGCAAACTGAAGATAAATACTACCTCATGGGGGCGTTGTGAGAATTAAATGAAATAATGTATGTATGGTGCCCAGTACAGAGTTAACACTTCGTAAATGGCAGCTCTAATTACCATGCCTCAGATGTGTCATGTTTATTTCTATCTCAGCTCCTTTATGCCTTCTGAAACAGGCTCCTTTCTCTTAAAGACTACTGTAACTGGGAGGGACCTTAGAGACAATATAGAGGAGTCCCAATCACCCCCACTGAGGCCAGGGAGGAGAAACAATGTGCTCACATTTACAGAAAATGAATTCCAGGCCAGGCACTGTGGCTCACACCTGTAATCTCAGCACTTTGGGAGGGTCGAGGTGCGTGGATCACCTAAGGTCAGGTGTTCGAGACCAGCCTGGCCAACATGGTGAAACCTTGTCTCTACTAAAAATACAAAAATTAGTTGGGCGTGGTGGCGGACGCCTGTAATCCCAGCTACTCAGGAGTCTGAGGCAGGAGAATCGCTTGAAGCTGGAAGGTAGAAGTTGCAGTGAGCTGAGATCACGACACTGCACTCCAGCCTAGGGTGACAGAGCAAGACTCCATCTCAAAAAAAAAAAGAAAAGAAAATGAATTGCAGAACCACAACTAAAACACTTTTCAAATGTTAACTCATTTTACCCTTACAGCAGCCCTGTAAGGTCAGTAATAGGGGTACCTACTATTATTAGATCCGTTTAATAGATGAAAGGACAGGCTTAGATAGGTTAGGTAACTTCCCTAAGTTCGCACATCTGGAAATGACAGATCCAGGATATGAATCTAAGTAGTCTGACATCAAGCAGGTGAGCACCAGAAATGTGATTAGTGTGACTAACGAATTTAATTTCTAATAATAGTTTACTTTAATGAATCTAAAGTTAGAATTTAGTAGCAACTTGAAGCTAATGGCTACCATGTCAGGCAGGATGGTTCTAGGCTACTATAGTGCTTCTTCAGACTCCGGAAGGTTAACAACCATATCTAATAAACTTTTATGTCATTATATTGCCCAGCACTGTGCATGGCACATCTACCATTATGTTCAAATTCAGCTATGTTAGCAGGCTCTTGTGATCCAGGCAAAAAGGGAGCCTACAATACAATATGGTAGTCACATTCAAGAGGGACAGAAGGGACATATTTGAAAGATTATCATTATCACTATCATCATCATCACCATTATCATAGTAAAATTAATAGGTAATTAAGTACTTACTTATGTGCCAGGCAACTGTTTTAAGTGCTTTACATAGATTAATTCATTTGATTCTTACAACAACTTCATAAAGTAGACTTAGGTACTATTACCATCATTCCCATTTTGCAGGTAAGAGAAGGAGGCACAGAAAGGTGAAATGACTAGTAAGTTGCAGAGCCAGAATATAAGCCAAGCCAGGCTGGTTTTAGAACGCAGGGTCTTAACAACTACTCTACATCGTGCACTGGAGCAGAGGACAGATGTCCGGGGAGAGATATGAAAGCTTTTGTTTGATTCATGGTAGGGTTGTGGTGCATGCAGGATGTCCAGAGGAAAATAACCAGTAGATGGTTGGCCATGTGAGTTTTGAGCTCAGAGAAGAGTGCAGGGTTAGAGATAGAATATTGGAAATGATCAGCATGAAGATGGCAGTTGAAGCCACAGGAGTACATGTGATCCCACAGGGAAAGTGTGCAGTGTTAACACTAGGTACCAACATAAAGAAGGGATTCTCTGAGAGTGGATTTGAAGTAGAATGAATAGGCTCCTTTTGAAGGTGGCAGCAGATTAGAAATAAGTATAGGGAGCAAGAAAGGCAGAGAAAGGATTGAACTAAACATCTTTCCCCAAACCTGCTCTTCTCGAGTGGTCTGTACTTCAGTGAATGGCTCCACCGTCAATATAGTTGGACAAACCCAGAACATGGGGATCACCTCTAACTCCTCCATCTCCTTCAACTCTCATATTCAATCTATTATCAAGGTCCGTTGGCTCTTTTCTCAAAATTTATCCTGAACCTAACCTCTTCTGCCCATCTCCACCAACACTACCCTGGTCTAAGCTACCATCACACTTCACCTCTATGACTCAAGTAGCCTCCTGCCTGGTCTCCCTGCTTCCATCCTTACCTCTCTACAGTCAATGCTCAACCCAGCATTCAGTGATCATGTTAAAAACACGTTGGTTTATGTCATTCCTCTGTTCACAACTAGCCCATGGCTCCTCCAGCACACTCAGGACTTACGATCCTATTAAAGATGCCTCAGCCTCTGTCCTGGGCTCCAGATTAATGTTTGACATCTCCATTTGGATGTCTCACTGGTAAATCAAAGACAGCCAAAACAGAACATTGCCACTCCAAAGCTTGTTCCCACACAATCTTTCCTACTAAAGAAACATGGCACCACCATCCACCCAGGTAGCAAGCCAGAAATCTAAGAGTTAGCTTCGCCTCCTCTTTCTCTGTCACCCCTAACCATTCAGCCTATCAGCAAATCCTGCTGCACTCAGAACTACACTCAGAATATATCCCTAACACATCCACCTCTCTCCTCATTTACTTCCCATCAGTCCGGTCCAAGTCCCTATCACCTGTCACCTGGATGACTTGCCCTAGCCTCCTTACAGGTCTCCTGGCTTCCACCCTTGCCCCCTACAGCCCATTCTTTACAAGAAATCCAGAAGAATCATTGTAAAACATAAATCATGCCAATCCCCTGCATGAAACTCTCCAGTGTCTTTCCATCACATGAGGACCACAAGCCAAATTCTTTGCCATAGACCACAAGGCTACATAATCTAGTCTCTGCAAATTTCTCCAACTCCTTCTCCTACTACTCACTCCTTTTCTCACAATTTAGCCACTCTGATCATTTTTCTGCTATTTGAACACCTCAAACCCATCACCACCTCCTCTCCTTACTTATCATTTGATTCACTCCTTCCTCAATCATCAGCTCAGATAGTCATTGGCTCTGACTCTTTTCCATATCCCAGACTAGGAAATTCCTTCTGTGTGTCACTCTCACAGCATCCTGCCCTTCTCCTTCACATCATTAAGCCTAGGTTAAATCGTTAATTTAATTAATTAATCAAGACACAGGGTCTTGCTCTGTCACCCCCACTGGAGTGCAGCGGCATGATCACAACTCACTGCAGCTTCGACCTCCCAGGCTCAAGTGATCCTCCCACCTCAGCTTCCCCAGTGACTGAGTCTATAGGTATGCACCACTATACTGAGTCGTTTTTTATTTTTTGTATGTTTTGAGACAGTCTCGCTCACCTCCAGACTGGAGCGCAGTGGTGCACGCTCGATTCACTGCAGCCTCCACCCTCCAGGTTAAAGCAATTCTCCTGCCTCGGCCTCCTGAGTAGCTGGGACTACAGGCATGTGCCACCATGCCCAGCTAAGTCTTGTATTTTCAGTAGACAGGGTTTCGCCATGTTGGCCAGGCTAGTCTCAAACTCCTGGGCTCAAGCAATTTTCCTGCCTTGGCCTCCCAAAGTCCTGGGATTATATGAGCCACTGCACCCAGCCTGATTGTTACTTTAATTACTGGATTGTAACCTTCATAAGAATAGGGACTGTCTGTGGTAGAATTCTATCCCATATGCCTAACACAGTGGCTGCAATATAGTATTAATTCATTTGCTCATTCATTCATTCAAAAATATTTATCAAACACTCACTATTGGCCAGTTACTTTCTAGGAGCTTGAGGTACAAAACAGACATAAATGACTTGCTTTCATGGAGTTTACATTCCAGTGGGACACACACTGAATGGTAGATATTATATTTCATATTTATTGGATCTGTGATCTTGAGCCTGAGTAAAACTGTATTACTCAGTTTATTCATGTCTTCAACAAACATTGAATATTTTCAGTGGACCAGGTACTTTATACATCCTTTTATTTAATCCGTGAAACAACCCTATGAGAGAGATATCATTAGCCCCATTTCTAAGAAAGAAAAATTGAGGTCAGAGGGTTTTAGCAACTTCAGAGAGGTTTAGCAACTTGCCTTAGGTTAAGTAGCAAGCAGTCAAGTGCAGGTAGTTTGACCACAAAGCCTGCCAGCTTACTCATCACACTACAACATACTGCTTTTGACAAGTCAGTTCTGGTCCTAAAATGATACAAAGCAACCCCTGTAGGGGCCCTGACCCAGAGGGGAGACCTTGAGAGAATGAAGTCATGGAGAAAGCTCCCAGCCTAGATCAGGCCTGATATACCGTTGTACTCTCCATTCCTTATGGTGCACCCCAATGTACTCTCCATTCCTTATGGTGCACCCCGATGTACTCTCCATTCCTTATGGTGATAGAGTAAACTTCATAACTGGTTTTTCTTTGACAGATGGGGGAAAATAGAGACACAGGGTCAGGAAAGGAGTCACAGAAAGGCACATTGGCAGTGAAGAAAGACCCTGGCACCCTTGTATTCAAGATATCATAGAATAAGGCACTGAGAATTAACTTCAGGAAGGAGGAGGCCAGTGGGAGGTGGCTACAGAATAAGTACCCAGTTGTCAGTCTTAAGCCTGGGTTCTTGGATAAGGCCCTGCCTCCATGCCTTTGTGTGAACCCTGGAGGTCTTTGCTCTTCCAGACCATTCCCTGCCCTCACCTCCCAATTCCTCCCTATCCTGAGCCAAATGTTTGAAAGACAGGAGGCAGGGGACATGGTTCTGGGACTCAACCTCTCCCACCATAAAGGCAAATATAAGGAAAATCACTGGTTGTGGTGACATGTGCTTGTAATTGTTGCTTCTCAGGAGGTTGAGGCAGGAGGATCACTTGAGCCCAGGAGTTCAAGACTCTGTCTCAATTAAAATTAAAAAATAAAAATATATCAGGAAACATCTTCAACACTGAAAGGGAGGCAGGGTGCAAGGGCAGGTGAAAAGGGGCATAGCCCTACCAGACTCCCCCTTCCCTGAGGTGTAGGGGAAAGCTCAGTCTGTGTAGTCACCTCTGTGAAGTGATTCCAAATGTCACAGTGTGGGGGAGGCAAACAAGGAAAGGGGTTGGGAGGCATTTACAATCTTTGGATATGAGTTGGGCTGAGCCTGACAGTGGGTATGAGACTGTGTGTGAGTTAAATGAAGACAGTTTTGCATGGAGACAGGGCAGGCCCAGGAGAGGAGGAGAAGGGGAGGAGCATGAGGCAGGGTGAGTGAAGAATCTCTGTACCCAGTTTTGTTGCTAGAACACAGTTATGGCTGTGTATTCCTAAGAGATGTGTTCATACCTCAATGGGCATGTGGAAGGTAGGGTTTATCATATGCAAGGCCCATGCAGGAATATGTGTATGTGAGGGGTGTGTGTGTGTGTGTGTGTGTGTGTGTGTGTGTGTGTGTGAAGTGTCAGGGGAGGGAAGGTTGTGGGTGTCAGTGTCCTTGTAAAGTCAGTCTGGATGTGCATTTCAGTTTTTGTGTGGAATGCAACAAACACAAGATATAGGCAGTGTGTTTCGGGGGAGATTTTATATGTGAGGTATGTAACAGGAAAATGGGGTTAAGCATGCAGTATGTGCTGAGGGTTATGGGGGAACACTGGCAGAGTACATGGCATGCTGTCTGTGTGGAGTAAACAAGAGCTTTGGAATGGTCTAAGTGTACCAGGCATTCTCAGTAACATCAGCCATGTCTCTCTGAACCTCAACTTCTCTGCTGAAAAGGGGGATAGACCCCACCCACATACAGGGTTGTATGAAAATTCAGTGACTTTTTTTTTTTTCCATTGGACATTTGTACAAGAAAATTCAGTGACTTAATCCATTAGAATTGTCCTGCTCTCAATAGGTGTTCAAGAAGTGATTACTGCTGTGATTCTGGTTGTGAAGCGAAATCGCCAACACCTGAGACAGAGCTCATTAAATGTTTGCCAAACTGAAGAATAAATGACTTGTTGTTTTGGTTTTGCCTGTTTAACACCAAATACTCAATTGATAACTGGGGCTTGAATTAGCTCATTATTACTTATTCATTTATATTTTGCTTTTTATTCTACCTATAGCTCCAGAGCTCTCTCATTATGTTGAGAGAGCTCTGGAGCTATAGATGCAAAGTCCCTGAAGGGGTTAGTGGAGAGTAGGGAAGGGGAAGAGACGGTTGGAAAGTCAATCAGACAGGCCTGGGTAGAAAGCAGGGGAAGGTGCCAAGAGCTCTCCATGCACTCAAGGAATTGAGTCAAGGAGAAGTAAAGGCCGCTGAGGTCTTCAGGACACAAGGGAATATAGCGAAGGGTGAGAAACATCTAGGGTTCCCATGCCTACCCTGAGCTCCATTATTCCAAGGCAGCTCTTGAGTTTAAGGCTCAGGCCTGCCCAGAACAAGGCAAAACTGACCACCTAAAGAGCAGAGGTAAAGGGAGGAGGCAGAGACTGCCTGTACAGGAAATGCTCATTGCTGTGAACTTGAGCACATATAAAGCTTGTAGCTCTACAATCTAGTCTCTAGGGCTTGACCCAAGCCCGGGCTCAGCAAGTGGTCATGGAGATCAGAAGCCATATAGTCCCAGGGACATAACAGTATTAAGGCTAAAGAGTGGATTTCCTGCCCCGACACGGTGGCTCATGCCTGTGATCCCAGCACTTTGGAGGCTGAGGTGGGTAGAACACAAGGTCAGGAGATCGAGACCATCCTGGCTAACACAGTGAAACCCCATCTCTACTAAAAATACAAAAAATTAGCCAGGCGTGGTGGCACACACCTGTAGTCCCAGCAACTCAGTAGTCTGAGGCAGGAGAATTGCTTGATCCTGTGAGGCGGAGGTTGCAGTGAGCCAAGATCGCACCACTGCACTCCAGCCTGGGTGACAGAGCGAGACTCTGCCTAAAAACGTAAATAAATAAAAAGAAGACACATGCACACGTATGTTTATTGCACGACCGTTCACAATAGCAAAGACTTGGAATCAACCCAAATGCCCATCGATGATAGACCGGATAAAGAAAATGTGGCACATATACACCATGGAATACTATGCACCCGTAAATAGGATGAGTTCATGTCCTTTGCAGAGACATGGATGAAGCTGGAAATCATCGTTTCAGCAAACTAACACAAGAACAGAAAATCAAACACCGCATGTTTCCACTCACAAGTGGGAGTTGAACCATGAAAACACATGGACACAGGGAGGGGAACATCACACACTGGGACCTGTTGGGAAGTGGGGGGGGCTACAGGAGGGGATAGCATTAGGAGAAATACCTAATGTAGATGATGAGGTGATGGGTGCAGCAAACCACCATGGCACGTGTATACCTATGTAACAAACCTGCACGTTCTGCACATGTACCCCAGAACTTAAAGTACAATTTTTTTAAAAAAAGAGTAGATTTCCTGACTCCTTATTTGTGTGTATATTATCTGTCTCCTCTCAGTAGAAAGTTCTTCACTACTATTTCCCTGGTACCTAGACCTAGCATGGAGTAGGTATTTCATAAATGGTTACAATAGATTATAGCCATAAGAGTACTATTTATTGTAGCTGTTATTACCATCTTTTTCTTTTTGGTAGTTTTTTAAATTGTAGCAAAATATATATCACAACATTTTCCAACTTGACCATTTTCAAGTGTTCAATTCAGTGGCTTTAATTACATTCACAGTGTTGTGCAACCATCACCACTTACCTATTTCTGAAACTTTTTCATCATCTCAAACGGAAACTCTGTAATCATTAAGCAATAGCTTCCTACTCCCCACCTCTCCTCCTGTCCCTGGTAACCTCTAATCTACTTTTGGTCTCTATGAATTTGTCTATTTTGAATATTTCATATAAGTGTCTTTATACAATATTTGTCTTTTTGATTTTGGCTTATTTCATTAACAAAGTTTTCAAGGCTTATCCATATTACAGCATATATAAGACTTCATTCCTTTTAACAACTGAGTAATATTCCATTTATGTATCTACCATATTTTATTTATCCATTGATCTGTCGATGGACATACGCATTGTTTTCACATTTTGGCTATCGTGAATAATGCTGCAATGAACACTGGCATACAAGTATCTGTTTGAATACCCATTTTAAATTCTCTTGGGTATATACCTAGGAGTGGAATTGCTGAGTCATATGGTAATTCTATGTTTAGCTTTTTGAGGAACTGCCAAACTGCTTCCCATAGCATCTGCACCATTTTACATTCTCACCAACAATGTATGAAAGTTAGAATTTCCCCGTAACTTTTCAACATTTACTTTCTATTCTTTTTTAAAGCTTTTAATACTTTTTATTTTATTTATTTTTTTTTTAAAACTGAATGCCTTTATTTATTTATTTTTAACTATAGCAAAATTCACATAACATGCCACTGAACTCCACGCTGGGTAACAGAGTGAGACTCCTCAAAAAAAAAAAAAATACACATAACATAACATTTACAATTTTAACAATTTGTAGATTTATAGTTCAGTAGTGTTAAGCATATTCACGTTGTTGTGTAACCAATCTCCAGAACTCTTTTAATTTTGCAAAATTGAAACTCTATACCCATTAAACAACAACTCCTTATTTTGCCCTTTCACCAGCCCTAGGGAAAACCATAATTTTTCTTTCTGTCTCAATGAGTTGGACTACTTCACATACCTCATATAGGTTAAATCATACAGTATCAGTATTTGTTTCCTTATTTATTTATTTATTTATTTTTGAGATGGAGTCTCACTGTCTCATCCAGGCTGGAGTGCAGTGGTGTAATCTTGGCTCACTGTAACTTCCACCTCCCAGGTTCAAGTGATTCTCCTGTCTCAGCCTCCCAAGTAGCTGGGATTACAGGTGCGTGCCACCACATCCAGTGAATATTTGTGTTTTTAGTAGGGATGGGGTTTCACCATGTGGCCAGGCTGGTCTCAAACTCCTGACCTCAGGTCATCCACCCACCTTGGCCTCCCAAACTATGAGGATTACAGGCGTGAACCACCATGCCCGGCCAGTATCAGTATTTCTGTGACTGGTGTATTTCACTTAGCATAATGTCTTCAAATTTCATCCATGTTGTAGCTTGTGTCAGGATTTCCTTCCCTTTCAAGGCTGAATAATATTCCATTGTATGTCTATACCACATTGAGTGTATTCATTTATCCTTTGATGGACACTTGGGTTGCTTCTACCTTTCAGCTAATGTGAACAATGCTGTTATGAACATGAGCATATGAATATCTCTTTGAGACCCTGCTTTCAATTACTTTGAGTATATACCCAGGATTGAAATTTCCAGATCACATGGTAATTTGGTTTTTAATTTTTTGAGGAATTGTCATACTGTTTTCCAAAGTGCCTGTACCATTTAATATTTCCAACAACGGTTTACAGAAGCTCCAATTTCTCTATGTCCTCACCAATACTCCACTCTTTTTGGGTTATAGCCATCCTAATGGTTGTGAAGTGGTAGCTCATTGTGGTTTTCATTTACATTTTCCTAATTACTAAAAATGTTGAGCATATTTTATGTGCTTATTTGATATTGTATATCTTCTTTGAAGAAATGTTTTTAAGTACTTTGTTCATTTTTTAAATTGGGTTGTGCTATATGGTTTGAATGTATCCCTCCATAAGTGTGTTGGAAACTTACTCCCCCAACGAAACAATTGGGGGGTAGGGGGTGGGGTCTAATGAGAGATAATTAGTTCATGAAGTGTATTATCACAGGAATGGGTTTGTTATTGTGGGAAAAGGTTCATTATAAAAGAGCAAGTTTGGTCCCCTTCTCTCTCTCTCATCCTCTCTTGCCCTCTAGCCTTCCACTATGTGATAACACAGCAAGATAGCCCTCACTACATGCTAGCTTCTTAATCTTCGACTTCATAGCCTCCACATGCATAAGCCAATGCATTTCTGTCTTCATAAATTACCCGCTCTCGGGTATTCTGTTATAGCAGCACAAAATAAACTCAGGTTATTCATCTATTTGTTGTTGAGCTGCCGCAATTCTTTATATATTTTGGGTACTAAATCCTTATCATGTATATAATTTGCAACTATTTGCTCCCATTCTGTGGCTTTTCTTTCCAGTTTCTTCATAATGGTTTTTTGTTTGTTTGTTTTTGTGAAGCAGGGTCTCTGTCGCCCAGGCTGGAGTGCAGTGGTGTGATCTTGGCTCACTGCAACTTCCTCTTCCTGGATTCAAGCGATCCTCCTGCCTCAGCTTCCCATGTAACTGAGACTACAGACATGTGCCACCACACCCGGCTAATTTTTGTATTTTTAGTAGAGACGAGATTTCACCATGTTGGCCAGACTGGCCTCAAGCGATCCACCCGCCTTGGTCTCCCAAAGTGCTAGTGTAATATTTGGGGTTCAGGGGTTCAGGGTGCCCTCAGCTCCCCTGAGAGGATGTTTTTCCAGGTTCTTGGTCTCCTGCTCTCTCAAGAATGAGAGAGGACCATGGCGCAGTGCGCAGTAAATGCTGGACTCAAAAGTGTTTGTAGAAAGTGATTTATTTAGAGAGACAGAGAGAAACAGGAGAACGAGAGAGAAAGAAACAGCTAAATCTCACACTGAGTGAGAGAATCCAGAAAGATGGAATCCAGGAGAGGAAAGCAGCTTCCACCCTGAGTGGAAGGGAATAGAGAGAGATGGAGTTTAGGAGGGGGAAGACAGGCTTCTATGAGAGAGTGTGGAAGGGAACTCCAGAGGGGAAATCCAGGAGAGAGAAAGCTGGCTTCCACGAAGGGAGTGTTCATGGAAGGGGGACCCAAACATGGAGTCCCAAGCGGTGTGGAAGAGGGGACTTTTAACCTGGGAGGGACCCCACCTTCTCTAAGACCCCGGGCCAATGAAAGGAGTTCCTTAGAACTTCCGCTGGGGTGATTGACTCTTAGTTTCTTCCCCACGCCTGCGAAATTTAAACATAAACCATTAAATCTCCCAGATGGAGAGAGATGGAAGTGGGGCATGGCGCTAGGGAGTTCTTGAACTTAAAACTACGCCTCCTTGTGGACCCAGAAAAAGAACACCTTCCCTCACTAGGATTATAGGTTTGAGCCACTGCACCCAATCCATAACGTTTTTTGATACATAAAAGATTTAAATTTTGATGAAATACAATTTACCTGTTTTTTTTCCTTTGTTACTTTTGGTGTCCTTTTCAAGAATCCATTGTCAAATACTAGATTATGAAGATTTTCACGTATTTTATTTTTGAGAGTTTCACAGTTTTACCTCTTATATTTAGTTTTTTTTTTTAATTGTACTTTAGATTCTGGGGCACATGTGCAGATCATGCAAGATTGTTGCATACGTACATTCATGGCAAGGTGGTTTGCTGCCGCCATCCTCTCATCACCTATACCTGACATCTCTCCCCATGTTGTCCCTCCCCCACTCTCCCTCTCATTGTTCCCCTACTAGCTCCACCCAATGGACTCCAGTGTGTGATGCTTACCTCTCTGTGTCCACGTGTTCTAATTGTTCAACACCTGCCTATGAGTGAGAACATGCACTGTTTGATTTTCTGTTCTTATGTCAGTTTGCTGAGAATGATGGTTTCCGGATTCATCCATGTCCCTACAAAGGACATGAACTCATTGTTTTTTATGGCTGCATAGTATTCCATGGTGTATATGTGCCATATTTTCCTTGTCCGAGTCTATCATCCATGGGCGTTTGGGTTGGTTCCAGGTCTTTGCTATTGTAAACAGTGCTGTAATGAACATACGTGTACGTGTGTCTTTATAATAGAATGATTTATAATGCTTTGGATAAATACCCAGTAATGAGATTTTGCTGGGTCAAATGGAATTTCTATTTCTAGATCCGTTAGGAATTGCCACACTGTCTTCCACAATGGCTCAACTAATTTAAACTCCTACTAACTGTGTAAAAGCATTCCTATTTCTCCACATCCTCTCCAGCATCTGTTGTCTCCAGATTTTTTAATGATCACCATTCTAATTGACATAAGATGATATCTCAGTGTGGTTTTGATTTGCATTTCTCTAATGACCAGTGATGATGAGCATTTTTTTCATGTTTATTGACTGCATAAATGTCTTTTGAAAAGTGTCTGTTCATATCCTTCACCCACTTTTGGATGGGTTTGTTTGTTTGTTTCTTGTAAATTTGTTTTAGTTCTTTGTACATTCTGGATATTAGTCCTTTATCAGATGGGTAGATAGCAAAAATTTTTTCCCATTTTATTGGTTGCCGGTTCACTCTAATGATTGTTTCTTTTGCTGTACAGAAGCTCTTAAGTTTAATTAGATCCCATTTGTTTATTTTGGCTTTTGTTGCCATTGCTTTTGGTGTTTTAGTCATGAAGTCCTTGCCTATGCCTATGTCCTGGATGGTATTGCCAAGGTTTTCTTCTAGGGTTTTTATGGTGTTAGGTCTTATGTTTAAATCTTTAATCCATCTGCAGTTAATTTTTGTACAAGATGTAAGGAAGGGGTCGTTTTTGCTTTCTGCACATTGCTAGCCAGTTTTCCCCAACACCGTTTATTAAACAGGGAATCCTTTCCCCATTGCTTGTTTTTGTCAGGTTTGTCAAAGATTAGATGGTTGTAGATGTGTGGTGTTGCTCCTGAGGCCTCTGTTCTGTTCCATTGGTCTATGTCTCTGTTTTGGTACCAGTACCATGCTGTTTTGATTACTGTTGCCTTGTAGTATAGTTTGAAATCTGGCAGTGTGATGCCTCCAGCTTTGTTCTTTTTGCTTAGGATTGTCTTGGCTATGCGGGCTCTTTTGGTTCCATATGAAGTTTAAGGGGTTTATTTCCAGTTCTGTGAAGGTCACTGGTAGTTTGATGAGGACAGCATTGAATCTATAAATTAATTTGGGCAGCATGGCCATTTTCATGATATTGATTGTTCCTAACCATGAACATGGCATATTTTTACATCTGTTTGTGTCTTCTCTTATTTCCTTGAGCAGTGGTTTGTAGTTCTCCTTGAAGAGGTCCTTTACGTTCTTTGTTAGTTGTATTCCTAGGTATTTTATTCTCCTTGTAGCAATTGTGAATGGGAATTCACTCTTGATTTTGCTCTCTGTTTGTCTGTTATTGGTGTATAGGAACGCTTGTGATTTCTGCACATTGATTTTGTATCCTAGACTTTGCTGAAATTGCTTATCATCTTAAGGAGATTTTGGGCTGAGACCATGGGGTCTTCTTAATATATAATCATGTCATCTGCAAATACAGACAATTTGACTTCCTTCTTTCCTAATTGAATATCCTTTATTTCTTTTTTCTTACCTGATTTCTCTGGCTAGAACTTCCAATACTACATTGAATAAGAGTGGTGAGAGAGGGGCATCCTTGTCTAGTGCCAGATTTCAAAGGGAATGCTTCCAGTTTTTACCCATTCAGTGTAATATTGGCAGTGGATTTGTCATAAATAGCTTTTATTATTTTGTGATACATTCCATTGTCATCTAGTTTATTGAGAGTTTTTAGCATAAAGGCTGTTGAATTTTGTCAAAGGCCTTCTCAGCATGTATTGAGATTATCATGTGGTTTTTGTCTTTGGTTCTATTTATGTGTTGGATTATATTTATAGACTTGCGTATGTTGAACAGGCCTTGCATCCCTGGAATGAAGCCTACTTGATCATGATGAATAAGCTTTTCGATGTACTGTTGCAATCAGT
Organism: Ateles fusciceps; assembly: GCA_036589455.1. Classification (NCBI taxonomy): domain Eukaryota; kingdom Metazoa; phylum Chordata; class Mammalia; order Primates; family Atelidae; genus Ateles; species Ateles fusciceps. Next base: position 286,480 of record JAZHEH010002388.1, read on the forward strand.
TTGCCAGTATTTTATTGAAGATTTTTGCATCTATGTTCATCCTGGAGATTGGCCTGAAGTTTTTTTTTTTTTTTTTTTTTTTTGAGTCTCTTCCAGGTTTTGGTATCAGGATAATGTTGGTCTCATAAAATGAGTTGGGGAGGATTCCCCTCTTTTGTATTGTTTGGAATAGTTTAGGAAGGAATGGTACCAGCTCTTCTTGTGCATCTGGTAGAATTCAGCTGTGAACCTGTCTGGACCTGGACTTTATTTTGGTTGGTAGGCTATTAATTGCTGCCTCAACTTCAGCCCTTGTTATTGATCTATTCAGGGATTCAACTTCCTCCTGGTTTAGTCTTGGGAGGGTGCAAGTGTCCAGGAATCTATCCATTTCTTCCAGGTTTACTTGCTTATGTTCATAGAGTTGTTTGTAGTAATCTCTGATGGTAGTTTGTATTTCTATGGGATCAGTGGTGATATCCCCTTTATCATTTTTTATTGCATCCATTTGATTCTTCTCTCTTTTCTTTATTTATCTGGCTAGCGGTCTATTTTGTTGATCTTTTCAAAAAATGAGCTCCTGGATTTATTTATTTTTCGAAGGGTTTTGTTGGTGTCTCTATCTTCTTCATTTTTGCTTGGATCTTAGTTATTTCTTGTCTTCTGCTAGCTTTTGAGTTTTTTGATCTTGCTCCTCTAGCTCTTTCAATTTTGATGATAGGGTGTTTATTTTAGATCTTTCCTCGCTTCTCATATGGACATTTATTGCTCTAAATTCCCCTCTAGGCACTACTCTGAATGTGTCCTAGAGATTCTGGTATGTTATGTCCTCGTTCTCATTGGTTTCGAAGAACATCTCTATTTCTGCCTTCATTTCATTGTTTATCCAGTCGACATTTAGGAGCCAGTTGTTCAGTTTCCATGAAGTTGTGCTGTTTTAAGCTGGTTTCTTAATCCTGAGATCTAATTTGATTGCAGTGTTGTCTGAGAGACTGTTTGTTATGATTTCTGTTTTTTTTGTTTTTTTTGTTTTTTTTTTTTTTTTTTGCATTTGCTGAGGAGTGATTTACTTCCAATTATGTGGTCAATTTTAGAGTAAGTCCAATGTGGTACTGAGAAGAATGTATATTCTGTGACTTTGCGGTGGAGAGTTCTGTAGATGTCCGTTAGGTCTGCTTGTTCCAAGTTCTGGATATCCTTGTTGATTTTCTGTCTCATTGATCTGTCTAATATTGACAATGGAGTGTTAAAGTCTCCTAGTATTATTTTGTGGGACTCTAAGTCTCTTTTTAGGTCATTAAGAACTTGCTTTATGTATCTGGGTGCTCCTGTATTGGGTGCGTATGTATTTAGGATAGTTAGCTCTTCTTGTTGTATTGATCCTTTCACCATTATGTAATGCCTTTCTTTGTCTCTTTTGATCTTTGTTGGTTTAAAGTCCATTTTATCAGAGACCAGATTGCAAACCCTGATTTTTTTTTTTTTTTTTTTTTTTTTTTTTTGCTCTTCATTTGCTTGGTAGATCTCCCTCCATCCCTTTATTTTGAGTGTATGTGTGTCTTTGCATGTTAGATGGGTCTCCTGAATACAGCACATTGATGGGTCTTGACTTTTTACCTAGTTTGCCAGTCTGTGTCTTTCGATTGGGGCATTTAGTCCATTTACATTTATGGTTAATATTGTTATGTGTGAATTTGATCCTGCCATTTTGTTACTGATTGTTTTGCCTGTTGGTCGATGTAGTTTCCTCATTGTTTCATTGGTCTTTACCATTTGGTTCATTTTTGTAGTGGCTGGTAGTGGATGTTTTTTTTCCGTGTTTAGTGCTTCCTTCAGGAGCTCTTGTAAGGCAGGTCTGGTGGTGATGAAATCTCTAGTGATTGCTTGTCCATAAAGGATTTTATTTCTTCTTCACTTATGAAGCTTAATTTGGCTGGATATGAAATTCTGGGTTGGAAGTTCTTTTCTTTAAGGATGTTGAATATTGGCCCCCACTCTCTTCTGGTTTGTAGGGTTTCTGCTGAGAGATCTGCTGTGAGTCTGATGGGCTTTCCTTTGTGGGTGACCCAACCTTTCTCTCTGGCTGCACTTAGCATTTTTTCCTTCAGTTTAACCCTGGTGAATCTGATGATTATGTGCCCTGGGGTTGCTCTCTTGAGGAGTATCTTTGTGACATTCTTTGTATTTCCTGTATTTGAATGTTGGCCTGCTTTGATTGGTTGGGGGAAGTTCTCCTGGATAGTACCCTGAAGAGTGTTTTCCAGCTTGGATTCATTTTCCCTGTCCTCTTCAGGTACACCGATCAAGCATAGATAAGGTCTTTTCACATAATCCCGTATTTCTTAGAGGCTTTGTTCATTTCTTTTCACTCTTTTTTTCTCTTTCTTGCCTTCTCTTTTATTTCATTGAGTTGATCTTCAATCTCTGATATCCTTTCTTCTGCTTGATCAATTGGGCTATTAAAAATTGTGTATGCTTCATGAAATTCTTGTGCTGTGTTTTTCAGCTCCATCAAGTTGTTTTTGTTCTTCTCTAGACTGGTTATTCTAGTTAGCATTTCGTCTAATCTTTTTCAAGGTTCTTAGTTTCTTTACATTGGGTTAGAACTTGTTCTTTTAGCTCAGAGAAGTTTGTTATTACCCATCTTCTGAAGCCTGCTTCTGTCAGCTTGTCAAAATCATTCTCTGACCTGCTTTGTTCCCTTGCTGGTGAGGTGTTGTGATCTCTCTGGGGAGGAGAGGCATTCTGGACCTTTTTGTGCTGGTTTCTTCCCATTTTCATGGATTTATCTATCTTTGATCTTTGAGGTTGGTGATTTTTGGTGGGATCTCTGAGTGGACGTCCTTTCTGTTAAAGTTGGGGTTATTTCTCCTGTATAAGGCTTTTTTTTTTTTTTTTTTTTTTAATGCAGGTGTCAGTGTGCCGCTTAAGACAGTCTGTCCATTGTCTGCCTGTGGAGGTGCTGTTGGGCTGCCTCAGTCTCATCAAGGCTGCTGTTTATTCTTTGCCTGGTTTCCACTTATGCCAGTGGGATTAGCCCCACCTTCCCAATGGTGGGCTTAAGACAGTCTGTCCATTGTCTGCCTGTGGAGGTGCTGTTGGGCTGCCTCAGTCTCATCAAGGCTGCTGTTTATTCTTTGCCTGGTTTCCACTTATGCCAGTGGGATTAGCCCCACCTTCCCAATGGTGGGCTTCTTTCCCTCTGCTGAGTCCTCTGCTCCTGGTTGGAGCTCCGTCTGATGTGTTAACTGTGAAATTCTCCCAGGAGATGGATTTCATTTGCTGGATCTTGTGGGGAGTGGGACCTGTCTGGTCGTATCCCCCTCCCTGCTTTCAACTTTCCCTTCTTCTGTGGGATGGGCATTTCCTTCTTGCAAGCCTTCTCATTGTTAGTTCAAGTCTCTGCCCCTGGTCTGAGACTTGGCACTGACAAGGCACTGGTCTGGTTGGGGCTGCCAGCCTGTGCTGTTGCCCAGGTCTGCAACGTGGGGTGGTTCTCAGCCAGGTGGCATTTTCCTGGGCTATGTGCTGCTGAAGTCATGGAGTGAAGTGTTGTATCTGAATCAGAGTACAAAGGAGGTGAAGCTCCCCCCCCCATCCTCTGTACCAGATACACTTCCCAGGTGGGGCAGTGCCCTGCCTTGCCTTGGCTCACCCCCTTTGGGCTGCTTTTGCCACCTTTTTGGGGGTTAATCCCGCCGATCAATCAGTCCCTTTGGAATGAAACCAGTACCTCGTTTGGAGAAGCAGATATTGCTCTGGTTCCGTGTCTCACTCACTGGGAGCTGCACTTCAGAGAAGCTCCCTTTTGGCCATCTTGGTCCCCCTCCCCGGTTGATTTTTTTTTAAATTTTAGTCACTTGTGCAAATAAGGTTGATACATTTTGACTTGATTTTTGTACATGGTGTCAGATAAGAGTCCGACTTTATTCTTTTTGTGTAGAAGTTCAATTGTCCTAGCACCATATGTTGAAAAGACTGTTTATTCTCCCAACGAATGGTTTTAACATCCTTATTCTTTTAGTATAAATGGGGTTTCACCATGTTGATCAGGTTGGTCTTGAACTCCCAGCCTCAAGTGATCCACCTGCCTTGGCCTCCCAAAGTGCTGGGATTACAGGTGTGAGCCACCGTGACTGGCCTTATTTCTTCTTTTCAATTCTGATGTTTTATTTTACTTGTCTTACCGCTATAGCCAGAACTTCTAGTATGAATAGCAGTGATGAAGCTAGGCATCTTTGTCCTTTTTTTTTTTTTTTTTTTTGAGATGGAGTTTCACTCTGTCACCCAGGAAGGAGTGCAGTGGCATGATCTTCTCTCACTGAAACCTCTGCCTCCTGGGTTCAAATGATTCTCCTGCCTCAGCCTCCTGAGTAGTTGGGACTACAGGTGCATGCCACCACACCCAGCTAATTTTTGTATTTTTAGTGGAGACAGGGTTTTGCTATGTTGGCTACGCTGGTCTCGAACTCCTGACCTCAAGTGATCCACCTGTCTCGGCCTCCCAAAGTGCTGGGATTATAGGTGTGAGCCACTGCCCCTGGCTGGCATCTTTGTCTTGTACTTGATCTTAAAGGGGAAAAGCTTTCAGTTTTTCACAATTGAGTATAATGTTGGCTGTGAGTTTTGCCATAAATGTCCTTTTTCATGTTGAAAAAAGTTTTCTTCTATTCCTAGTTTTCTGAGTGTTTTTATCACCAAATGATATAGATTTTGTCAAATGCTTTTTCAATCTCAATTGAGAAGACCAGTGTGGGTTTTTCCTCTTTCTTCTTATTAATGTAATGTATTACATTGATTGGCTTTTCTTAGGTTGAATGTTCCTTCAATTCATGCGATAAATCCCACATGATTATGATGTATAATCCTCTTAATATGCTACTAGATTTGCTTTGTTAGTATTTAATTGAGGACCTTTGCATCTAAATTCATAAATGATGTTAGTCTGTAATTATTTTATTTACATTGTATATCTTCATCTGGCTTTAGTATCAGGTTAATTCTGGCCTCAAAGAATGAGTTTAAGAGTATTCCCCATTCTTGTATTTTTTGAAAGAGTTTGAAAATATTTGGCATTAATTCTTCTTTAAATATTTGGCAGAATTTGGCTGGGTAGAGTAGCTCACCCCTGTAATCCCAGCACTTTGGGAGGCCAAGGCGGGCGGATCACCTGAGGTCAGGAGTTCCAGACCAGCCTGGCTAACATGGAGAAATCCCATCTCCACTAAAAAATGTAAAAATCAGCTGGACATCATGGTGGGCATCTGTAATCCCAGCTACTCAGGAGGCTGAGGCAGGAGAATCACTCGAACCCAGGAGGTGGAGGTTGCAGTGAGCCAAGATCTACTATTGGACTTCAGCCCGGGCAACAAGAGAAACACCATCTTAAAAAAAAAAAAAAAAGAAAGAAAGAAGGAAAGTAAGATAAAAGAAAAAAATGGTAGAATTTATAAGTGAAATCATCTGGCTCTGGTCTTTCCTTTGTTGGGAGGGTTTTCACCACTGATGCAGTCTTTACTTGTTATAGATAGGTTAAGGCTTTCTATTTCTTCTTGAGTTGCTTTAGGTAATTTTTGTGTTTCTAGAAATTTGTCCACCTCATCTACTTTATTCACAAATAATTGTTTATAGTATTCTTTTGTAATCATTTTTATTTTTGCAAGGTTGTTTGAAATATCTACATTTTCATTTATTATTGTTATTTTACTTACATGCCTATTCCATCTTTCTCTTTTTGTCATTCTGGGCAAAAGTTTGTCAATTTTGTTGATTTTTAAAAATGAACCAAGTTTGGGTTTTATTGATTCTGTCTACGTTTTTCTATTCTCCATTTTGTTTATCTTCACTCTAATATTTATTATTTCTTCCCTTCTGCTAGTTTTGTGTTTAGCATGCTCTTTTTTTTTTTTTTTTTTTTCTCAAAGAGTAGAGCTAGGTTGTTGACTTGAGCTCTCTCTTTTTATTTTTTAACATAGGCATTTAGAACTATAAATTTCCAGTCCCAGCTACTCAGGAGGCTGAGGCACGAGAATTGCTTGAACCCCCGAGGCAGAGGTTGCCATGAGCTGAGATCACACCACTACACTCCAGCCTGGGTGACAGAGCGAGACTGCATCTAAAAAAAAAAAGAAAAGAAAGAAGAAAAGAAAAAAGAAGAACTGTAAATTTCTCTCTAATCAGTGTCTTCACTTAATCCCCTAATTTTTGGTATGCTGTGCTTTCATCTTCATTCATCTTTAAGTATATTTTAACTTTCTTTGTAATTTCTTCTTTGACTCATTGGTTGCCTAATATTATGTCATTTAACTTCCACATATTTGCAAAATTTCCAGTTTTCCTTTAGTTATGGACTTGTAGCATCGTTGCTTGTGGTTGAGGAAGATACTTTGTATGATTTCAATGTTTAAAAAATTTATTGGGACTTGTTTTATGACCTAACATATGATCTGTTCTGGAGAATGTTTTATGTGCACTTGAGAAGAATGTGTCTTTGTCTAGCAAGTTCAATATCTAGACTTCCTTGAGGATGGCTTCTATCCATTTATTTTGCTACTTTCCCATTTTTTTGTATGCCTTGTTTTTTGCTGTTGTTGTTGAAAACTGTTCATTCAAATATTGTAGTGTCATAACTGTGGAAATTAGATTCTCCTTTTTTTTCAGGATTTGCTGTTTTGTTGATTGTTGAAGGCTGTTGTAGTCTGCATGTTTAGTGGCTTTTCCAGTCTATTTTTGCAAAGGTTGTATCCCTTGTCATGTATGGTCACTGATGTTTCTGGGTTTTTTTAAAGCTTGTGTGGTGGTTCATGCAATCTCAGCACTTTGGGAGGCCAAGGCAGGTGGATCACTGGAGCTCAGGAGTTCTAGACCAGCCTGGCCAACATGGTGAAACCCCATCTCTACTAAAAACATAAAAATTAGCTGGGCATAGTGGCGGGTGCCTGTAATCCCAGCTACTCGGAAGGCTGAGGCAGAGGATTGCTTGAACCAGGGAGGCGGAGGTTGCGGTGAGCTGAAATCACGCCATTGCACTCCAGTCTGGGTGAAGAGAAAGACTCTGCCTCAAAAAAAAAAAAGCCCAAAATAATTTATAGATTTAATGCTATCCCCATCAAACTACCTTTGACCTTCTTCACAGAACTGGAAAAAAACACCTTAAACTTCATATGGAACCAAAAAGAGCCTGCATAGCCAAGACAAGCCTAAGCAAAAAGAACAAAGCTGGAGACATCACGCTACCTGACTTCAAACTGTACTACGAGGCTACGGAAAAGAACAGAGGCCTTGGAAGTAATGCCACACATCTACAACCATCTGATCTTTGACAAACCAGACAAAAACAAGCAATGGGGAAAGGATTCCCTGTTTAATGAATGGTGTTGGGAAAACTGGCCAGCCATGTGCAGAAAGCTAAAACTGGACCCCTTCCTTACATCTTATACAAAAATTAACTCCAGATGGATTAAATATTTAAACATAAGACCTAACACCATAAAAACCCTAGAAGAAAATCTAGGCAATACCATCCAGGACATAGGCATAGGCAAGGACTTCATGACTAAAACACCAAAAGCAATGGCAGCAAAATAGACAAATGGGATAGACAAAATAGACAAAAAAGCCAAAATAGACAAATGAGATCTAATTAAACTTAAGAGCTTCTGCACAGCAAAAGAAACAATCATTAGAGTGAACCAGTAACCAATAGGATGAGAAAAAATTTTTGCAATCTACCCATCTGACAAAGGGCTAATATCCAGAATGTACAAAGAACTAAAAGAAATATACAAGAAACAAACAAACAATCCCATCAAAAAGTGGGCAAAAGATATGAACAGACACTTTTCAAATGAAGACATTTATGTAGCCAACAAACATATGAAAAAATGCTCATCATCACTGGCCGTTAGAGAAATGCTAATCAAAACCACATTGAGATACCATCTCACGCCAGTTAGAATGGCGATCATTAAAAAATCTGGAGACAACAGATGCTGGAGTGGATGTGGAGAAATAGGAACACTTTACACTGTTGGTGGGAGTGTAAATTAGTTCAACCATTGTGGAAGACAGTGTGGCGATTCCTCAAGGATCTAGAACTAGAAATTCCATTTGACCCAGCAATCCCATTACTGGGTGTATACCCAAAGGATTATAATTCATTCTATTATAAAAACACATGCACATGTATGTTCACTGCAAAACTGTTTACAATAGCAAAGACCTGGAACCAACCCAAATGCCCAACAAAGATAAACTGGATAAGGAAAATGTGGCACATATACGCCATGGAATACTATGCAGCCATAAAAACGATGAGTTTGTGTCCTTTGCAGGGACATGGATGAATCTGGAAACCATCATTCTCAGCAAACTGACACAAGAACAGAAAATCAAACAGTGCATATTCTCACTCATAGGCAGGTGTTGAACAATGAGAACACATGGACACAGGGAGGAGAATGTCACACAACGGGGTCTGTTGGGGGGGTGGGGGGCTAGGGGAGGGATAGCAGGGGGTGCAGAGATTGGGGGAGGGATAAGATTAGGAGAAATACCTGATGTAGGTGATGAGATGGAGGCAGCAACTACCATGGGCATGTGTATACCTATGTAACAATCCTGGAAGACCTGCACATGTACCCCAGAACTTAAAGTAAAATTTAAAAAAAAAGAGAAGAAAAAAAGAAAAAAAAAAGCTTATGTTCTGTTAGTGAGATATTTTATATGTATGTGTATATATATATATATATATACACACACACACATGTATAAATATACATATATATATACATCAGTGAGATATAGAAATTTCCTTGAATTCCAGGAGCTAGAAACAAAAACAAACAATAAACAACAACAACAACAAAAAGCAACCTCCTTCCCCGCTGATATACCTAAAATCAAAACCAAACACCTCTCCCAATCTTTGCAGATTGTCTCTGTGCTGAGACAATCCAACACTTAGCCAGGCTTATCCTGAGCCTGAAGTGAATGCTTAGTATGGCCTAAGTTCTGAGTTAAAATAAACAAAGACAAGTGCCTTGTGTCAGTCTTCTAGGAAGCCCCCAGAGAGATTAGAATGAACATACACTATAATTCATGAATAATGTCTGCTATGTTCTTCCTGGAACTGGGGGATCAGGGGCCCACACTGGGAACACTGGATGTCACTGCTTTAAGACTTGACACTATACCCAGAAGGAGATGGGACAAGTACAAGTAAATACACTACACAATTCACTTACCGTTTTCAGCTGCCTTTTTTTCTTGATTTACTTGGTTGCTGTAAACATTTTGACTGTTTTCCAGCATTTGACAAAGTTGGTTCTGACAGTTTCTGCTTGTTTTTTGATATTACAGTGGAGAGATGAAAATTGAAACTGTCTATGCTGCCATTTTCCTGCATGGTCTAAAATTTTTAAATAACAGCTTTATTGAGATTTAATTGGCATACCATACGTATTAGTCTGTTTCTCACTGCTGATAAAGACATATTCGAGACTGAAAAGTAAAAGAGGTTTAATTGGACTTATAGTTCCATGTGGCTGGGGAGGCCTCAGAATCATGGCGGGGAGGTGAAAGGCACTTCTTACATGAAAGTGGAAAGAGAAAATAACAGAAAAGCAAAAGCAAGAACCCCTGATAAACCCATCAGATCTCATAGAGACTTACTCACTATCCCGAGAATAGCATGGGAATGACTGACCCCCTTGATTCAATTACCTCCCCCCGAGTCCCTTCCACAACAGGTGGGAATTCTAGGAGATACAATTCAAATTGAAATTTGGGTAAGGACACAGCCAAACCATATCATTCCACCCCGACCCCTCCAAATGTCATGTCCTCAGATTTCAAAACCAATCATGCCTTTCCAACAGTCCCCCCAAAGTCTTAACTCATTTCAGCATTAACCCAGAAGTCCACTGTCCAATGTCCCATCTGAGACAAGGCAAGTCCCTTTATAAGCCTGTAGGATCAAAAGCAGGCTAGTTACTTCCTAGATACAATGAGGGTACAGGTACTGGGTAAATACAGCCGTTTCAAATAGGAGAAATTGGCCAACACAAGGGGGTTAAGGGCCCATGCAAGTCTGAAATCCAGTAGGGCAGTCAAATTTTAAAGCTCCAAAATGATCTCCTTTGACTCCAGGTCTCACATCTAGTTCACACTGATGCAAGAGGTGAGTTCCTGTGGTCTTGGGCAGCTCTGCCCCTGTGGCTTTGCAGGGTACAGCCTCCCTCCTGGCTGCTTCGCAGGTTGGCATTGAATATTTGTGGCTTTTCCAGGTGCACGATGCAAACTGTTGGTAGAGCTACCATTCTGGGGTCTAGCCCTCTTCTCACAGCTCCACTAGGCGGTGCCCCAGCAGAGATTCTGTGTGGAGGCTCCGACACCACATTTCCCTTCTGCACTGCCCTAGCAGAGGTTCTCCATGAGGGCCCCACCCCAGCAGCAAACTTTTGCCTGGGCATCCAGGCATTGCCATAAATCTGAAATCTAGGCAGAGGTTCCCAAGTCTCAATTCTTGACTTCCGTGCACCTACAGGCTCAACACCACATGGAAGCTGCCAGGGCTTGGGGCTTCCACCCTCTGAAGCCACAGCCTGAGCTCTATATTGACCCCCTTTCAGCCACAGCTGGAGTGGCTGGGACACAGGGCACCAAGTTGGTAGGCTGCAGCCAGCTCAGGGACCCTGGGCCTGGCTCATGAAACCACTTTTTCGTCCTAGGCCTCCAAGTCTATAATGGGTTGGGCTGCTGTGAAGACCTCTGACATGGCCTGGAGACATTTTCCCCATGGTTTTGGGGATTAATATTAGGCTCCTTGCTACTTATGCAAATTTTGGCAGCAAGCTTGAATTTCTCCCTCAAAAAACGGGTTTTTCTTTCTACTGCATCATCGGGCTGCAAATTTTCTGAATTTTTATGCTGTTTCTCTTTTAAAATGAAATGCTTTTGGTTGGGCGCAGTGGCTCACGCCTGTAATCCCAGCACTTTGGGAGGTCAAGGCAGGTGAATCACCTGAGATCAGTAGTTCAAGACCAGCCTGGTCAACCCCATCTCTAGTAAAAATACAAAAAATTAGCTGGGCGTGGTGGAAGTGCCTGTGATCCCAAGCTACTCAGGAGCCTGAGGCAGGAGAATCGCTTGAACCTGGGAGGTGGAGGTTGCAGTGAGCCGAGATCATGCCCCTGCACTCCAGCCTGGGCAACAGAGTGAGACTCCGTCTCAAAAAAACAAAAAATGGCATGTTTTTAACAGTACCCAAGTCACCTATTGAATGCTTTGCTGCTTAGAAATCTCTTCCACCCTAAATCATCTCTCTCAAGTTCAAAGTTCCACAAATCTCTAGGGCAGGGGCAAGATGCCACCAGTCTCTTTGCTAAAACATAGCAAGAGTCACCTTTACTCCAATTCCCAACAAGTTCCTCATCTCCATTTGAGACCACCTCAGCCTGGTCTCAAATTATTGTTCATATCACTCTCAGCATTTTTGTCAAAGCCATTCAAAAAGTCTCTGGGAAGTTCCAAACTTTCCCACATTTTCCTGTCTTCTTCTGGAGCCCTCCAAACTGTTCCAACCCCTGTTACCCAGTTACAAAGTCACTTCCACATTTTTGTGTATCCTTTCAGCAGCACCTCATTCTACTAGTATCAATGTACTGTATTAGTCTGTTTGCAGGCTGCTGATAAACACATACCTGAGACTGGGGAAGAAAAAAGAGGTTTAATTGGACTTACAGTTCCACATGGCTGGGGAGGCCTCTAGAACCATGGCAGGAGAAGAAGGGACTTTTTTTTTTTTTTTTTTTTGAGGTGGAGTCTCATTCTGTTGCCCAGGCTGGAGTGCAGTAACACAGTCTTGGCTCACTGCAACCTCTGGGTTCAAGTGATTCTCCTGCCTCAGCCTCCCAAGTAGCTGGAACTATAGGCACGGCGCCACCATGCCTGGCTAATTTTTTGTATATTTGGTAGAGACGGCATTTGACTATGTTGGCCAGGCTGGTATTGAACTCCTGACCTCATGATCCACCCATCTTGGCCTCCCAAAGTACTGGGATTACAGGCGTGAGCCACTGTGCCCACCTGAAAGGCACTTCTTACATGGTGGCAGCAAGAGAAAAATGAGGAAGGAGCAGAAGCAAGAAACCCCAGATAAAAATCCATCGGATCTTGTGAGACTTATTCATTATCATGATAATAGCATGGGAAAGACTCAATCCCATGATTAAATTACCTCCCTCTGAGGGCCCCCCACAACGTGTGGAAATTCTGGGACATACAATTTAAGTTGAGATTTTGGGTGGGGACACAGCCAAACCATATCACCATAAAATTCATTCTTTTAAAGTGTAAAATTTACCCAGGCATGGTGGCTCACACTTGTAATCCTATCACTTTGGGAGGTTGAGGTGGGCAGATCACTTCGGGTCAGGAGTTTGAGACCAGCCTGGCCAACATGGTAAAACCCTGTCTCTACAAAAAAATAAAAAATTAGCTGGGAGTGGTGGCAGGTGCCTGTAATCCCAGCTACTCAGGAGACTGAGGTTCAATAATAGCTTGAACCTGGGAGGTGGCGGCTGCAGTGAGCCAAGTTCGTGCCACTGCATTCCAGCCTGGGCAAGAGAGCGAGACTCTGACTCAAAAAAAAAAGTGTACAATTCAATGGCTTTTAGTATCTTCACAGAGTTGTGTAATCATCACCACTATCAAAATGTAAAACATTCTTATCACCCTAAAAAGAAACCCTAAAGGCTGGGTGCAGTGACTCACACCGGTAATCCCAGCATTTTGGGAGGCTGAGGCAGGAGGATTGCTTGAGCCCAGGGCTTTGAAATCAGCCTAGGCAACATAGTGACACCCCATTTCTTAAAAAATAAAAAAGAAAACATTAGCTGGGTATGGTGGTATGTGCCTGTAATAATCCCAGCTACTGGGGAGGCTGAGGTGGGAAGATCGCTTGAGCCCAGGAGGTGAAGGATGCAATGAACTATGATTGTGCCACTGCGTTCCAGCCTGGGTGACCAAATGACCCTGTCTCAAAAAAAAAAAAAAAACTCTCAAAAACCCTGGACCTTTTACCAGTCACTTTCGTTCCTATCACCCTCTCTACCCCAGCCCTAGGCAACTACCAGTCTACTTTCTATCATCTATGGATTTGCATTTTCTGAATATGTCATATAAATGGAATCATATATTATGTGTTTTTTTTTTACTGATTTACTTGGTGTAATTTTGCATGGTTCATATCATATCATGTGTCAATACTTCCTTTTAAGAATTTTTTGAAATCTTAATTTTGAGATAATGGTGGATTTACATACAGTTGAAAGAAATACTATAGTCCTCTGCATTTTTCCTCAGTTACCTGCACTTATAAAATCTTGCATAACTATTGTGTAATATCACAATCAGGATATTGACATTGGCATGGTAAAAATGCAGAACATTTTCGCTACCACAAAGATCCCTCATGTTGTCCTATTATAGTCACACCTACCTCCCATCTACTCCTACATCCTTCTTCTTCTTCTTTTTTTTTTTTTCCTGAGACAGAGTCTCTCTCTGTTGCCAGAACTGGAGTGCAATGGCACCATCTCTGCTCATTACAACCTATGCCTTCCAGGCTCAAGCAATTCTTCCTCAGCCTCCCTAGTAGCTGGGATTACAAGCATCCACCACCATGCCCTGCTAATTTTTGTATTTTTAGTAGAGATGGGGTTTCACCATGCTGGCGAGGCTGGTTTTGAACTCCTGACCTCAAATGATCTGCCCACCTCGGCCTCCCAAAGTGGTGGGATTACAGGCGTAAGCCACCACACCCAGCCCCTTACATCCTCTCTAACCACTGACAACGACTATTCTGTTTTCCATGCATTTAATTTTGTCATTTCAAAAACGTTATGTGAATGGACTCTTACATGTGTAACTTTTGAGATTGACTTTTTTCAGTCAATATGATTCTTTTAAACTTAGTCCACATTGTCACCTATATCAATAGTTAATTCCTTTTACTGCTGAATACTATTCCATGTTACTGATGCACCACAGCTTGTTTATCCATTCGCCCACTGAAGGACATTTAGGCAGTTTCTAATTTGGGGCTATTATTATTACTATTATTTTGAAACAGGGTCTCACTCTGTGCCCAGGTTGGAGTGCAGTGGCAAAATCATGGCTCTCTGCAACCTCAAACTTCTGCACTCAAGTGATCTTCTCACCTCAGCCTCTCAAATAGCTGGGACCACAAGCATGTGCTGCTATACCTGGCTGATTTTTTCATTTTTATATTTTGTAGACATGGAATCAAACTAAAGACCTAGGCTCGTCTCGGACTCCTGGGCTCAAGCAATCCTCTTGCCTTAGCCTCCCAAAATGTTGGGATTATAGGCATGACCCCCCACCCCTGCCCAGCCTGAGCTATTATTAATAAAACAGTTATGAGCATTCATGTACAGGTTTCCATGTGCACAGAAATGTTTACTTCTCTTGGGATAAAAGCCTAAGAGTGCAATTACTGTGCTGTGGTTTGAATGTGTTCCCAAAAAGCATGTGATGGAAACTTAACCCCCTAATGCAACAGCGTTGGAATGTGGGGGCCTAATAATAGCTTGTTAAGCCATGAGGCTGAGGTGAATGGATTAATGCTGTTATCGTGGGAGTGGGCTTAGTGTAAAAGTGGAAGTTTGACCCCCTTTACTGTCTCTTTCTTACCCTTTCTTTGCTCTTATGCCATGGGATGATGCAGCAAGAAGGCCTTTGCTAGATGCTAACCTCCTAATTTTGGACTTCCTAGCCTCCAGAAACGATGAGTCAATAAATTTATGTTCATTATAAATGATCCAGTCTGTGGTCTCTGTTATAGTAGAACAAAATAGACTAAAACATTCTGGGTCACATTGTTAGCTGCATTTCTAGTTTTATAAGAAACTACCAAACTATTTTTCAGAATGACTGTATCATTTTACATTCCCAACGACAATGTTTGAGTGATTCAGTTTCTTCACATCCTTCACTGATTCAGTTCCTTAAATTTCTTCACATCGTTGGTGTTGTCACTGCTTTTTTAACTGTAGTCATTCTGATAGCTGTGTAGTGATGTCTCATTGTTTGACCTGGGCATATATTACCTACCTCAGTGGGACTCACGTGAAGGTTCATGTGTACAAAGTGTCTGGGGCACAGCTAGATAAATGTTAGCTATAATTATTACTGCATACGTAGAGATGACACTGTCCCTGCCATCAAAATAGTTATTATCTCATGGAAGACAAAGACGTGGAAACAAATAATGTTAATCCAGATTGCCAAATGGAGGAGTCATGATCCCAAAATTACGGGACTCCAGACTGGAGATGAGGGATGGTCAGGGAAGATGTCTCAGGAGAAGTAATCCTCAGCTAAGCCTCGAAGGAAAAGTTAGCTAAGCAACGGGAAGGCTGGCAAGGATGCATTTCAGGCAGAGAGGACAGAAAGGGCATATTATGGTAGCCACAGATATAATATGGCTGTAGGTTAGGGAGGTAGTAGTGGGAATAAGCCAGGGAATGTAGCTGGGGAGGACATTGTGAGGGATCAAGAAAGGAATTACTTGCTACAAAAGAGTCTAACTTTACCCACTAGGCATTGAAGAGCCACAGAATCCCCAAGAGTGATGTCTGACCAAGGTGGAGACTTTTTTTGCACCCCTTTTTCTTCTAGAGATTTCTGCCCAGATGCCCACTGGAAAGGAGCTGACTTCTTTGTGGGACCCTTGGTAGGTTGGCCATGCTCCCCTTTTCCAGGACTTCTGTTACAAAAGCTCTTTATGTATTAGGCGTATTTACAATTCCTCTCTAACCTACCACCAAACAAAGCACAAACATGGCATAAACAATTAATCACATCTCAGTTCTTATTAAGACAATAAACCCAGATTTCCATTCTTTAACCCACTGCCCCCGCGTGACCTGTATTTCCCCAGCCTTCCACAGGCTTTCTGATCTCTCCTCTTCCCTGCTCTAATGAAATTTAGAAAGCTTTGCCCTGATAAGGAAACCTGCATTCTCAGGACTGGTCTGCCATTAATTGGCTGTGTTGCCTTGGGCCAGTCTCTTCTTCCTCTGAGCCTTAATTGCCTCATCTATATCAGGAAGTATGTTAGCCTTTAATGATCTAACATTCTCTAAAGGTATTTGTAATAATAGGAAGGAACTCTTCTTACATTTGTAGTTTTGGATAGTTCATTCTCATGCAAATGCCATGAGAACTCTAACATGATGGTTATTAGTTTCATTTTATTAAGAAAGAGGCTGTGTTTTAGAAGAATGGTCATGTGTCCAATGTCACACAGCAGTTCAAGAGCAGAGTTTGGCCTTAAACTTACTCAGTCCAGTGTCTTACCACCAGACCACACCCCCTTCTTCACCTTCTTCTTTTTTTTTTTTTTTTTTTGGATAAACAAGTTTATTTGTAAATTTAGTCAACATACATAATTGACCTAAAAACTTCAATAGAAGGGATAAATTTTAAAACCACTTGGAAGGCCATCCCTATAAAAGTGATTTTCCCAGGAAAGTAATCAGATGTAACCTAACCCAACACCATCTTAACTGTGTGCTCCGCCACACCAAGTTTTTATAATACAAATGCCACAAAGAACGAACTTTGGTATTGTTTCCTCTTAGTAGAGGAGAAAAAGCTCAACCTAGTTATAAGACCAACCACAACACAATGAAAAGCTGCACTAACTAGTTCAGAATATTAGTTAACAGATGCTGCTGGTGTGAATAACTCGTATTTTATTCTAGAGCCCTTATAATAAAATCCCCCTGTTAGTGTTTGCATTATCTACTAGAGGGTTAGTTAACATGTTGTAGAATGAGGACTTATGCAAGATATAAATGCGCATAGCATTTTACTACTATGAAAACAAGTGCAGCCAGAAGAAAACCAACTGGACTCTAAATTACACACACCTTAATGACAAGACTCCCTAACACTTGTGAATGTAAAACATTTAATTAAAAAGTGTTGACACTACAGTATATTAAATAGCTATTATAAATGCATATGGTGTATTCTGTAGCTGCCAGGTTTACTTTTTTTTTTTTTTTAAAGGAAACTGTAAGTTACTCTGTGGTTAAGACTTGTATCTTCACCCTTGAAAAGCCCACATTCTATCACAGTGATGTACGGTCAGACTTAACAGCCCCAATTGTTAAACATTTGGATCAAGTCATAACCAGTTTTATTGCAAAAGGACCCTGTACACATTTATCAATTCTAGTACCTTAATAGCTATGCAACATGGCATTAACATACAGAAACATGCATCATGAGAAGCAAGAAATATCACCCATCCTTTCTGCATATTAGCAACTTGTCACTCCTGAGCAACAGTGCTCCACGTCACTGAGGTCTATGAACAGTCACTTTCCACATTCATCCTGAGTGAAAGATGGAGTGACTTAAGTACAAATGCAACATATTATAAAGAATTTCTTACAAAAAAAGTCACAAATTAAACCAAAGTATTTTACAGAATTTACTATAAAACGCCAAAACTGCCTTAACGTCTCTCTCCCCGTATCCGGCGAGCCAACTGGATGTCTTTGGGTATGATGGGGACTCTCAGCGTGGATAGCACAGGTTAGTATCTTCGAACAGACCCACCAGGTAGGCTTTGCTAGCCTCCTGCAGCGCACCGATGGCAGCGCTCTGAAACCTCAGGTCGGTTTTGAAATCCTGCGTGATCTGCCTCACCAACCTCTGGAAAGGCAGCTTCCAGATGAGCAGCTGGGTCGACTTCTGGTAACGACGAGTCTCTCGAAGCGCCACGGTCCCAAGCCTGTAGAGATAAATCTTCTTCACCCCGCAGGTAGAGGGGGCGCTTTCCTGGCGACTTTCATGGTCAGCTGTTGGGCGGCGGGGGCGGCGGGGGCGACGGAGCTTTCCTACCGGTGGATTTACGAGCAGTCTGCTTGGTTCAGGCCCTTTTACCCAACACCGAAGTTTTAGGCTAGCTCTCTGACCACTGCGCCGCTTCCACTGCCCGAGGGAGAGCCGCAGTTGCCAAGCAAAGAAACGATGCTACCCCAGCGAACTACCAAACCGCTCTGAGCTCTTCTTCACTTTCTTTATCAATTCCTTTGACTCATCTCCTTATTTCCCCTGACTAGCCCCCATGACCACATCACAAAGGAGAATTTTATCCTAAAAAGAATCTATTGCTGTCCAAGGGACACAGTAATACTTGGCCTGGCAAAGAGGACTGAGAAGAACAGCCAGAGAGGCATTGAAACATGCCCAGGAGGGGAGCATGTCTTTTCCCATCACCCTACACTGCAAGCCAGAGCCATGGTGGCAGGGCCAGATGAAGGCTTTAGAGGCCCTAGATGATGAACAGATTGCGATGCACCTGTCCATATGTAATGCAAAAGAAAGACTATAATAAGCCATTGAAGGCCAGGTGAGGTGGCTCACACCTGTAATCCCAGCACTTTGGGAGGCTGAGGCGGGTGGATCACCTGAGGTCAGGAGTTCGAGACCAGCCTGACCAACATGGTGAAACCTCGTCTCTACTAAAAATACAAAAATTAGCTGGGCGCAGTGGTGTGTGCCTGTAATCCCAGTTACTCGGGAGGCTGAGGCAGGAGAATCACTTGAACCCACGAGGCAGAGGTTGCAGTGAGCTGAGATCACGCTGCTACACTCTAGCTCGGGTGATAGAGCAAGACTTGGTCTCAAAAAAAAAAAAAAGCCATTGAAAGCAGTATGAGGAAGTTTATTAATATTCTGATCACCCTCATGATGACTAGTTCAAAATGTTTGTAAATACCAAATAGGAAAGTATTCTCATTTGGGGGGCTAGTTTTTTGTGCACTTGCTTTGAGGGTGACTATCTATACATCTGCAATACATGGTGGATGTGAGTGCCTGATCCGCTTGGGCTCACTGCTGCTTGGGCTCACTTACCTGGGACCATCTGTCTGTCATGACCCCTGGGAGCCCTGTCAGTACCCCTCAAGCATTGGACTCCACAGGGACCATTCCCAGGACTTAGCCCAAGCCTCCAGCCCAGACTATTGGCCTGGTGCAAGGGTTTAGGGCAAGACAAATAATTGAGGCTCCTTTTCTATTCTGTTTTTATGGCTCTTACTCTTCCTTTTCTCTGCCTATCTCTGACTCTGTTAAACTTTTTCCTAACTCTCTTATTTTTTCTTGTCCACTGTATTCCTTTCTATTGCTGAGTCTTTCTCCCTCTTTGCCCCAGTCCCTTGGACTCTCTCCTTTTGTCTTATCCTTTCTGTCGCTCTGTCTCTTGTCTTTTCTTCTCTCTCTTCCCCATACTCCAGTCTCTTCTTTTGTTTTTTGACATCTATGGGTGTGTTTCTCAGTCTCAACCTCTCCCTGTCTTTGTCTGTCTCATTTTCTTTTCCCATCCCAGATCCACAGGGACCTTTAGAGAGGATAAGCTATTATATCCAGAGCTCTCTCTCCAAGAGGAGATGAGAAATGGTGACTTAGGGCTAAATTTGAACTTTTCAGGCTTGGGTGGGGGCACTCCAGCAGACAGTTAAGGAAAAGGAGGGGAAAGCTAGTTTATTCAGTAGGAGACGGAGCCTGGGGTGGGAACTTGGCAAAGACTGGTAAGTTCCAATGCTGCCCCAGCCCTTCACTCTCTCACTGAGGCCTTGAGGCTATTTTTGGAAGCTTTTCAAAATATCCCAGAAGGCTACCGCTCCATTCAGTCTGGGGATGCCAGAGAGGATTCATTGAAGATAGCATAGCTGAAGCCTGTCCCTGTATTCTTCCTCAGCTTCCACCAGCTCGGCAAAACAACAGTAACGCTAACCTCAGATTGGAACATCGTCGGGGAGGAGAGTAGTGGCAGCGGGATGAGGAACCATCCAGAGAGTGGGAAGGGATGAATAACACGTGCCTCAATTCCCAAGACCCTGAAGTATTCAAACTAGCAGGGGATCCTAGAGGTCAACTGCTATTGCCCCTTCGATATTTATACGTGAAGACCAGATAGGGCACTATTAATATCTGTGAAGAGGGAGGGGAGAGCCAAGCACAGTGGCTCACACCTGTAATCCCAGCACTTTGGGGGGCCGAGGTGGGCAGATCACCTGAGGTCGGGAGTTCGAGACCAGACTGACCAATGTAGCAGAAACCCCATCTCTACTAAAAATACAAAATTAGCCAGGCATGGTGGCACATGCTTATAATCCCAGCTACTCGGGAGGCTGAGGCAGGAGAATTGCTTAGAACCCTGGAGGCAGAGGTTGCAGTGAGCTGAGATCGTGCCATTGCACTCCAATCTGGGCAACAAGAGCGAAATTCCATCTCAAAAAAAAAAAAAAAAAAGAGGAAAAAATCTCTTAAATCCATTTCTTTCATCTCTGCCCTAGTTTACTCTCTCTGGCATGGATTGTGCTAACAGCTTGGATTCTCAGCCTCTAGTCTCTCCCAGGGCAATCTATCTTCTATACTGGCCAGAGAGACTTATCATATTTTCAGGTGGGGTGCGGGGGGAGAGGCAGCCCTGACTGTGTCACTTCTACTTCAAGTCTTCACTAGCTCTCCACTACCTACTGGATAAAACCCAAAACCCTTTGCCTGAAACATAAGCCTGTTTGTGATTTAGCCCCAACTCACCTTTTCAAACTCCTTTCTTAACTTGCTGTGTTTCCCTTTACAACCTTTCAAACTCTCCACCATTCTCACAAACTGACGTTCTTTCCCCCTTTGTCTCTTTCTCTCTCACATACCTGCAGGTAGAAATTCAAACAGCATAGAAAAATGAAAAGTAGGCTGGGCGCAATGGCTCACACCTGTAATCTCAGCACTTTGGGAGGCTGAGGTGGTTGGATCGCCTGGGTCAGGAGTTCGAGACCAGCCAGGGCAACATGGTGAAACTTCGTCTCTACTAAAAATACAAAAATTAGCTGGGCGTGGTGGCACATGCCTGTAATCCCAGCTACTCAGGAGGCTGAGGCAGGAGAATTGCTTGAACCTGAGAGGCGGAGGTTGTAGTGAGCCGAGATGGCACCATTGCACCCCAGCCTGGGCAATAAAAGCGAAACTCCATCTCAAAAAAAAAAAAAAAAAAAAAAAGAAGAAAAAAGAAAAGAAAACTCTTTAAGCTTTCCACATTCTACTTCTATCCAAAGATAGACCTTCCCACCTCTCTGATTGAATCCCCTACTATTCTCTGTCCCCAACCCCCACCCCCACAGTGATCCAGTCATAAAGAGCCTCCTTGCTGTTCCTAGAACATATGAGCGTCAACCTTAGGACCTTTGTCCTTGTTAACTTCTCTGTCTAGAATTCTCTTTACCAGATATCTTGCTTCTCCCCTCAGTTCCTTCATGTCTCTATTTATTTTTATTTTTTAAACAAGAGACGGGGTCTCACTACGTTACTCAGGCTGGTCTTGGACTCCTGTGCTCAAGTAATCCTCCCACCATGGCCTCCTAAAGAGGCCTATGCCCCTGTTGAATTATTACCTTTCAGTGGCATTCGCTGACCTCCCTTGTCTACATTTTCAACACCCCCCCCACACCTTCTTCCCTGCTTTATTATTTAGCATTGATTACTATCTAACATACTATACATTAGACTGATTTACTTGTTTATTGCCCATTTTCCCCCAGTAGAATGATGGTACTGAGTTTTCAGCATGGCTACCTCCCAAGTACATGATAGAGTACCTGCTAGATCATAGGTGTTCAATAAAAATATTCATTGAACAAAATTCAACAGGTGATAACCATAAATTATGTTACATATTTCAGATTGCTTCTAGATTGTATTCTAATCAACTGCTTTGTTTGCTCTTTCTTTGGTAGAACAGTATTTTGGACTTGATGTATGCTGTCTTACTTCTGGCTTCTGTACATGCTAGTCCCTCTGCCTAGCATGAGCTTCCCTCTCCTTGATCTATGTGAACTCCCGCTCACTTTTTTTTTTTTTTTTTGAGACAGAGTTTCGCTCTTGTTGCCCAGGCTGTAGTGCAATGGTGCCATCTCAGCCCACCACAACCTCTGCCTCCCGGGTTCAAGAGATTCTCCTGCCTCAGCCTCCCGAGTAGCTGGGATTACAGGCATGCGCCACCAGGCCTGGCTAATTTTGTATTTTTAGTAAAGACGGGGTTTCTCCGTGGTGGTCAGGCTGGTCTCGAACTCCCAACCTCAGGTGATCCACCAGCATTGGTCTCCCATAGTGCTAGGATTACAAGCGTGAGCCACCATGCCTGGCCTCCTGCTCACTCTTTAAGACTTTGCTTAAGCTTCAACTTTTTGTGGTCCCTTTCCACTCTCCCATAGCATTTCTGCTTTCTGCCATTGTATTTCTCACTCTGTGCCTTGATAGTCTATTTATACATCTGCTTCCCCTACTAAACTGTAAGTACCTTGAAGTACCAGGAATTATTGATGGTGACATCCGCAGTGTCTGGCATAGTACTTGGAATTTGAGTAGGAGCAGCTTGTAATCAGAAATACTTGGATTTTTTTTTTTTTTTTTTTTTTTTTTGAGACAGAGTCACCCAGAGTGTCACCCAGAGTGGAGTGCAGTGGCACGATCTCAGCTCACTGCAACCTCCAACTCCTGGGTTCAAGTGATCCTCCCACCTCAGCCTCCCAAGTAACTGGGATTATAAGCATGTGCCCATGCCAGGCTAATTTTTTGTAGTTTTAGAAGAGACAGTGTTTCACCAAATTGGCCAGGTTGCTCTCAAACTCCTGATCTCAAGTGATCCACCCACCTCAGCCTCCCAAAGTGCTGGGATTACAGGTGTGAGCCACCACACCCGCCCAGAAAGACCTGGATTTGAATCCAGCTCTGCCATTTTCTAGCATGATCTTCAGCAAGTTACTTCACCACCTGTGTCTCAGTTACATGCCCTGTAATACAGGCATCATGATACTTACTGCAAGGTGTTATGGTAAAAATGCAATTAAATAACTCTGTATGCTAGAACAAATTTGTAGACCTTTAGTTATCTCACTTGCTCCTCCTGAGGGACGGGCAAGTATTATAAGGTTCATTTTTCAGAAGAATCAATAGAGGTCCAGAAAAGTGGAAGTTCATTTTCTTTTTTTCTTTTTTCTTTTTTGAGATGGACTTTCACTCTTGTTGCCCAGGCTGGAGTGCAATGACATGATCTTGGCTCACTGCAACTTCCGCTTCCTGGGTTCAAGCAATTCTCCTGCCTCAGCCTCCTGAGTAGCTGGGATTACATGTGCATGTCATCATGCCCAGCTAATTTTTTGTATTTTTAGTAGATATGGGGTTTCACCATGTTGCCTAGGCTGGTCCTGAACTCCTGACCTCAGGTGATCCACCTGCCTCAGCCTCCCAAAGTTCTGGGATTACAGGTGTGAGCCATCATGCTTGGCCTGAAAGTTCATTTTCTAAGGTTGCAAGGTAAATAAGCGAAAGAGCCAGGACCCAAATATGAATCTCCCAAGTTGGAGGTTTGCTGTCTGCCAGGGAAGTGGGAAGGGCATGGACTCCAGGGCTCCTGACTTCTAAGCCAGCACGTCGGTATTGTGTGTTGCTCTTGGAGAAGACTGGCACCTCCTGGACAGCAAGACCTTCCCCACCAAGGGAAACAGAATGAAGTCTTTGACTCCAGATCCTCCTTAGTACAGGGGTTCTTGGCTACCTCAACAGCTTAATCGGGAAACAGAAGGCAGTCCCTAACTGTTTGATGTTGGAGGAAGTAGAAATGTAAGAATTTTCTTTCATGAGAGGTAGCTGAAGGCTAGGCATGATCTGGGAGGATTCTGAGAAGGAAGGTAAGCAGGGGACCCACTGTACACAGAACCTATTGTTTGCCAGCTACTTTCTCACATGTCCATTAATTCAGATTATAAACATTTAGTGAGCACCTACTCTCTGCCTGGTGCTGTGCTAGATGTTAGGGGTGCCCCAGTGAAAGAGACCAGAAAGGAAGGACATTCATGGCAAACAAGTGACAAAAGAACACATAGTAGGCCAGGCGTGGTGGCTCACACCTGTAATCTCAGCACTCTGGGAGGCCGAGGTGGGTGGATCACAAGGTCAGGAGATCAAGACCATCCTGGCCAACATGGAGAAACCCCATCTCTACTAAAAATACAGAAAAATTAGCCAGGCGTGGTGGCGCACGCCTATAGTCCCAGCAACTCGGGAGGCTGAGGCAGGAGAATTGCTTGAACCCAGGAGGCGGAGATTGCAGTGAGCTGAGATCACACCACTGCCCTACGGCCTGGGCGACAGTGGGAGACTCCGTATCAAAACAAAGAAAAAAAAAATAACACACAGTAGTCTTCTTATTTTATGGATAAAGAAACTGGATCTTAGGAAGGGACATAAATTGCCAACATCACACAGCTAGTGTGGGGACTCAAAATCCAGATCTGTTCATTTTGAAATTTGATACTCTTTCTATCCCACCTCCCTGAATCTGCTGCCTCCAAATCATTTCCCTCACATACCTGTTCAGCACTCCAAATGTCACCATTAGAGAGATACCCCTGTGGGATAACACTTGCTTCTCCAATAATTCCCTATTAAAATGTCAGGACAGCATACTCAGTGGCCTGATATTAGCATATCTCAGTTTATCAGCTTTAATCTATCAGTTACCTAGCAGGAAGCAGAGGGGAGTGGGTAGCAGATGGTGAGTTCTGATAGAAGGAAGAGAAAGTAGGAGGAAAGATATGGTAGCCTAAATGTACTAGAAAGAAATATGGATTAGTAATTTTATGATTTTAGCACAGGGGTGGGCACAGTGGCTCACATCTGTAATCCCAGCATTTTGAGAGGCTGAGGTGGGCAGATTGCTTGAGGTCAGGAGTTCCAGACCAGATTGGTCAACATGGCAAAACTCCATCTCTACTAAGAATACAAAAATTGGTTGGGCGTGGTGGCTCATGCCTGTAATCCCAGCTTCTTGGGAGGCTAAGGAATGAGAATTGCTTAAACCTGGGAGGCAGAGATTGCAGTGAGCCAAGGTCACGCCTTGCATTCCAGTGTAGGCGACAGAGCTAGAATCTGTCTTAGCAAAAAACTTGGCATAAGTCAGAAATAATAAAATAAGTATTATTTTATTGATAGAGTTGACTACATAAAAATAAATTATTTTGTGTTGCAAAGTTAAATTAAAGCAAATTCAAAAGACAAAATGATAGGCGAGGTGCGGTGGCTCATGCCTGTAATCCCAGCACTTTGGGAGGCCAAGGCAGGCAGGTCAGTTGAGGTCAGGAATTTGAGATCAGCCTAGCAAACATGGTGAAACCCCGTCTCTACTAAAAATACAAAAATCAGCCAGGCATGGCGTGTGTGCCTGTAATCCCAGCTACTTGGGAGGCTGAGGCAAGAGAATCACTTGAACCTGAAAGGCAGAAGTTGCAGTGAGCAGAGATCATGCCACTGCACTCCAGCCTGGGTGCCAGAGTGAGACTTGGTCTCAAAAAAAAAAAAGAGGGGGGAAGGGTATTTTTTTTAGCATATTGACAGAGATTGAAATGACTGATGATACCAAGTATTGATGAGCATGTGGGGATAATAGCTCTTGTATCCATTGCTCACTGAAATGGAAGCTAGAAAACTCTCTCTGGGAGACTGACAACATGTATCAAAATTTAAAATTTGTTTACTGAGGAATAAATGTAGCTAAGTGTGTAGAAATATAAGCCTAAGGTTATTTATCACAAAATTGTTTAATAGTGCAAAATTGAAAACAACCCAGTGTTCTTTGATAGCAGAATAGTTAAATAAACTATGATACATCCGTGCAATGAAACACTATGAAGCCACATAAAATGGTGAAATAGACCTATATTAGTTGTCATGCAAAGATGCCCAAGAATACTGTTGAGTGAAAGATGGCAGGTTATAAACCAGAATGTAGAGTGCACATTTTGGGATGTGTGTATGTGTGTGTGTATGTGTGTTATCCTGGATTATATTAATGAATATATTACTTTTAGAAGAAAGAGGTAATAGTTCATTTGTACATTGGGCAGAGTCCTCCAGGGTCCAGGTTTGGGCATGGCATATCACACAAAGTGGTACAAGTCACAGACAAGTCATACAGACAAGTGACAAACTGGAGTCTGTCCAGAGGGAAACAAGTAGGCTGACAGGGAGTGGAACTCAAGTCAGGGAAACAGTTGAAGGATCTGGGCCAGAGAGAATATATATCTCAGGGAAACTGATTTTGACTTAAATAAATGCAGCTCTTTGAATCCCCAGCTCTACTGTGATTGAGTAGGCTGTCTAGCTAAGGATGGGGAGTGAGCTTCTCATCACTGAAGATGTATATGGAGATGGTCAGGGAGTTAGATGACCTCTGAGTCCATTCTTTTCTAGTTTTTGAGATAGTCAGACTTGGCAAATGGGGGATGTGCACGGCCTGCCTGAGGCTGATGAGAAAGATAAGGGCAGGGGCCTCAGGGAAAAAAGACCAATGGGACCTGCAGGGAGTTAGAGCAAAGGCCAGTCAGTTTAGCTTCCCCACCCCTATTTCCTCAGCGAGATCTCCCCTTCCTAGCCACCCCATCCCACAGGCTTCTCCCTTAACTCAGAGCATCTGGCCTATGGAAACTCCAGGTCTTCTAGCCCTTAGATTAGAACTCCTCCCTCCTCTTCCCTTCTGAGTCAGAGAGTTTAAATTGGCTCCGCTATTAGGCTAAATAGGTAGGTGGTTACCTAGGTGGTGTGATCTCCCGAGGACACTAGACCTCCCCCTGTTTCAAGATATCTCCCCAATGTCTGATTTTCATTAGTGCCCCTGTACTTTGAATCTTGAATGCTTTCCAAAATTCCTTTGCAAAAATGCCAATAATTCCGGGAAAGGGGTCACCTTAAGCTGCCAGGAAAGGGAGAGGGGTGGGGGGAAGGGCTTCTGTATTCTGCACAGGACTGCTTCTGAGTGTCTAGAGGAAGTTTTGTATGCTGGGAGGCTGGGCAAGGCAAGAGCGGGAAGAGAACTTTGGGGAAGGGTTTTTCTATTCAAGGGCCCAAGTACTCTGGTTAAAGCTTAGAACAGCTAGACTCCGTAGTTCCTAGGCCCAGCTGCACATTTGAATCACCCAGAGAACTTTTAAAAATATTGATGGTAGAAAGTTCTAGCAACTTTACTAAGGCTAGAAAGTTCTAATTTAATTGGCCTGGGATGGGGTCCAGACATAGTTGTTTTTATAAAACTTCCCAAGTGATTCTAAAGTGCAGCCAGCGCTATGAATCACTAAACCAAGAGAAGCCTAGTTAGATGTAATCTAGTTTGAGGGAGAAGAAAAGGGGCTGGATTAGCTTCTTGGTCCCCTGGCAGGTGGGACCCACTGGGAAGGTATGGTACTACTCATTCACTCCCCCAGCTATGGCCCCTTGTCTCAAGGGTGATTGAGGGCTGGAAAGCTAACTACCTATGTAAGGTGACACAACTTTCTGGTTTGCCTGGGACTTTCCTGGTTTTGAAACTGAAAGTTCTGCATTCCCAGCAAACTGGAAATGCTGGTCACCCTACACAGGGTGACTGCAAGTATTTAAATCTTAAGTGATTTGAGCACTGATTGGGACAACTAGTTTTTCTCTCCCTCGGTTTTCTCTTCTGTAAAATGGGGCCAGCCTTTAAATGCTTGTTCTGCCTCACTCACTGGCTGCTGCAAAACGGAATAACATTAGCAAAAGGGCTCAGTGATCTGTATGGCACTTCTGGATGGAATGTTATAATTAATACGCAGTACCTGCCAGGCTGAAAAAGGTCACAGGATGCTTGCCAATTAAATCTGTAACATCCATTGTGGTGGTAGACTGGCTTTCATATATCCTTTTCTTCTCTCCCATGAGTTCCTTTACCTCTTCCCCTAAATCCTAGATATCAGAGCTGGAAGGGACCACAGACACCTCTTAGTCCTAGCCTACCATCAAACAGATAGAAAGATGGAGGCCTACAGAGGTAAAATAACTGATTCAAGATCATACAGCTCATTAGTGGCAGAGCTGGGGTTCAAACTTAACACATCATGAAGTCCACCTCCTTCATCTCAGAACTGCATATCACTACCCAACCACCTCTCTGACCCCCATAATCCCATATGTCCTTTTTAGAGACACTGTGTTTTATTTCTCCCACAAACACTCTTTGAGTACAGGGAGAAAAGGAAGCTCAAGGGACAGTGGCAACTCAGGGCAGGGGGAATCAAATTCTGACTGAGGAAGCAGCTATGGTCAGGGACTTCTCAGATGAGATGAACTGAGACTAGAGATAAAAGTAATAGTTCTCCAGGTAAGTGGGGGGAGACATTAGGGGAAGGACATACTAGGCAGTGGAAACAGCATGTCCAGTGACCCAGAGGAGGCAGACAACATGGCCCTTTCAGTCCAGTCCAGGGCTTGGGATGACTGGAGAGCTGGGTGATTGGTCAGGAGATGAGGCTGATCATATATGCCTTGCTAAGGAATTTGGACTTTCCCCTGTAGGTGTCAGAAGGATTTAAATAGCCACTCATAACTCCAGGCAAACAGGAGAGGGATTTTTAAAACAATGGGAAAGTTACAGAGTTACTCCAAATCTCAGAACAGAGCTAACACTAACTCTTCTAGCACAAACTGCTAAGTACTGGAGCTGACGCCAAGCACTGAGTCATCCCTGGGCTACTGGGCTGGGAGGAGGCCGAGCCCCACCCTCCCTGTCTGGGCTTGGTTTAGGCTGAGCCATGTAGATTCCAGGCCCAGGCTGGCAGGCCTTCAGGCTATCCTTCCCCAAGTGTGCTTCCCAGGCTGCTCTGAGCCTGGAGCTATCAGGACCCTCCTGGCCTCTGATAGCTGATAGCTACTGGCCTCTGACAATGCATCCTTCAAGGTCTCTGCTTTGATTTGTTTTCTCATCTGCATCAGTGGAGTTTTCCTACCTCTCTTCTGAGCTTCATGTAATGAGCCCTCCTACTCCTAGATCCCGGTAGCACAGAGTTTTCTTTCTTTCTGCCTGCATGGATTTTCCCTAAAGCATGTTTGTGGGGGGAGTTGAGTGTCCAAAGCACTGTAGGGGCACAGAAAAGAAAGGGAATTTTTCTTTGGGGAATGGGGGTGAGGGGGACAGCTTTTCAGAGAAAATGACATTTGACTTGTGAAGGTTGAGTAGGAGTTGGTCAGGGTGGAAAAAGATTATAAAACTGAGGAACAGAAGGCTCAAAGACACAGATCTTTGAACCTACATGGAAATGCTTAGGTGTGGCTCCAACATAGAGGAAATGCATGGTGAGATGATGGAGAGCAGGGATGAAGGAGGAAATACTGAGATGAAACTGCTCAGCTGCCTCCACCTTGATGGTTCATGGGTACCTCAAATTCACCATGTCCAAAAACACATCCTCTTCCTTCTGCTCCACTAGTTGGTACTATTATAGGGATTCTAATCACTAATTCCTATCTGTTCCATAATGTCTTTAATCTCTCAATTTTATCCTCTTATCTCCATTTCTAATATAGGTCTAGTATCCTTAATCCAAAAAGCTATACTCAAAAAGTTTCAGATTTTGGAGCCTTTTGAATTCTGAATTTTTGGATTACAGATGCTTAATTGATATAATGCAAATATTCCAAAATTTGGAAAAATCCTAGTTTGAAAACACTTCTGGTCCCAAGCATATTGGATAAGGGATATTCAACCTCTACTACCATCCAAGTCCAGAACTGAAGAATGAATATGTGTTTTCCTTTTCTGCAATAAAAACTGGGTGTCCCTTTTCACAGCTCAGTTGCATGTGCCCTGTGGCTTCCATGTCTGTACTGTATTCTTAATAATTTACAATGCTGAGAACCAAATTCACCACTCAGTTGCACGTGTGCAGTGGTTTCCATGTCTGTCTTATTCTTAATAATTTCTCCTGTTTCCTTACCCCCTCAACAGATTTCCTCAGTTTTGACTTCCTGATCTTGACTTGTCTCATCCCGATTTTAAAGTTGTATTTATTTAATTTTACAATTTTATTGCTTTCTTGCGGTGAGTTACCTCAAATCATTTGTGGAATGAGTTGAGAGACGAACGAGTTGAGAGATGGAGGGCCCACAGGAGATAACATAGCTCAGATCTTCATTATTTTTTGCCTGAACTATTACAATGGCTTCCAAACTGAGTTCTATATCCCCCATCTCATCTCATCCCTTCACTTCTGTCTTCCTTTGGCATGTGACATTATCTTTTCTAAAAATAAAAACCTGATCAAGTCACTTCCGTGCTTTAACACTATAAGCAGTTTTGGCCGGGCGTGGTGGCTCACGCCTGTAATCCCAGCACTTTGGGAGGCCGAGGTGGGTGGATCACTTGAGGTCAGGAGTTCGAAACCAGCCTGTCCAGCATGGAGAAACCCATCTCTACTAAAAATACAAAGTTAGCCGGGCATGGTGGTGCATGCCTGTAATCCCAGCTACTCGGGAGGCTGAGGCAGGAGAATCGCTTGAACCTGGGAGGCGGAGGTTGGGCTCACTACAACGTGAGCCCAAATCGTGCCACTGCACTCCAGCCTGGGAAACAAGAGCAAAACTCCATCTCAAAACAAACAAACAAACAAACAAACAAACTATAAGCAGTTTCTCATTACCCTGAGGGGTAGCTTTCAAGACCCCAGTATGAGGTACAAGGTCCTTTGTGAATTTACCATCTCTCATTCACTCTTACTTATCATAGACACTGGTGTTCAATAGTGATAAAAGCCAACACTGTTCCTGTCTTCATGGAACTTATGGTGTACTTGGGGAGACAGACATTAATCAATTCAAGATTCAAATATTTGTATATTTGCAAACTGTAGTAAGTTCTCTGGAAGAACGGGGGTTAGTTCTCTAAGGACATATGGTAGGAGTCCTGACATATGGTGGATTTTAGAGAGTTCCACAAGAAGTGATATTTGATGTAAAGGAGGAATTGAATTGGTGTTAACTAGGTAAATGGTGAAGGTGAGGAAACATGTGCTCCCCTATGGAATAAATAGTATGCAAAGACCTTCATGGGGGATGGATTGGAGGAAGCATAACACATTTTAGAGATGGAAAAATGTCTAGTGTGGCTGAAATGCAAGCAGTGACTGACAGGGAGAGTTGATAGAGGGAGGCTAGAGAAATAGGTAGGAGCCACACTATCAATGCCTTTCAAAGGCCACACAAAGATTCTTCTCTTCATAAAAGCGCAGGAAGAAGCCACTGAAGGTTTTTAAGCTGGAGAATGACATAATTTTGCAATTGAAACAATTACTCTGGCTTCCTTATGGACAATGGATGGAGGAGAGCCAAAAAGGATGTGGGGAAATCAGTTAGGGAACCTGCTGCAGTTGTCCATTTGACTGGGCTGGGACCAAGGTAGTGGCAGTGGATATAGAGAGAAGCAGACTGATATGAAAGTTTTTAGAATGGCTTATTGATAGAACTTGGCAATGGGTTGAAATGGGGGGTGGAGGTGAGGAAGAAGAAGATGTTAAAGATGACTCTTAGATCTCTGGAAGGGGACACATTTGAGGAGAGGAATGATCAGAAGGGTTTTTTGGGCCTAGCATGATCACTCATGCCTACAATCCCAGCACTTTGGGAGGCTGAAGTGGGAGGATTGCTTGAGCTCAGGAGTTTGAGACAAGCCTGGGCAACATAGAAAGACCTCCATTTCTACAAAAAATTTTAAAAAATTAGCCTGGTGTGGTGACATGCACCTGTAGTCCCAGCTATTCTGGAGGCTGTACCCAGGAGTTTAAGGCTGCAGTGAGCCGTGATTCCGCCACTATACTCCAGCCTGAGTGACAGATACCCTGCTTCTATTCCTTTTTCTTCTTTTATTTTTTTGTGGTAGCCTCCTGAATCAGGGTAGACTCAGAGAGACTCTCCCAGCAGTCTCCTGAATCAGAGTAGACTGAGAGAGACTCCTCCATTTGTAAAAAAAAAGAAAGAAAGAAACGGAGGGAGGGAGAGAGGAAGAAAGGAGGGGAAGGAAGGAGAAGGAAGGGAGGGAGAGAGAGAAAGAGAACAAAAAGAAAGAAAGAAGAAAGAAGGAAGGAAGGAGAAAGAAAGGAAGGAATAAGAAAGAAAGGAAGGAAGGAGAGAAAGAAAAGAAAGGAAGGAAGGAAGAAGGAAAGAGGAGAGAAAGAGAAAAAAGGAAGGAGAAAGGAAGGAAGGAAAGGAAGAAAGAAAGAAAAGAAAGAAAGGAAGAAAGAAGAAGAATGAAAGAAGGAAGGAAGGAAGGAGAAAGGAAGGAAGGGGGGAAAGAAAGGAAGGAAGGAAAGGAAGAAAGAAAGAAATAGGAAGGAAGAAAGAAAAGAAACAAGGAAGGAAGGGGAAAGAAAGGAAGGAAGGAAAGGAAGAAAGAAAGAAAAAGAAAGAAGAGAAAGAAAAGAAACAAGTTTTTGGAAATGTTGAGATGGAGGCATCTGTGAGTTGGTGCCTATTTGCCGCAGAAACCTACTGCTCATCCTCATCAATCTTTTGCAATCGCTGACATTTCCATGATCTCTCTTGCTTCCTGGACTTTGTAGATCTTGTTCATTTGCCCTAGGCACTGCCTTCTTTAGTCTCTCTCTCCCCCAGCCTCCCAACGTCACTTTTCAGAAGAAAGATGCTCCTCAGTTGATTTCTTACTGCTATCACAAAATATGTGACACTGGGTAATTTATAAATAATAGAAATTTACCCCCTCATAGTTCCCAGAGGCCAGGAAGTTCAAGATCAAGGCTCTGGCAAGGTTCTGTGTCTGGTGGGGGGCCTGATTCTGCTTCTAAGATGGCACCTTGAACACCTTGTCCTCACATGGCAGAAGAGACAGAAAAGCAAAAAGGGCCTAGTTAGTCCCCTCCAGCCTTTTTATAAAGTTTCTAATCTCATTGATGAGGGCAGAGACTTCATGGCCTAAGCACATATTAACACCGTTGTATTGGGGATTAAGTTTCAATATAAATTTTGGAAGGGACACACACATTCAAACCATAGCAAAAGGAATACCTAGAGGAAAGTCTCCAAGGTGTGAATGAGTAGGGTGTGTGAGTGTGTGTGTGTTGTGAAAATAGAATAGCCAGAGGAGCACAATGGTTACAAGTGTGGGTCCTGTATCAGAGCATCTTGGCTCACAGTCTGCCATCTTTAAGTGCCAATGACTTTGGGCAAGCTTATTCTCTAGCTTCAGCCTCCTCGTCTATAACATGGGAATAATAACTATACCTATGATTTGAGGTTTTTATGAGGATTATATTACTTAATACTGTATATTGAGTACTCAGCAAGATGCCTGGCACAAAATAAGCACTCAATAAATATTTATCATTGTTATTGTTAGTGAGAGTGTGTGTGTGTGTGTGTGTGTGTGTGTGTGTGTGTGTGTGGAGTGGGCATGGGCAATGAAGACACCAGTCTGACTAGAGAAATGCAGCTGCATTTAAAAGAAAAGATAGGCTGGGCGCAGTGGCTCATGCCTGTAGTCCCAGCACTTTGGGAGGCCAAGGCGGGCAGATCACGAGGTCAGAAATTCAAGACCAGTCTGGTCAACATAGTGAAACTCCATCTCCACTAAAAATACAAAAAATTAGCCAGGTGTTGTGATGTGTGTCTGTAGTCTCAACTACTTGGGAGGCTGAGGCAGGAGAATCGCGTGAACCCGGGAGGTGTAGGTTGCGATGAGCCAAGATTGTGCCACTGCACTCCAGCCTGGGTGACAGAGAGAGACTCCATCTCAAAAATAAAAATAAAAAATAAGTAAAATAAAAGATGTGGCTGGAAATGAGAGGTGAGACCTGGGTATGGATGAGAGAAAATGCCAAAGATCACACTGTCCGTAAGTGGCCAAGTGAACACCTGAATCTAGGCTCGCATACCAAATCCTGTGACCTTTCTACTCAACTTACTGCTTCTTTTTACTGGAAGGAAAGATGGCTGCAGGAAGGCAGAGCGTATTACTTTATGAGGGAGAAGGTAGAATGCTCAAGATGTGGCCTAAGGGAAGAGACAAGATAGGTCCAATGTGTGCAAGCTTGTGTGTCAGCGAGAAGTGCAGGTAGGTGTTGGCTTTACCATGCATATATATTGTATATGTATATATACACACATATATATGTACATATATTATATATATACATAATTGTATATGTATGCATATATAATTATATACATATACAATTATGTATATATGTATATATAAAAATATATATTTATATTTATATATATACATATATATATAAATATGTGTATATAATTATATATGTATATAATTTGGTATAGTGCCTGTCTGGAGAGCTGGGTCTCTAGCTCACTCTCGTGTGTCCTTGGGCAGGGCTGATATTTTGTCTTAGCCTTTTGATAAGTAGTGCTAGGAATCCCTACCCCACCAAAGCAAGGAGCAAATGGGATAACAAAAAGATAACATGTGAAAACAGACCATTACTACCACCATCCACAAATAACATGCACAAGCTCCTGGCACTGCAAATGACACACACTGGTGCTCCCGTCTTGGATGAGAAATCATCATTTCTTTTTACCATATAGGTATAAAAAAAGAACATGTGCACATTGTTGTGTGGGTAGACAGGTGGTTAATATAGACTCCACAGGCTTCCTTCCTTCCCTCTTTCCTTCCTTCCTTCCTCCCCCGGCCTCACTCCCTCCCTCCCTCCCTCCCTCCCTCCCTCCTTCCCCCTTCCCCTCCTCCATCCCCCTCCCCTCACCTCCCACTCCTCTCCCCCTCCCCTCCTCTCCCTTCCCCTCCCTTCCCTCCCTTCCCCTCCCTTCCCCTCCCTCCCCTTCCCCTCCCTTCCCCTCCCCCTCCCCTTCCCTTCCCTTCCTTTTCTTTTCTTTTTTTCTTGGCAGAGTGAGACTCTGTCACCCAGGCTGGATGGCAGTGGTGCAATCTTGGTTCACTGCAACCTTTGCCTCCTGGGTTTAAGCGATTTCATGTCTCAGCCTTTGAGTAGCTGGGACCACAGGCGCACGCCACTATGCCCAGCTAATTTTTGTATTTTTAGTAGAGACAGGGTTTTGCCATTTGGTCATGTTGGTCTCAAACTCCTGGCTTCCATGCTTCACCTGCCTTGGCCTCCCAAAGTTCTGGGATTACAGGCATGAGCTACCGCACCCAGCCAACAGGCTCCTTTCTGAGAAATAAAAGATGTAGTGTGTTCTCAGGCTTCCAGCTTCTCTCCTACCAGGTTCTGGCTGGGGAGGTATGAGCCTCCTTTGGGCTCACCCCCTTGGATGAAATGACCCCATATTAAGGGGCATTATGGAGGCAGAATCGGTAAGGCATGGCCCAGGCTTCATTCATTTATTTAATCTAATATTAATTGATGTCCTACTTCATGCTGGGTACTACACTGTATGCTGGGGGCTATAATGGTGAGTAGAACAGACCTAATTCCTGCCCTCATCAAAATCATGATCTAATGGGGGGAATGTAATAGATTTCCAAGTGTCCGTAACAAATTACTTAGCAGCTTGAAACAACAATTTTCTTATAGTTCTAGAGGGTGAGAGTTTAAAATGGGTCAGCAGGGCTGATTTCCTTTTGAAGGCTATAAGAAGAATCATTTTCCTTGTCTTTTCCAGCTTATTGAGACTGCCTGCACTCCTTGGCTTGTGATCCCTTCTCTCTTCAAAGCCAGCAATAGCAAGTCAGATCCTCACACTGCATCACTCTGACATCCTCTCATGCCTCCCTATTCCACACTTCCACTTCTAAAGACCCTTGTGATTACAGGGCCCACGAGGGTATTCTAGAGTAATCTTCCCATCTCAAGGTCAGCCAGTTAGCTACCTTATCCCATCTGCAACCTTAATTTCTCTTTGTAATATATAACATGTTAGTAGGTTTTGAAAATTCAGAGGCCAGACCCAGTGGCTCATGCCTGTAATTCCAGCACTTTGGGAGGCTGAGGTGGGCAGATCATTTGAGGTCAAAAGTTCAAGACCAGCCTGGCCAACATGGTAAAGCCCTGTCTCTACTGAAAATACAAAGATTAGCTGGGTGTGGTGGTGTGTGCCTGTAGTCTCAGTTACTTGGGAGGTTGAAGTAAGAGAATAGCTTGAACCTGGGAGACAGAGGTTGCAGTGAGCCTGAGATCACAACACTGCACTCCAGCCTGGGTGACAGAGTGAGACTCCATCAAAAAAAAAAAAAAAAGAAAAAGAAAAAAATTAGGGAGTGTGGATATGTTGAGGGTGCCATATTCTGTCTACTGCAGGGAGGTAGATATTAAACTAGTAAATACATAGATAAAATACATTATTTCAAACTATAAGTGGGTGTGGCTAGCCACTGTGCTCAACCTTATTTTTATTTTTATTTTACTTATTTATTTTATTTTCATGTTTATTTATTTTAATATATATTTTATTGTACTTTAGGGTCTGAGGTACATGTGAAGAACATGCTGGATTGTTGCATAGGTACATACATGGCAGTGTGGTTTTGCTGCCTCCATCCCCATCACCTATATCTGGCATTTCTCCCCATGTTATCCCTCCCCAACTCCCTACCCCCTGCTGTCCCTCCCTTAGTCTCCCCCGACAGACCCCAGTGTGTGATGCTCCCCTCCCTGTGTCCATGTGTTCTAACTGTTCAACACCTGCCTATGAGTGAGAACATGCAGTGTTTGATTTTCTGTTCTTGTGTCAGTTTGCTGAAAATGATAGTTTCCAGATTCATCCATGTCCCTGCAAAGGACACGAACTCATCGTTTTTTATGGCTGCATAGTATTCCATGGTGTATATGTGCCACATTTTCCTTGTCCAGTCTATCATTGATGGGCATTTGGGTTGGTTCCAGGTCTTTGCTATTGTAAACAGTGCCGCAATGAACATACGGTATGTATGTGTCTTTATAATAGAACCATTTATAATTTTATTTTCATGTTTATTTATTTATTTTTATTTTTTGAGATGGAGTTTCACTCTTGTTGCCCAGACTGGAGTGCAATGGTGAGATCTCGGGTCACAGCAACCTTCACCTCCCAGGTTCAAGTGATTCTCCTGCCTTGGATTACAGGCATGCGCCACTACGCCTGGCTAATTTTGCATTTTTTGTAGAGAGATGTTTCATCGTGTTGGTCAGGCTGATCTCGAACTCCTGACCTCAGGTGATCCACCTGCCTCTGCCTCCCAAAGTGCTAAATTATAGGCGTGAGCCATTGCACCCGGCCGTAGTATTTAAACTGAGACCCGAAGGAAGGGAAGGGGTAACCATGCAAAAAGCCAGAGGAAGGATGTTCATGGAAGGGTGTATCAGGCAGAAGAAACGGCATCTGCTAAGACTCTAAGGTGGAAAAGGTATAGCATGGAACAGGAAGTGGAAGCAACCCAAGACCAGCCTTGCCAAGGAAATGAGAGAGCTCAGGTAGCAGAAAACTTTGCCAGAGTAAACGAGATGACAGATAAGTGAATGTGATGCGCTGAAGGGATTTCATTACCTTTACTTTCACCTCTCGTGCACTCTGTGAGTTCAGAGCCCTGAGGATGGGAAGCAACCTCCCTAGGCCAGCAGGCAAGCCCACGACCCTTGGGATGTGCTGTGCTAATCCAGTCCCCTGGAAGATGGGGGCAACTAGAATGTGGAGCACCAGAAGGCTGGTGCACTTGCAGTTCAGTGATGCAGCCAGTTAGAGGGTTAATCAAGACAGAGACCTTTGCCCGCAGAGCCAGGATGATTTCATCTCTATGGCAAGTATTCTCAATCAGGAGGCCTGGAGCTGAGCAAGTTTCTGGGAGATGAAGAGAATGCAAGCCACAATCCTTGCCTTCAGGAGCTTTTGTTGGAGATCCAGAACCCATGTCACAGGGAGAGTAAGACCTCTCCAGTTTCCAGGTCAGCTACTCAACAAGAGAAGCAGCTGGGTCTCAGGTCTGGCCCCAAGCCATGGTAGGTACTAGGTGCAGGTCTGCTCTCAGCAGAGAGACCCACTAGCAAGCCCCTGTAATTTTTTCTCCCTCCCTAAGAACTTCTCAGCGTCTATTTTCAGATGTCCCCCAAGCAATAGGAGTGTATGTTTTTTATTAACTTGCTTGATTCTTATTGCTCTTGAGTCTGGAGATCCAGGGGAAAGAACCCTAGCCTAGGAGTCAGGAGAACTAGTCTTTTCCCTGAGCAAGTCCATTCACTTCTCTTGGCCTTAGTTTTCTCACTTGTAAAATTGGGACATGTACTCTAGATGATATTAAAGGTGTAGTATTTTAAGATTCTGATTTCTGTTTTTACTCTTTCACAAGGCTATGGGAGAGGTGGATTTAGGCAGTAATGAAGGACCATGCTCTAAGATTCAGAGGTTCTATGAGTTAAACACGGGGCTCTCTCTCTTCTCCCAAACATTCTGATACTCAGAATAAACGGCTGGATGTCTTCGGACCCAGTCATCTGGCAGTATATTTAGGACTTTGTTGGTCTGCAGAAAGTAGAACCAGACCTCTTGGCCCCCAATCCCAAAATCTTAAGTGGAGGCTGGGGGAGTTGGGAGTGGTGCATGTGCGACAGGAAACTGGAGAATAGCTTCTCCTCTTCCCCTGTGGCATTATTTTGCCAACACCACATCCTCTGGAGCCACTGGAGAGGCCCAAGAACACATGATGTGGATGGTTTGAAGGGGCACTTCAAACCCGGGGGAGGGCCCTGCAATTTCCCAACTGAGACCCAGTCACATATGGGCTCACATCTGCATGTAAACACATGGCTAGGCTGAATATAAACCAATGTCTTTGGTTCAGTGTGAAGTAGGGGGAAGTCTCTAAGAAATAGGAATGTTTGAGGCCTGTATTTCTCAGAAAAAAAAAGAATGTTAAAATGTGTTCTGGTCTGAGACTAGGGGTAAAGAATGAGAAAAGTGTTTTAGGCAGGTGAGTGACGGGGAGGAAGGGGCTATTATATATTAGGCTGACTTGGAAATATATATTAGGCCCAACAACACACATACAAGCAAATGGGCACAAAAACAGGCAAGCATGGGAGCCTGTTTGCATGGATAACATACACATGGCCAAACAAAGGCACATCTGGACCCAGGAAGACTTTGGAACCTACATTTATATACCAAATATACATAGCTATGATCACCTTTTTTTCTATGTGCAAGCATTTTATGGTTTGCAAAGACGCTTCTCATATCCAACCTTCTATATCATCCTGACAAACAATCCTAGGAGGTAGCTGTTATTATTATCTCAATTTTTACGGGAAACTGAGGCTTGGGTTAATCAACTGATTGACCTAAAGTTGCCGAACTAGTTATTGGAAAAACAGACTGAAAACCAGGTCTTCTGTTTCCAAATTCACTGTTTTCATGGTGGCACTTTCTCTCTCTTTCCCTCAAACATATACAAAAAACAAAAAACAGAAATAAAACATGCAACTATTTTGCTATATATACATGAAGGCATATATGTATGAATAAAGCATATATACCACCAGTGGCCAGCAAGAGTTTTTGGGTTGTGTTCTCATGGAGACCTTAGTAAGAGTCGAGGGGTCTGCTCAAAGCCCTGAGCCACTCCTCCTCTGTTCCTTGTCCAGTCACTTACGGCTGTTTTATCAGAGCCTTGCAGGTGGGGGCTTTTATGCTGGGCTAATAGTTTTTATTGGCCCTGCTGAGATGAAGTCTTTGATCCCCATACTTCAACACTTAGGATGTGGGGAGTGGTGAAAAGAATATATTATATTCAGGTTTCTTTGTCTCCCTCACTAGGCTGTGAGCCCTGTGAGAGTAGAAAGGTTTGTTTTTTCATGTCGGTATACCCAGAGTCTAGTACAGTGCCTTTTGTATAGTAAGCATAACACACACAAAATTGTTGAATGAATGAATGGATGAATAATAAAGTGAAATAGGCTTGTTTCAAGACCCTACTTATAGTGGGATCTTGGCCAAGTGACCTTACTTCTTTTGAGCCTCAGTTACCTTATCTGTCAATTAGGGATTGACACTTACTCTGATTACCTAAGATATTCTTAGTAGTGAATGACATAATGATTTGGAAATGGCTCTGTTTTTATTTGAGGGCTTTTAACATAGTGATTTTATAGACCCTTAGGGCATAGACATTTTCTCTTCAATCTCCCAGAGTATTGGGTCATCTAACTTTTGTTCACACACTTTGAATTATAAGGACCTCAGTACATTTTGAATGACTCTCTCCAGTTTTGGACAGCTGTGACTATAAGAACCTTCTCCCTTGTGTCCCACTGTGGTTTTCTCCATTGGTTCCAGTTCTGCCTCTTGGCATTCAGAAGTCTGATTCAGAAGAAGACATAGACATCTCCCTGAATCTTCTCAAAGTCAAACAAACTCAGATGCTTCAACTGTTCCTCATGTGTCCTGGATGCCAGCCCCCTCTCTAGCCAGCTCACTCCCCTGTGGAAAGACCGTAGTGTATGTGTGTCCCACTTAAAGCAGGGGCCACAGCAGGATACAGTTCCTCAAATGGGGTGTAACTAGAGAAGAAGAAGATAGCACTGTTCCCTTTTTCCTAGACACTAGACTTCTAGGTTTGAATGAACTCTCTTGGCAGCCACACCTTATTGCTAACATTTATGGGGTTTATTATCAGGTAAAACCTCACAGATCTTTATAGCTATGCTGCTAGTAAGCCACATCTTTCCTACCTTTTCCTTCATGAGGTTGGATATTTGGACTCAAGTACAATTCTTCCCTTTGTTCTACTTTTAAGCTTTACTATTACTTGGGCTTGTCTTAAATTTGGATCCAGATTCTGTTGCCCGACTATCTACATTCTCTCTGAGATCCATCCTATTTTTCTCCTTTCTTCTCTTCTTCCTCCTTTTCTTCTCTTCTTTTCTCCTCCTCATCTTTTTTTTTTTTTTTTTTTTTTACTGTTTTATATAATTACAAAAATAATTCAGGCTCATTAAAAAACACAAGAATACGGAATTCCATTTGACCCAGCAATCCCATTACTGGGTATATATCCAAAGGATTATAAATCATTCTACTATAAGGACACATGCACACGAATGTTCATTGCAGCACAGTTTACAATAGCAAAGACCTGGAACCAACCCAAATGCCCATCGATGATAGACTGGACAGGGAAAATGTGGAACATATACACCATGGAATATTATGCAGCCATCAAAAACGATGAGTTCGTGTCCTTTGTAGGGACATGGATGAACCTGGAAAACATCATTCTCAGCAAACTGACACAAGAACAGAAAATCAAACACCGCATGTTCTCACTCATAGGCGGGTGTTGAACAATGAGAACACATGGACACAGGGAGGGGAGCATCACACACTGGGGTCTGTCAGGGGAACTAGGGGAGGGACAGTGGGGGGGTGGGGAGTTGGGGAGAGATAGCATGGGGAGAAATGCCAGATATAGGTGATGGGGAGGAAGGCAGCACATCACACTGCCATGTGTGTACCTATGCAACAATCTTGCATGTTCTTCACATGTACCCCCAAACCTAAAATGCAATCAAAAAAATAAATAAAACAAAATAAAATAAAAAAAACAAAAAAGAAAAGCTTGGGCACTTTAGACAGCTAAATAATAGGGGCCAATCAGAGAGATCTGTCACAGGAAAAGTCAAAGGGAAAGGCTAGTTTCCTTGGATACTTATTGTTACCTATATTTATTTAAATAATTTGTTTTGTTTATTCTTTTATTGCCCACCTCTTCCATTCAAATGTAAATTCCATACAAATGGGAACTGTATCTGTATTTTTCACCATCGAATTCCCACCCCTAGCACATAGTACAAATACAGTAAGTGGTTGATGAAGGAGGACATGAAATTTTTAGAAATACACGATCAAAAAAAATTAAAGCATGGTATGGTTAAAAAAATACAAGAATACAAAAATATATCCAAATATTTACATTAAGAAGTAAAAATTCTCTCTTTACTCTTTCTCTGATCCTGGTCTTCTCTTCAGAGATAAACACGGTTATCGAGTTTGCCGTGCATCTTTCTCCTTTCTAGGGACCTAGAAACATATGTGTAAAAGTACGGATATTTTAATGCATAAATGGGATCACACTATACATATCGTTCTGTGACTCAGTAATAGCTCTAATAGATCAAAAACCTCTTTTCATGATAGCTTATGTTTTTATTTTGGTTCATTTGTTTGGTTTTTGAAACGGAGTCTTGCTTTTGTCGCCCAGGCTGGAGTGCAGTGGTGCGACCTCGGCTCACTGCAAACTCCACCTCCCGGGTTCAAGTGATTCTCCTGCCTTAACCTCCCAAATAGCTGGGACTACAGGCACCCGCCACCACTCCTGGCTAATTTTTGTATTTTTAGTAGATACAGGGGTTCACCATGTTGTCCAGGCTGGTCTCAGACTCCTGACCTGGTGATCCACCGCCTCAGCTTCCCAAAGTGCTGGGATTGCAGGCATGAGCCACCGTGCCTGGTCAATAGCTCATGTTTTCAAAGGCTGAATTGTTGTATGGATATACCATAATGTATTTAATTAGTGCCCTAGTGATGGATATTTATGTTGTTTCCCTTGATTATTATAGTATTGCAGTGAATGTCTTTGTAAATGCCTCTTTGTACACAGTAGAGTGTTTCTCTAAGGCAGACTGGGAGCACAGCTGAAATGATCTGTGTGTGTGTGTGTGTGTGTGTGTGTGTGTGTGTCGTTGTTGTTGTTGGGAGTTGGGAGACAGGAAGCGATGAGGCTCTGTTCCATTGGTCTTGTTTCCTAATAGGATAACTTGAGGCAATGTGAAGAGGAATGTGTGCCCTTAGAGAAACTGAACTTAATAAAAGTTGATATGCCTGCAGGGCTGGAAATGAGCAGATCCCTCTCTTCTCTGGCTTAGCTGAGCAACCTGTCCTGAGCTCCAAGGATATGCCTGGAAGTGTTCTGGCCTCCTTCTGCGTGGAACACAAAGTGTGATCCCTTTATGGGAGCAGCTACGCTACGAC
This sequence comes from Ateles fusciceps, assembly GCA_036589455.1. Lineage (NCBI taxonomy): Eukaryota > Metazoa > Chordata > Mammalia > Primates > Atelidae > Ateles > Ateles fusciceps. Next base: position 329,347 of record JAZHEH010002388.1, read on the forward strand.
CAGTCTGGAGTAGAGAAAAATTAAAATAAAAAAAGCAGCGGCTAACAAGACAAAGCAGGATGTGGGAGGGAGGCCAGATGAGCACTGCGAACCTACTGCAGGCACTGCGGGGCTGAGGGAGACAGAGAGCATGAGGAGGGCAGGAAAGACCAAGGGCGGGCATCGTGCAGGAGGTAGGGCCCAGGAAGCCCAGAGACAAGAGCAAGCACACGGTGCTGCTGCGTGCAGTGCGAGTAGCCCAGCTAGAGGGCACAGCCTGTGCTGAGGAGCCGTGGGACGAAGAGAGGGCTGGGAAGGTAAGTGTGTGCACTGGTGTGTGTGTGAGGGGTCTCCTGCCAATTCTGAATACACATGAAGGCTATGTTTCTGAAGATCACCATGGTGACCATGTGGAAGTTGGCCTGGACAGGCAGCCTGGAGGCAGGGAGACCAGGGAGGAGCCTGTTCCGACAGTTCAGGCCAGAGTCAGGGAGGGCTGACCTAGGGCACTGGCAGTGGAGATGGGAGGGAGTGAAGCTGTGAAGGACACACAGACAGACAGAGAACAGGGCTTGGTGACTGATGGCAGGGGTCAGGCAGAGTTAAAGATGATGACACTGTGCACACAAAAGACGGCGCTAACAGCAAAACCACCAACAGATACAGAGCTGCTGGGAAGGGGGAGCTCGAGGGGGAGAAGACGGTGAGCACCCCTCGCAGAGCCTCACATAGAAACGGGCACCTAACAGGCAGCCCGGTCACGGATGGATGCGGATGGTTCACAGACGGGCCATAAGCTCAGCAGGCTGTTTTCTCCCTGGGCACGTGCTGACTGGTCACATATGCATAGTCATTGGTCGGTGGGGAGCAGGGCTGGGGGGCTGATGACTTGACTGGGAGATCCTGTCTATGGACCCAATTTCATATTCCAAGAGGATAGTGGCTCAAATTAAATTGATATTGGCAGGCTGGGGAAGGAGCTTGAAAAGCTTCCAGCTCGATCAGAGGAAAAGCCAGAGAGAAACTTTGTCTTCTCATGGTGGTCCATTAGTGTGATTAATAATAAATATCCCCAGGCACTTGATAGTGGCAAAATGCGTTATCAGTCCTGGTTATGATTACTCACCTGCTATCTCGAGCTCTCTAGTCTGACCACTAAGGTGCAAGGGTGATGTGAATCTTAAAATACACCCCCTTCCTCAGGTATGCCTGGTCATAGCTCAGGGCTGAGAAAGTCACAGGTTCAGGCTGATGGAGTGAAGGTGGACTTTGGGCTCACACTACCTGGTCCAGATCCCAGTCCCACCATCAACAAATCAACAAACATGTGACTTTTGAATAAGTCACATCACTCCTCAGAGCCTCAGTGTCCTTAATTCTACCAATGTAACTGTCCTTTCTTGTGAGGGTTACATTGAGGTTAGATATTGAAATGGTCTCCCTAATGCTCAGTACATAATAGGTACCTTGTTTAATATTATCTTCTCTCCTTTTTCCCAAATTCCAGCTTTTTTTCCTAAGAAGTAGTTACAAGACTGAGGATGGTTTAAAGCATGGTTTTCCTACTACTGCAGTTTGTATTCTCAGCCACTTTGTGCTGTGAGAGGGTCTTTTGCTTTCAGGGAGACAACAGTATATTCTTAAGCTTATTCTCTCTTTTGTGTAATTGGCACAAGTAGTCAAGTGTTTGTGCTACTGACCCAGGGGAAGAAAGAGAGAGAGAAGGCCTCAGAGTGTGGGGCCCCAAGCTGATTTTTTTTTTTTCCATCTGTCTCTGACACATTTCTCTTCTGTGAATGAAGCTAGAAGAGCAACCTCGGGGGCTTAGTTAATTCCCTTCGAGGATAACCCAAGAGCAAATGTGCTGAGTGAAGCAGAAGGACTTCCCGACAATGATAAAAATGGAAAGCAGCCCTCAGAAAGTTTTGAGTGATAGGGAACTTTCAATTGCTACCATTCGATAAATTGTTGGGGTGGGGGACTCTTTTGCAAAGTATCCCTAGGATTTAAGACTTCTCCCCATCCAGTTTGTCTCTGGCATTGCCTCTTCTGCACTGCACTGCATCCCCTGAAGGAGGAATGCCACCTGAAATGCAGAAGCTTCTTTATTGCAGTGAACTTAGATCTAGAATGGGAACAAAATATGCACAGATAATTAAATGTCCAATTTCATTTCTCTCTTAAGCTTGGACATAGACTTTCATATAAATCAGCTTGATTTTTCTTTTCTTTTTCTTCTTTTTCTTTTCTTTTCTTTTCTTTTTTTTTTGAGATAGAGTCTTACTCTGTTGCCCAGGCTGGAGTGCAATGGCATGATCTTGGCTCACTGTAACCTCTGCCTCCCAGGTTCAAGCGATCCTCCTGCCTCAGCCTCCCAAGTAGCTGGGACCACAGGTGTGCATCACCACGTCCAACTAACTTTTTGTATTTTTAGTAGAGATGAGGTTCACCATGTTGGCCAGGCTGGTCTTGAACTCCTGGCCTCAACTGATCCACCCACCTCGGCTTCCCAAAGTGCTATGATTACAGGCATGTGCCACCACTCCCAGCATCACATAAATCAGCTTCATGCACTTCTTGCTTGCTGTTCCCTTGACTTTGATGTCCAGACTTGCTGCAGCTCCAAGAACATTCCCAGCCCTCAAGGATCCTGAGCCTTTCCAACTGGACCCCAAGTCTGACCCTAAAGCCCTGATCAAAATCTTCTTTTGCATCTCCCGCCCACTGATTCAGGCGCCCCAGTTTCCTTGGACTCCAGCTCCAGAATGTCCCTGTACCACCTCTGCTCATATTGGCCCTCATTAGCTGTACTGCTTGAAAAAGACTTGCCTGTCTCTCTTAGAACTTTCTGAATTAGCTTGTTTAAAAACCCAAATCTCTTCATACTCCTTACTTTCCTCTCACAGAGTAACCAACCTATGTGTGGATATATAGCACTTATTTCTATGTCTTCTCTCTAGAAACACTGACATAAACCTCATAAGGTCTAAACCTACTCATGGGTATTACTCTGGCCCCAGGATGACTGATCTAACTCTCAGTACAAATAGAATCACAGTAGGGGGTAGGGTGGGGGAATTTCAGAAGTTTGGGCAATATAGGCATGAAGCAGTTTACAAGGAGGTAAAAAACAAAGCTGTTTCAGTGCCATTAGAAGAACAAGGTAGCACCTCAGCTGCCTCTGCTCTGCTCTGGAGACAGGGGCATTAACTGAGATGAGTCCTCCTAGCCAAAAGCCCCCAAACAATGTCTAGCAATTGACCACAATCACCATAACCAGCTTCTGTTTGGTGAAGTGGGGGAGGAAGGCACGACTTCTCTGGTTCTAGCCCTCAAAATTTATTGCTTTATTGATTTGACTCTCAGCCTGAACATTATTGATGTATAGAAATGTTACTGATTTTGTACATTGATTTTGTATTCTACAACTTTGCTGAAGCTGTTTATCAGATCTAGGAGCCTTTGGGCAGCAATTATGTGGTTTTCTAGGTATAGAATCATATCATCAGCAAAGAGAGATAGCTTGACTTCTTCTTTTCCTATTTGGATGTCTTTTATTTCTTTCTCTTGCCTGATTGCTCTGGCCAGGACTTCCAATACTATGTTGAATAGGAGTGGTGAGAGTGGGCATCCTTGCCTTGTTCCAGTTCTTTAGGGGAAAGGCTTTCAGCTTTTCTCCATTCAGTATGATGTTAACTGTGGGTTTGTAATAGATGTCTCCTTTTTTTTTTTTTTTAGATGGAGTATTGCTCTGTCACCCAGGCTGGAGTGCAGTGGCGTGATCTCAGCTCACTGCAACCTCCGCTTCCTGAGTTGAAGTGATTCTCTTGCCTCAGCCTTCCAAGTAGCTGGGATTATAGGTGCCTGCCATCACACCTGGCTAATTTTTGTATTTTTAATACAGACATAGTTCACCATGTTGTCCAGGCTGGTCTCGAACTCCTGACCTCAAGTGATCCGACCGCCTTGGCCTCTCAAAGTGCTGGGATTGCAGGTGTGAGTCATCTATAAATGGCTCTTATTATTTTGTGGTATATTCTTTTGATGCTCAATTTGTTGAGGATTTTTATCATAAAGGGGCACTGGATTTTATTGAAAACTTTTTCTGTATCTATTGAGATGATCATATTTTTTTTTTTAATTCTGTGTGTGTGGTGAATCGCATTTATTGATTTGTATATGTCGAACCAGCCTTGCACTCTAGGAATGAAGCCAATTGATCATGGCATATTAACTTTTTGATGTACTGCTGGATTCGTTTGCACTATTTTGTTAAGAATTTTTTTGCATCTATGCTCATCAGGATACTGGCCTGGAGTTTTCTTTTTGTGGTGTCTCTGCCAGATTTTGGTATTAAGCTGATGCTGGCTTCACATAATGAGTTAATGAGTAGCCCCACTTCCTCAATTGTTTTTTAGATGGAGTCTCACTGTGTCACCAAGTTGGAGTGCAGTGGCGTGATCTTGGCTCACTGCAACCTCTGCCTCCTGGGTTCAAGTGATCCTACTGCCTCAGTCTCCCGAGTAGCTGGGACTACAGGCATGCACCACCACACCCAGCTAATTTTTTGTATTTTTAGTAAAGACAGGGTTTCACCATGTTGGCCAGTATGGTCTCAATCTCTTGACCTTGTGATCTGCCTGCCTCAGCCTCCCAAAGTGCTGGGATCATAGGCATGAGCCACCGCACCCAGCCATCTTCAATTTTTTTTAGAATAGTTTCAGTAGGACTGGTACCAGTTTTTCACAAGAACACAATAGTATTTACAATAGCCACAAAGAGGCCAGGTGCGGTGGCTCATGCCTGTAATCCCAGCACTTTGGGAGGTCGAGGCGGGTGGATCACGTGACATCAGGAGTTTGAGACCAGCCTAACCAGCATGGAGAAACCTGTCTCCACTAAAAATACAAAGTTAGCATGGCATGGTGCCACATGCCTGTAACCCCAGCTACTCGGGGGGCTGAGGCAGGAGAATCACTTGAACCTGGGAGGCAGAGATTGTGGTGAGCCAAGACGGCGCCATTGCACTCCAGCCTAGGCAAGAAGAATGAAACTCTGTCTCGTAAAAAAAAAAAAAAGAAGAAAGAAAAAGAATAAAAGAATAAAATCATGTCCTTAGTAGCAACATGGATGGAACAGGAGGCCGTAATCCTAAGTGAATTAGTGCAGGAACAGAAAGCCTAATATCGCATATTCTCACTTATAAGTGGGAGCTTTACACTGAGCACCTAGGGACGTAAACATGGATGGGCACAGTAGACACTGAAAACTACTAGAGGTGGAAGGGAGGAGGACATGGGTTGAAAAACTTCCTATTGAGTACTATGCTCACTACCGGAGTGCAATATAACCATGTAACAAACATGTACATGTACTCCCTGTATCTAAAATAAATCTTGAGAAAAAAAATTAAAAAAATTTCTTGCTTGTGCTATTGCCAGAGTTTCTGAACTGAGCTCTTTGTCTTCTCTACATTAGCTGTCTGGTCTTGGGTAAGTCCTTTCCTCTTTCTGATCCCCCAGTTCCCCTGACCTGGAGTGAGGGCTGGACTAGCTAGTCTCTGATTAAGTCTCTGATTTAGTCTCTCCCTCTGTTTCCCATCCTCTGCTCCCCAGAGGTCCAACGTCATCTTTCTCCTTCAGCCCCCTTCCCCTATTTCCTTAGCTCCCCCAGCCTCTGATACCCCCTACCCCTGCTTGGACTTCTATGCCCCCTTTCATTTTTTTTTTTAAACGGAGTCTCTCTCGTCGCCCTGGCTGGAGTCCAGTGGCGTGCTCTCTGCTCACTGCAGCCTCTGGCTCCTAGGTTCAAGGGATTCTCCTGCCACAGCCTCTCCGAGTACCTGAGATTACAGGCACACACCACCACACCCAGCTAATTTTTGTATTTTTAGTAGAGATGGGGTTTGCCATGTTGGCCAGGCTGGTCTTGAACTCCTGACCTCAAGTGATCCATCTGCCTCGACTTCCCAAAGTGCTGGGATTACAGGTGTGAGCCACCACACCTGGTCCCCTGTTTCCCTTTTAGTAGTGTGTTCAGCTGCTTGACACTCTCTACCCAACTCTCCCCTGTGTATGTGTGTTGTGGGGGAGTAGTTGGCATGGGAGGTGGGGGAATGAGACAGAGGGAGTTTCCACTTTCCAGAAAGTTGGAGTCAACAACCAACTTCTTTGTCTTTAGGCATTTAGCTTTGTGCCAGGTCCCTGTGGGGTCTAGGTGAACATGAGTGAAGGGATCAGTTGAGTCCTTGAACTTCTGGTAAAAAAGGACCTATGGCAGTATTAAGGAGTGTGATGAGCTGCCATTGCTACTCCTGCTGCTGAGGCTTTCTGATCAGTTCTGCTCTTCCTTGGGGACAACTGCTCATGGAGACTGTTTGGGCTTTCCAATGAGTGCTGCTCTTTGAACAAATGCTTAGCTCAAGGAAATGGTCTTGGCAGGGAACTTTGTTTACCCTAGCACACATCAATGAATCTTGTCAGCAGTGAGAGAAACCAAGGCACATTGAATCGTGGACACTGTTGGGCTGGGAAGGAAGAGAAGGAGGGAATAGACTACTGGTTCCTGAGTGCAAATGCAAGAACAGCCCATATGCAATCCTGTTAGGCTCATCTATTGTCCTAGGGAGTCGACTTCCTTTCTCATCCTTTCATAATGTCAGAGTGGGAAAGGACCTTGGAAGCCCAGGAGTCCAGTCCTTTCTTGCTACAGAAATGGAAACTCAAGCCCAAGAGGGGAAGGGAATTACCCAAGGCCACATAGTGGTCACACAATGAGCTAATGGCAGAGCTAGGAGTAGAAGCCAGGTTTCCTGACCTCTCAAATATCCTTTCTGTTGTCTCAAACCAGCTTGCCATCTGTGGTGCCTCACCTCGCAAAGGATACTCAGACCATGCCTTCACACGGTTGCCAGTGGATAGGAGAAAAAAAGGACTATGTCGAGCCGCTTTCAAAGTAAAACTTCAGACATTTTATTTCACTTTTTTTGGAGATGGAGTCTTGCACTGTTGCCCAGGCTGGAGTGCAGTGGCCCAATCTTGGCTCACTGCAGCCTCCGCCTCCTGGAGGCGATTCTCCTGCCTCATCTTCCCTAGTAGCTGGGACTATAGGCGCGAGCCATCACCTCTGGCTAATTTTTTTTTTTTTTTTTGTATTTTTAGTAGAGATGGGGTTTCACCATATTGAGCAGGCTGGTCTCAAACTCTTAACCTCAAGTGATCTGCAGGCTCGGCCTCCCAAAGTGCTGGGATTACAGGTGTGAGCCACTGCGCCCAGCCTCACTTTTTTTTTTTTTTTTTATATATATATACATATAGATACGGGGAGAGGGTCTTGATATGTTCCCAGGCTGGTCTCGAATTCCTGGGCTCAAGTGATCCTCCTGCATCAGCCTCTCAAAGTGTTGAGATTACAGTCACGAGCCACCACACTCAGCCTAAAACTCAAACTTGACCAGACGACTGCAACAGTCTAGAACACTACCATCCTGGGATTCTGTGACCCTGACAAAAAGGAGAAGGGGAGCTGGCAGACAAATGCCAAGGGTGTGCACTAGGGAGGTCACATCTAAACTGAGGGAATTACAGCCAGATTCATCAGAACATCAGAAAGTGAATGCACTGGGGGAGGGGCTAAAGGATCAGGGCACTGATTTGAGGAAGGTGGAGACTGGGATTTAGAGGAAGCAAAGAGTAGAGAACAGATATGGGGAGAAGGAGGTCAAGTCTGCTGAAATGAGGACTGAGCAAGGAAGGGGAGGAATATGGGGAGAGTCCTACAGAAGAGAATGGATGAAGTGTTGGAAGAGGTGAGGCAGTTTAGCCAAAAGAACAGTAGTTTCCTGTGGACCTGAGATCTTCAGGCTTTTGAGGAGCTGTTAGGGACAACAGGGATCTGTGTGGCCTCAGGGAGCCGAGCTGAGATCCAAGGATGGAAGCCATAGAGAAAAGGAGTTCCGACATGCAAGGACTTTCTAAGAGCCAGGGTTGTTTTAGAAGGAAAAGATAGCTGTGATAGGTAGTGAGCTCCCCATCGGTGGAAAGTTGCAGTCAGGGGCTGCGTAATCATCTGTCAGGGGTGCGGCCCAGGGTCTGGGCCCTGAGTGGGGGGTGGGGCTGGAGAGGCCAGGGACGTGGAAGGCTAGGGGGTGTCAGGGGGGTGAAGAGAGGAGCGAGGTGGGTCTGGGTCGGGAGTGGTAGCTCCCGCTAGGTCCGCCCGGGCCCAGTGGGGCCCCCCACGTGGCCGCTGTGGCCTGGCTGCGCCGGGCTGGGCCAGGCTGGGCTGGGCGGGGCAAGGCCAGCGGTCGGCGGGGAGGCGGGAGGCGAGGGCGGGGAGCGCCGCGGAAGCCGGGCCACATAAAGGAGCGGGCGGCGCGACGGGGGCGGCTCTTTCCTGGGTGGGGTTTGTGGAAGTCGTGGCCCGTTAGCAGGAAGCCGAACAGTCGCCCGACGCTACTGAGGACCCAATCTGAGTCCCCGGCCACCCGAATCCGAGCTGTGTGTACTGCGTGCTCCGCACTGCCCGACAGTCCTAGCTAAACTCGCTAACTCCGCTGCCTTTGCCGCCACCATGCCCAAAACGGTGAGTGCCGGGGTGGGCGCTGTCGACCCCAAGGGCTCTGGCTGAGCCTCTTAGCCCTTTGCTGATGGCTGAAGGCTTGGCCAGTCACCGGCCCGCCTGGGACGCCGCGCCCTCCGCCATAGCCTAGGGTAGGGAGGGGACCGGAGTGGGAATCCTGGTCTGGTGCGCCCTCAGGGGTTGAGGGGGTGTCCAGGCTGGAAGTTTGGACAGGACGAGGCCTGCCTCTTCTCAGGTTCCAGTTCCCTGTGTCTGAGATGCAACAGTGAGGATGGCTTCGTTGGGGCCTGGGGTCTCCCCTTCCCCTGATGGGCCATGGGCACAGAGGAGTGGATTCTGGTCCAGAAGCAACACTTCCCCAACTCAGGAATTGGCACCTTTCAGGGGGCAAGGCTGCCAATGTCCAAGAGGGGCCTTGGGAACAGAGAAGCAGGGAGGAAGGAGGGAGCCGCTCGGGCGGACCCCACACCCCCACTCACCTTTCCCACAGCCTCACCGGGTGGCTCCAGCTGTTTTCCACTAGGAGGTGAGGGAGAGAGATGTAGAGGAAATGGTCATCGAGGCTGCACCCGAGAGTACCAACACTTCATTAGGCACCAGTCTGAGGAGAGGCCTATCCCATCTCCTGGGAGAGGACCAGTTTCTCCCTCCTCTCCACCCCCAAATCCCTGCCCCTCCCATTGCTTAATGCCTCTCTATCTCCTCCTATACCCACAGGACTATTTTGTGTGGTGTGGGTTCTCTGGTAGGGCCACACCTTCTAGAGTGGTGGTTGATTTGGGGGATGCGTCTCCACCCCACTGGCTGTTATGAGAGGAACAGAAGCCTCCTGGGAGTGGGGTTAGGGGGGCCGGATGCCCAGGAGGGAGGGGGGGGGAGGAGGGGGTGTGCCTGACTAATGAGCTCTGCTTGCTTTTGTGCAAGTCATGCCAAATGGCTGCTGGGGCCATTCCCTTGCTCAGAAAGGCCTGGTGACCACCCTGGCTTGAGTCCCTTAGGCCAAACAGCTTGTTGGGCTGGCCTAGGCAATGCAGTGCTCCCAGACATGTCTCCCCCAGGACTACTTGAGCCTTGTAGAGGTGAGATAGTGACTAGTAGCCTTGGAAAGGGCTGAAGGACCCTGGGATGAGAGTAGGCGAGTTGGGGGCCTAGCCTTTTGGGTTTGTGATGAGCTTTGGGTGCCACATTACTGTATACCAGCCTCACTGCCAGGTCATTCTTGCCTTTCCAGAACGTTGTCCTTCAGAAACACCAAGTTTTCAAAAAATGTGTGCTTTCACTGTCTCTCCTTTAGATTACTTGTGGTTTTAGGACATGAGGCTTTTATATACTTTCTTCCCAGCTCCCCTACCCCCAAGGAGAGAGTAATGGTTTTGGAGACAGGGGAAAATATCCCATTGTCTGCCAAAAACAGGATTATAAAGATCCCGTAGGAGCGGCTCTTGGGTCTCTCTCTGTGGTTGACTCCTGACTCCTCTTAAGGTGTGGGTTTGCCTGAACAGTTGGGTGGATCTCGGAATAGACATTGCTCCACGGCCTTTCTTCTGTAGTGGCATATCTCATCCTCAATTCTGCCATATCCCACCTTGAAACACAACTTCATGGGCCTGGAAGTTGCCTCAAACTTGCATGAACCATCTCATCTCAGTCAAAGTGGCAAAGAAGACAAGACCATGTGTTTATTGTTTTCCTGGGAACGGAGAGAGATTGGAGTATAAGCTGTAGTCAGGCCTGGAGTAATGAAGGTGTCTAAATACTGAAGGCATTTTTATGCAGATTAACTGAAACCTGAATTAAATTGGAAGAAGAGGGCTGAATTTTGATAGACTGGAAGCATTAGAGAATTTTCTGTGCTTTGACTCAAGGAATGGTCAACTTTAGAAAAAACAACTATTGGCTGGGCGTGGTGGCTCACGCCTGTAATCTCAGCACTTTGGGAGGCCGAGGCAGGCGGATCACCGGTGGTCAGGAGTTCAAGACCAGCCTGGCCAACATGGTGAAACCCTGTCTTAAAAAAAAAAAAAGAAAAGAAAAAGCAACTGGATGTCAGTTAAGGCCATAGAATCTTAACCTGAAAGGGACCTTGGAGACTATCTATTTAGTACAACTCTCTTAAAAACAAACAAACAACAGCAACAACAACAAAAAAAACAAAACTAATGAGGATATTGAGGCCTACAGAAGAAAACCTACCTAAGGGCATATGGTGACTGAGCCAAGATTGGGGTGCCAGGCTTTCTGATGCTCTTCTGATTGACCCTCTATTCTGACCCAGTGATTGAGTTCTTCACATTTGAGTTCTCTTTCTTGCTCCAAACAAATTGCCCCCTGTTCTAGGACTTTATGGTCCTAGATAAAAAGGAAATGAGTAATTTGAGCAAAGTGGCCAAGGTTGGCATTTGTGTCATCTCCTGGTAAGGTTCAGCACGATCACCAGGTGCCTCCTGTTACTTTTCTTATTCCTCATCCCAAAGTCGAGCTGTTTAGGGGCACATCCTAGTTCACTAAATACCAACCAGTAACTTTAATGAAAAAAGGAAAAAATTTCCCTTTCTCTGCTCCCTTTTCATTAATGTGCTTTAAGCTATTTCTAGCGTATGAGAGATAGAGAAGAGTAGTGGAAAATCAAACTCGTTCATTCATATGAAGCATGTCTACAGCCTATCTAGGGTCGATTTCACTTTTATAGCCAATTGTCCTGCCTAGTTAGCCCAACCTCCCCTACATCTGTTAAAACATGCTGGCTGGGTGCGGTGGCTCACGCCTGTAATCCCAACACTTTGGGAGGCTAAGGCGGGAGGCCGATCACGAGGTCAGGAGTTTGAGATCAACCTGACCAATATGGTGAAACCCTATCTCTACTAAAACACAGAAATTAGCCGGGCGTGGTGGCACATGCCTGCAATCCCAGCTACTCAGGAGTCTGAGGCTGGAGAATTGCTTGAACCTGGGAGGCAGAGGTTGCTGTGAGCCAAGATTGCGCCATTGCACTCCAGCCTGGATGACAGAGCGAGGCTCCCGTCTCAAAAAAAAAAAAAAAAAAACCTCACTACCCGCCACCGCCCTTGCCTTCTTGCCATTCCTTGGACTCTGCTTCTGGTTGCCAGTTTCCTGAGTCTGCTTTAGTAGCCAGAATGGAAAAGCTTATTAATTGCCATCTACATCTTCTCGTGATGATGACAGTTTTATACATATATATATATATTTAAAAAGGCCTTTCCCTCACTACCTTCTTTAATTTTTTTTTCTTTTAAGATCACAAAGGCTTTAAGCCTCTCTTGGATTTCCTGAAAAAAAAAAAAAAAGAGGGTGTTGTGAATTTTCAAGATGTTCTTTAGTTTCTGGTTTCCTTTTTGGGATTTATTAAATTTAGGATTGAAAAGGCTCTCCACAACTATAAAGTCCGATTCCTATCATTGTATAGATGATGAAACTGAAACCCATGTTATGGGGGAGACTAACCTAGAGTGATGCAGTATGCCAGTTGCAAAGCTAGGAGCTGAATCTAGGTCTTAGAGCATCAGTCTTGGTGAAACACCTCTTTGATCTGCTGGGGTTTTAGCCATAGATCAACAGATCAAGGGAAAGGTAATCAACTGGTTATTTGATGTGACCATCAATGTGAGCAGACATAGAGCCTAGCTCCTTGAAGTATTTGAAGGTGTCTAGGTCGGCATTCAGCTAAACTTTAACAGGGGCTATGTGGATTGTTTATTCTCCTGCCATTCCTAGCATTGCTTGAGCCACTCGAGTGGCACTAAAGTGGTACTTGGTAAATAGGAGCCAGAACCTCAGTCTTTTAACCCTTGAACCAGCCCTGCCTGCAGACTTCAGAGTGGGGGAAAAGTATCAGGAATAGAGGTTGTGTGAGAGAGGATCCTGCCATCTTTTCAGTTTGATTCTTCAGTTCACTTGGCCTTTTGTGAAAGTGTAGATGATACAGACAGAGCAGGAACCATCTTGGGAATTTCCTTTAGGCTTTTCTTTGAACAGCCCTCTGGGGTAGGGAGGGGGCTGGTGGGGCAGGAAGGCCTTTGTGGGACCCACACCAACTAATCTAATACCTCTCGTGTCAGGCTTGGAGAGGGAAAGGTTGCTCTTGAGTCAGTGATAGAAGTAGTATTGACCACTAATCTAACTTTCCATTCCCTAGCTGCCTGCAAACAGTAGCTTATTTTAGGGTGCTGTTCTTACTTTCCTCTTACCTCCTTCTCCAATGGAACTGCTTTACTGAATGATGGAGCTGGAAAGGATATTTGGAAGTCATCTAGTCTATTCCCCTGCCTCCAAATCGAATTCTCTCTGGATGAGATAATATGACAGCTACAATTACTCTGAACTCTGTTCTAGTGTTGCATGGCAACAGCCTGTCTTAGGTCCCTTTGTATCTTTCTGAGAGTTTCCCCCACTGGAATTTCTAGACTCAGGGTCCCCAGAGGGGAGAAGATCTGGCGACCAACACTACCAGAGTTAGGCCTTTCATAACCATAGCTGCTGGAAATTTGGCATTGTTACAGATTGGAAACAGTCTTGTCTCTGATCTTTCAAAGATAGACTTGAATTTATTCATGTGCCTCTTTCCTAACTCAGAATCTTTTATTCCCCTGCCACCTGCTCCATTACTTTGCTTGCAAAGGGGAGAAAACAGGGTCCAAAATGTGGTCTTCTTTGGGGTAGTCTATTGGTTCAAGTGAACTGGGTGGTCTTTTCATGATTTACTGGCTTTGCTGTCTGTCCCTCTTCCCATTTTATGCTTTATAGAGCTGAAAAACTTTTCAAGTCCAGGTTCTAATTTGTGGTGTAGAAGTTGTCACTTTGGAGGGTTAGCTCAGGATTCCATGAATTTGGAAAGTGGTTGCTGGGAAATGGTAAGCAACACTGAACTGAGGATTTTTCTTCTCTTTCCATGTAAGAAGAATCTCTCTCCCCGTCCTCAGTAAAGTGAGTCAAATGAAGTGGGTCTTTAGGCTAGTCCTGTCTTCAGGCCTTCTGTCTCTCTAGCTTGTCGTGATGGAGCTATACCAGTGATGGGTAACTCTAGGAACCCCTCCAGTACTGATGTTTTTGAGAATCTTGATGGTATAGCATTGAGTCTCTTATTTGTATGTTCATTCCTTCAGACATTCTTTCTTCAACATTTGGGCACCTTCTATGTGCGAGGCAGTACTGGAAATACAAAATTGAACAGCACTTTTAAAAATGTATCTTCTTTTCCCCTTATACTTCTGGAGTGCTGTTTCGACTTCAGTGCTGAGTTCAGAATGGATTGTTTCTCACATGGAGTTAGTTTGTTTCATTAGTAGATCCAAGAAGAATACTGGCTTGAGTACTCTTAGCCATTTCTTCCTGAGTCTATGGAAGAGAGAGGGCTTGTCTTTCCTTACTGCGGAAAGAAATAAACCAAGTGAGATTATATTATGAAGGCTGTGAGTTGACTGAAAAGCTTTGGACAAACACCAGAAGCTTCATAGATTTCCCTGCCATTCTCCCCACATTTTCTAGTGCCTGCCTGCCTGAAAGTAGAATAGTCCCTTTTATTTCTGCTGAAAGGCCTGGAAGCTACTAGATTATGTTTTAGATTTTCTTCTAACATGGTGAGTGCGGTAGTTAGATATATTGGTAGATATTGAGGCCTTCCTAAGGGCTTCTAAACGAGCCTCCTAAAGTATTGCTACCACCAGTGAACTGAGGACTGGCTATTGTGGAGTACAGCATTTCAAAGGCATTTGCACTTAGGGCAACCCAGAGCTTCCCTAGTCTTAAGCTTTCCTTTATCTGGTTGTTCTGAATGGGCTGAGTTTCTCACAGGAGTGTTTTGAACCACAGAACAGCTGAGCTGGCCTTAAACCTTCTGCCTTAGCCTTTATCTTCTTGATGGGGGCACTAAAGTTCAGAAAAGGGAAAGGATTTGAGTGAACTGGTTATAGGGCCACGACTAAAGCCCAGCTTGCTTGGCCCCAGTGTAGGGGAAGGACTTTGAATGCCTACCTTCTAAATGGCGCTCACTGCGAGGTGCTCAGTGTCTTCTCCCTCTGTGCTTGTGGTGACTTGACCATGGAGTTATGATCATGGGAAGAGCAAGTTCTTCTGAATGCTTAGAGCTGACTTCAGGTGCTTCTTTATTTGGAAATGGTTCAGCCTCTGACCTTCTCTCAGGAACTCTTTGTAGAACTTCCCAGGAAGGTAAGTGTTTTGCTTTGGCCTGTGAAGGGTGGTGGAAGGCAGATGTGTAGGCTGAAGGGAGGTAGAGAGAGGATACTAGTCATATTTTTCTGCTTGAAACTAGGTCTTACTGTTCTAAGAAACTTTAGGGGAGTAGAGTTATTTTTTTCATCATCTTGTAGCCAGGGGGGTTAGGAAGCTTGTTCGAGGTCACAATAGTATTGAAAGGAGAACTTGGATTTCCTAACTCTGAAGTTAGTGGTCTTCCACTGGACTTGGCTGCCTTGGAAGAATGACTCTTTCTACCCAGAGAGCACAGACTTCCAGAGAATTGGCTTCGTGGTGATTATGTTAACAACATGGTTACAATGGAGTTCCCCTAAAATGATTTTGTTATAGCAGGTTTTTCTGGGATCTCCAATGACTGTCTTCTCTTCCTGCCCACCTCTCACCCCAGTTCCCTGCCTTCTCCTTTGCCCTGTTTAATTTTGAGCTCTGACCTCTTTGAATTCTGACTCAGTGCTCCAGCTTGACCTGCCCCTTGAGTTAGGAGAACATCATAGCATGTTTTTCCAATTTAGTGACAATATTTGCTGCTGTAGCAAATTGAATGCAGACTGGAATCTCCTGGCTTCAACCCTCACCACTCACTCACCTCTAGGTGCTTATAGGCCAAGTCTGGGCACGTAGCTAAAAAAAGACCTTCCAAGCCTCCATGGAAAGGAAGCATAGAGTAGTGTTAAACCAGACTCTGGAACTGAGACTGGACTCAAATCCCAGTTCTGTGACTGACTAGTTATATAGCCTTGGACAAGTTATTTAACTTTTGTACCTCATTTTCCTCAACTATAAATAATAGTAGTACTTATAGGGTTAGTTGCGAAGGATTACATGAGGTAATTTACGTAAAGGACTTAGAACTGTGCCTAGAATCTAACAAGTGATATACAAATGTTACAATTATTTATTGAATTACTATATGCCTGACTTTGTGCTAGATGGGATGGATAAGAAAGAAGATAGGAAGTTGAATTCTCACCATTTAATGAGTGGTTACTATGTACTATTTACCATAAGGGATAGAAATAAATGAAGGGATGATACAATTGCTGCCTTCAAAGATCTCCTATCTCCTATTTAATTGGAAATTTAGGGCCAACTCACTTAAAAATGGTTTGATTTCTACAGATTTTTGAGGAGAAAGGGTTTGCTGGGACATGAACAGGGCCTTAAAGGGTGTGTACACTTGGGAGCAGTGGAGCTTTCTTGGGGTGGGAAAGTGATGTGTTTTTGGTATGTGGGTGTAAACCAGATGGCCATAGGCCGATGCTCCCTTGAAAGTGAATTTCTCTGAAGTAAAGGAAGGCTGAGGTGGTGACTGATTCAAGGGGGCCACAGAGACATAGATATAAGCATAGATGAAACTGCTCTTCTAAGGTCATTTGGAGCCAACAGTCCTTCTCTAATTGGCAAACAAGAGCCTGTGGGGGAGACTATACCTTTGGTTTTCCAGAATTGGGCAAATTAATTTTTTAAAATGTTCCTTTTGTCGACCAAGTAGGTATGTGAGAGGGGTCTTTTTCTTCATGCTTCCACATGAACTAAACCAAAGAATAGAGCTTGGCGATAACTCTTTATGTCAGCACCCTAGAGAGGAGCTTTTAGTTCTCCCAGTGACTTTGCTATCAAATCAGGTATTTGGGAAATGGTGGAGATGGGGGGGGAGGATTTCTCAGTGTGTGGCTGCTAGAGGTGGAGGAGTGTGATGTTTTCTGACCAGGGCACAGCTGCAGCATCTAGGTCTTGAATTTGGAGAAAGGCCTTTTGGGCAACTTTAAGCACAGCCCTTTGTCTGTACCCAATGACACTGATACTAGATCTGATACTCCTTTCAATGGACTTGTTGTGGCATAAGGTAAGTGTTGTACACAGCTCCTAGGCCACTGGTATGGCAAATGGCTCTGTACTTGTGTAGTAGAACTGTTCTGCCAGTTATCTTCTGTGATTGGTGACTTCAAAGATTGAAGTCTCTTCCCATTCCTGGCAACCCTTCTACCTTATAGGAATTTGATAAGATACATTGTGCATCCAGGAGTCAGAGCCTAATGAGAGAAGAGTTGAGAGATGTGACAGTTTGGTGGTACAAAACAAGATACAATCCTGAAAATTTTTTTCCTGGGTATATATTTGGGAAATGACTGGGGCCAAGGCCTAGGAGGGGGAACAAGACATACCTACCAGGCATGATCAATATTTCCTTCCCTCTCTTTAGTCTTGGCCTTCCTTAAATACCTGAGAAGGATCAAGTCTTATTTTTCTCAAGTTGTGTGTTTACATAAGGCTCCTGATCTTACTTTCTTGATCTAATCTGCTTTCCTTCCACCCATGATTTCTTTCTTTTCTTTTTCTTTTCTTTTCCTTTCCTTTCCTTTTTCTTTTTCTTTCTTTCTTTTCTTTCTTTTCTTTCTTCTCTTTTCCTTTGATGGCGTCTCCGTTGCCCAGGCTGGAGTGCAGTGGCACGATTTTGGCCCACTGCAACCTCCATCTCCTGGGTTCAAGAGATTCTCCTGCCTCAGCCTCCAGAGTAGTTGGGACTACAGGCATGTGCCACCACGCCCTGCTAAGTTTTGTATTTTTTTAGTTGAGATGAGGTTTCACCATGTTGGCCAGGCTGGTCTTGAACTCCGCCCACCTTGGCCTCCCTAAGTGCTGGGATTAGAGGTGTGAGCCACTGCTCCGGGCTAATCCATTTCTTTTTCCGGATCTCCACCTGGATGTTTGATAAAGTGCAGCAAGAACCTCGTTTTTTATCTGTTGTAGTTTGTAACTAAGGTTGACTAATCTATGGTATGGAGTTGAAGGGAGAGGGTCAAGGTAATAGTCAATCTGGGTATCATTAGTTAAGTTGTACAAATCTTTGCTATTTGCAAGGGTTTTAAGTGAGCCAAACTCCTCTTTAAACATTCTTGTAGATACTTGTGGGAGAACTGACTAATTCCTTACAAAGAAGAAAAGTCACATAACTTCTTTGCCTTTTAATTTTCTTTTTCTCCAACATGAAAATATAGCAGTATTAAATAGGCAAATGAAGGCCAAGCTTTGTGGCTCATGCCTGTAATCCTGGCACTTTCGAGAGGCCGAGGTGGGTGAATCATTTGAGGTCAGGAATTCGAGAGTCAGCCTGGACAATATGGTGAAACCCCGTCTCTACTAAAAATAGAAAAAATAGCTGGGTGTGGTGGCAGGCGCCTGTAGTCCAGCTACTCAGGAGGCTGAGGCAGGATAATCACTTGAACCCAGGAGGCAGAGGTTACAGTGAGCGGGAGATCACGCCATTGCACTCCAGCCTAGGTGACAAAGCGAGACTCTGTCTCAAAAGTCTCAAAAAAAAAAAAAAAAAAAGAAAGAAAGAAATATGTAAATGGAAAAGAACAAAACCCCCTCCAGGTCCCTTATTCTCCTAGGTGCCTGGGCATTGTAGGTCTAGCATATGCTTGGTGGGAACATCTGCCATTTGCTTTAGGGTAACACTACATCTTTCTGCTTTGAGTACTTCAAGAGCTGCTCCAGCAGGGCCTGATGAAAATCTAGCCTAGTTGCCTTTCTGTCTGCCATAGCCTGGGCATTTTCCTAAGGTTGGGAGTTCTCCTCCTGGCCTTAGGCCAGTTGCCAGAGGAAACTGATGACTAAAGGCTTCCTCCCTGCGACGTCAACTTCTGGAACCTTTCCTGATGATTCCTACCAGGTGAAGTCTGCCTTATTTGGTGATCTCTGCCCCTCAAGTTACTCCCTCTCCTTGCCACCCCCACCTCAACTAGTCCTCTGTTCTCCGTTGGTACAGGGAATGCCTTCTTAAGTTTATACAATACAACCTGCAAACTTCTTTTCTCCTCGTTTAGAGTACTAATATGGGAGAGGAGTGGGGAGACAGAGAGGAAGATGAGAGAGCTCTGGAATGACTGTGATTTCTCCACCCTGCTTTCTTATCTCCCCTTATCCTCTTGACACTGCGTGGTCACTCCTCTCCAGCTTCTTACCTAGATCTCTTACAGCCTAGGAGTGGTCTCGATTAGCCTAAAGAGGTTCAGAGTGTGGGGGGTGGGATGGGGCTAGGGCTTTCAACATTTGAAACTATTTCTCTGGAGCAGGTAAAGCCGTCCAGTTGGTAAGTCTAGTTCTTTATGTATGCCTGTGGTATGCCTAGCCTTCTCACTTGGCTTTCCTGGGTAGGCTGAGTCAAGGTCCCTCTACCTCCCTTCCCAGTCCTGAGCTGTCTAACTTTAGGTTAAGAGAGCTGAGCTTTTTTTTTGCGTTTTATTTTCTTGAGCTGAGCTTTTGACACTTATAGCTTGGGACACTTGTCTGGGTGTATTTTAAAAAATGCCTTATAATAAAAATGGTACAATGGAAAGAAGAGTGAGATATTTGGCTTAGTCTCTGCTTGTGTGACCTTGGGCAAGTCACTTTTATGAGCCTTAAATTTTCTTATCTACAAAAATAGAGACATTAGCTTTCTGACATTCTGACTATTTGTGCCCAGTCTGTAAGAGGCTGGGAAAGGGTTCCTGGAAAGCGTGTAACAGTGCAGAGTGGTGACTTTTGGAGAAGTTTGCTTCTCCCATTTAGAATGGCATTGAGTGTGTCATTTTCTCCTCCAGCTATGAAGATGTAAGCAACCCCCTCTATTTTCAGTGAGCTCTGCTCTGGATCTACCTACCACAGAGCTCACTGTGGAGATCCTGGCTTGGAGAGACAACTGTTGACTGCATGCTTTGGGTGGGGCCTTGGAGTCCAGCCTGCAGACTACAGTTGCTGGCTATTTTTGGTAATCTGTGACTCAGGAAGAATAGAAGACCCTTAGATTTGTCATTGTTCCATCAGGGGAAAGGGAAGACCAAGAAACAAACCAAAACTGAGTGCATATGAGATTTGACTTCCTTTACTCCCTCCCCGACAACATCCATCTTTGTAGGGCTATGAAATTGCTTTTGAGTAGAGTCTTAAATTGCTAAGCTCCCTTTCCCCTTCCTCTATCTAAGTCATTGTTGACTATGTTGCCCTTGGATGGGGATGGCTAGGTGATGTGGGCTTGGGTGGAGCAAAGGGGAGAATTTCTAGTCAGGGAGATTGCCACACACCTAGTATTGGCTTTCAACTGATCCTGTGTTTTGCAAATATGATTTCCTTTGGTGTTAGTCCTGGAGATTAAAGAAGAGGGATTTTCTGAATTTTATGTGAGGGCCTACAAGGCTAATACGGAACAAGCAAGGTTCTGGGAAAGGTGTATCCTTGACTGGATCTGTTTTTACCCGTCCTCTACTTCTTCCTCCTTTTCTTCCTTCTCACTGACATTTTATCCAGTACTTGCTTGTGAAACAAGGATCCCACACTGGATCTCAGCCGCCTAAGAGCTGGCCATGAACATAAACCTTACCTTCTCTGAGCCCCCTGGAGGAAGAGCGAGAAGAAGTCTTGGCATCTGTTTTCTTTCCTTAGAAACAAATTTCTTGGGCATCCTTGGGCAGTTTAACCAGAGAAGCCTTAGTTGGGTGGTGCTGGGTAGTGCTGTTAGGGGGAAGATTCTTCTCCAGCATTGAGCTGGAATGGCCTTTGGGCTATGTAGGAGCTTGCTGCTGTAAGCAGCTGCCTTGGTGAAAGCTTCTCATTCTTCCTAGGTGCCTCACATGGGTTGTTAGTAATGCACAGGTGCAGGTGGCAGATCCAAATGACTGTTGGTTCAGGAAGGTAGGCAAGCAGGTGGAGGAAGGAACATGGAGTCAAATGAAACAAGGTGGTTTTTTTATTTTCATATTTCCCTTTTGTAAAACTTAGGCATGGCATATGACAAGGTTTAGCTAATAGAGACAGAAGTTGTGTATAAATTCATTTTGACATTGGCAATAATTATTTGTATTTCTTGTCACATCTCACATGTGTCCTTAGTTTTTGATGGTGCAATCATCAGTGTACATAAAAAGATATACTTCTGCTAGGCGCGGTGGCTCACGTCTGTAATCCCAGAACTTTGGGAGGCCGAGGTGGGCGGATCACGAAGTAGAGAGATCGAGACCGTCCTGGCCAACATGGTGAAACCCCATCTCTACTAAAAATACAAAAATTAGCCGGGCGTGGTGGCACGTGCCTGTGGTCCCAGCTACTCGGGAGGCTGAGGCGGAGAATCGCTTGAGCCCAGGAGGCGGAGGTTGCAGTGAGCCAAGGTTGCGCCACTGCATTCCAGCCTGGTGACAGAGCAAGATTCCGTCTCAAAAAAAAAAAAAAGAGAGAGCTATACTTCTTCCCCCACTTAACACGTCACTAAAAACTTAGATAAATGCTGTTAATTTTAAGAAATGAACATTCTAATGGCCTTGTAAAATTCCATTCAATGGCTATGCCATAATTTAAAACCATTCTCCTTTTGGGACAGCATTTAGATTACTCCCAGCATTTGCTAGTATATACGACATTGCCATGATGTGAAAAGAGAGAAAGTCGAAACCTTCAGCATGGCATATGTGGTGGGCCCTTTGGTATGTCGCCCATCCTAGCTTCCTCTCCGGCTCAGCTCCCATTTATTCCCACATGTATGCTATATGGTAGCTTTGTGGGGATGAGAGGTTTCCCAAGTAAGCCTGCTCGATCTTATTTTTTTCTTTTTTTTCAAACATCTTTCTCAGGTTGAATTTTTTTGCTTTGTTTTGTTCTTTTTTTTTTTTTTTTTTGAGACAGAGTCTCCCTCTGTCGCCAGGCGCTGAGGCTCGGAGTGCAGTGGCACAATCTCGGCTCACTGCAACCTCCGCCTCCCGGGTTCAAGCAATTCCCCTGCCTCAGCCTCCCGAGTACAGGCACACGCCACCACGCCCAGCTAATTTTTTGTATTTTTAGTAGAGACAGGGTTTCACCATGTTGGCCAGGATGGTCTCGATCTCTTGACCTCGTGATCTGCCAGCCTGGGCCTCCCAAAGTGCTGGGATTACAGGCTTGAGCCACTGCACCTGGCCTGTTTGGTTCTTTTTGAGACACGTCTCACTCTTTTGCCCAGGCTGGAGTCCAGTGACCCAGATCTTGGCTTCTGTGACCTCTACCTCCTGGGTTTGAGCGATTCTTGTGCCTTGGCCTCCCGAGATCTGGGTTTATAGGCATATGTCACCACACCTGGCTAACTTTTTTGTATTTTTTTGGTAGAGACAGGGTTTCACTATGTTGGCTAGGCTGGTCTTGAACTCTGGGCCTAAAGTGATCCACCTGCCTAGACCTCCCAAAGTGCTGAGTATTACAGGCAGTGAGCCACCGTGCCTGGCCATAAATTTTTTTTAACTGTGAAAGGAATCCCCATACCTCTTCTTATCTGCTTTAGCCTATGTTCCTTCCTACAGCTTGAAATTTTAGGTGTTATCTTCTTCACCTTCCCTACTGCATGTCACTTCCACTGGAGAACTTACTTTTATTACTTCCCGGTAGTATTAGTTTTATTATCTTTGTGGGCCCTTTGTACTTTGTAAGAACTTATGTTATGTATATTTACCATGTTGAATTTGCGAGCCATCTGGACTCCTGGGCTTACTCCTTCATTAAGAACTTTCCTGCATTTGGAAGCTTCTAGCTCTTCCTACCTTCAAGAAGGTGCCAGGTGGAGGTGGTGTAGGAATCGGCGCAAACCTTTAGAGCATTTAGTCAGTGATCTCTGCTGTTGAGGGAGAAGCAGTAGCAATGAATACAAGGGATGCAGAGGGATACGACAGGTGTGTTTAGATCAGCACCTGGTAGGGCATGCTTAGGCACTAGTAATAAAGGAATTGTGCCTTGGAGAAAGGACAGGTGTATTGGCACCTATAGGGAAGAGAGGCTTGAGGGTAAGTCCAGAGAAAGCCTAGCTGGCCTTAAGTAGCCAGTGCAAACTCTGAAATCATTAAGCTTATTACATCGCCCATTTGTGGAATGGGAGAAGAGTGATCACACCTACTCTTAGGGTTATGGTGAGGATTAGTCAGTGCACTAATGCATCTGCAAGTGCTGTGTGAGGTGTGAGGCACAAAGGAAGGTTAGCTCAGGACACTCCAGTATTTTTTTCCAGTTGGCCTCTTAAACTTCTGTCCTCTATATATGATTCCCAGTAGAGCCTCCACGAACCCAGAATGCCAGATGCTAGTTTCTCTGAGCCCTGTAGGTGCCCCTGCAGCCTGGTGTTTTGAATGTAAGAGGTATTGAGGGAAATACCATCTCCCATTTATTTGAGCAGGAGTGACTCCAACTGGCCCGAGCACAGCCTCTCATGAATGACCACAAGTGCCTGGGGGAGGGAGCCACTCCCTTCACCTTAGCTCTAGGTGTTGGAATAAGTGGTATAGAGGGTTGTCCTAGCATCCCTTTAGATGTAGGTAGAAGTAGAAGCTGCAGTGAAACTGAGCACCTTTCAGGTCTTCTAGGTACAAAACCTGCTATGAACTGTGGGAAGGACAGATGTCATGTCTGTCACTAATTGTATACTGTTCAGAGGCCTGCCCATCTCATTTGTCTAGGAAAACAACTCATGAGGAGGACTTCTAAGCCAAATTCAAGGTCTTTGAGTGAGAGTACTCAATGAATTACTTTTTATTTGCACCACATATTACCCATGGCTTCTGTTGTTGTTGTCTCCGAGACCCATGGCTTCTTGCCGCTGCCTAGCCGTTTGCATGCCCCAGTCCACCCTAGGATTTTATATTTTGTAAGAAGCAAATGACCTGAGCCAGTGGAAGGTCGCTTGGTCAACTTTAAATCAACATGAAGAAGGGACTTGCTCAAGGTCCATAGTGAGGCAGAAGCAGAAACTGGTATTGAAGGCAAGACTCTCGAGAAGTGTGTTCTTTTAGTTATATAAGTCTAGCTCACTACAGTAAGCTTCATGAGAGAACAGAGATGGTGGGCATGAGTTAGATTCTAACAAATATTTATTGAATAGATATGTTAATAGCTACTCTTTTCATGTTGGAACTGTCTTCTTTTAGCTCCTTAGCTAGATCTACCAGACAGCCGAACAACAATTCCACTGGTCCCCTGGAAAATGCCTGATGTGAGCCCAGGTGAGCCCTGGCAGAATGGAGCAAGGTAGCGCAGGGAATGTAGAAGACATTGCTTCTCTGTGCACCTTGGAGAAACTGTTTATCTGTGAGTGGCCAGCTTCTTCATACCCATTTCTCCTTTCCCACATCTGCACGTAATACGGTAGTATTCAAGTGGAATGTCAAATGCAAAGCCTTTGTGATCTAACAGGCAGCAATGCAAGCGTTCTGTCCACCTTTGTGAAGTAGCCCAAAGTTTGGCTGTAAAGTACATGGTGAACATTAATCAGTTTTTTTATTTTTTGTGTGTGTGCTGCTCCTTATGACTTGGCCAGCAGGCAGGGATGAGTTGTCTAATTTAATCCTGAGAGGTTTGTGCACCTGAGGTTTAGGGACTGGGTTGGCCCCTGTGCTGAAGCATAGGAAGAGACAAGCATCATCAGGGGAGGATAGCAAGGAAGTCCTGGAGATAAGAGTAATGTTGGGGCACCTATTAGCTATCCACTCTTGTTATTGCTACTGTTGCCACCACCACCACCACCACCACCCAGGCTGCTTTACAGCCCAGAGCTGCATCTCTTTACAGATTTGGTATGTTCTGGCCAGTAGGCTAATTTTGTAGGCAGTAGGAGATATTTTCCTCCCATCAACTCTGGAGAGATGGGTAGGCCAGCATTTGAGAGGTGCAGGTTTATGCTTACTAGGTAAGCTTGGCTGTCCTAAAATAGAGAGAGCTTCTGAAGTTCACCTAGTCTTTAAAGGACTTTTTCCATCTTTCTTTTTAGTACTGAGCTAGACACCATATAAGGAAAGTTAACAGACACACTCTCTGCTGTGTGGTGGGACAGATTTAAATAAAGACAGGCTTTGTTTTACAATTTTGGATTAATTTTTCATTATGAAACTAATACATATTTGTTGTAAGAAATGAAAGAGCATTGAAAAATATAAAGCCTCCTGTCTTCTGCCCCTGACTGTATTCTCTAGAGACAACCACTGTTAACCAGTTAGTTATGTGAACATAGACCCTTTTTTCTTTTTTCTTTTTTTATTTTTTGAGATGGAGTCTTGCTCTGTTGCCCAGGCTGGAGTGCAGTGGTGCAGTCTTGGCTCACTGCAGCCTCCACCTCCTGGGTTTAAGTGATTCTCATGCCTCAGCCTCCCAAGTAGCGGGGGATTACAGGTGCCCACCACCACATCTGGCTATTTTTTTTATTTTTAGTAGAGTTGTGGTCTCGCCATGTTGACCAGCCTGCTCTTGAACTCCTGACCTCAGGTGATCACCTGTCTTGGCCTCCCAAAGTGCTGAGATTACAGGCATGAGTCACTGCTCCCAATCCATAGACTCTTTCGTGCATTTGTAGATAATATGCCTTTAACGCACAGATAGTACAAATCCATATGTTCTGCTTTTTAAACTTAGTAAGTGCTGGCCATATTTTAATGTCAAATTCGATTTTTAAAGTCTACAGGGGCTCATTAATAACAAATAGGTAGAACACTCTTAAACTATTATTATTATTATTATTATTTTGAGGCAGAGTTTCATTCTTTTTGCCCAGGCTGGAGTCACTGCAACCTCAGCCTTCCAGGTTCAAGCACTTCTCCTGCCTCAGCCTCCTGAGTAATTGGGGATTACAGGCACACACCACCATGCCCGGCTAATTTTGTATTTTTAGTAGCCATGGGGTTTCACCATGTTGGCCAGGCTGGTCTTGAACTCCTAACCTCCAGTAATCCACTGACCTTGGCCTCCCAAATGCTGGGATTATAGGTGTGAGCCACTGCACTCACCCTCCCCCACATTTTTTTTTTTTTTATAGAGACAGGATCTCACTCTGTCACCCAGGCTGAAGTGCAATGGTGTGATCATAGCACATTGTAACCTCCAACTCCTGAGCTCAAGCAATCCTCCTGTCTCAGCCTCCTGAGTGGCTAAGTCTACATGTGCATGCCCAGTTATTTTTTTTTTTTTAATTTTTTTTGTATAGACAAGGTCTTGCTATGTTGCCTTGGCTAGCCTTGAGCTCTTGGGCTCAAGCAATCCTCTCACCTCAGCCTCCCAAAGTGTTGGGATTTCAGGAGTGAGCTACCAATGCCTGGATAAATGGGTGGAACAGTTAAAATCCACACGAATAAAGGGGCCATACTCTGCATTAAGTGGAAAATAAAGAGGAAGTAGTGAGGATTTTTCTGTCTGAGAGGGAGAAGGCTTTTTGAAGAAGATGTGATATGTGGACCTTTCTGTTGGGATGAAAGATGATGGTAGCTGCTCTCCTTTCCAAGCTCAGTAGGCCCCACCTATAGAGATTGCTTTAGATCCTGTGTCTAAATGATCTCACTGGAGTGACTAGTGGTAGGGTAAACTTGTTTTATGCTCTTAGCCTGGTACCCTTCCTGTTCTGTGGTTTTGCCAACTCGGGATGGTTTGATTCCAGACAGTACCTGACTGAGAACCCTGTGCCTCAGAAGAGCAGCTGGCTGTTGAAACTATATGAGGTGAAGGAAAGACACTTTGTGAGTGTACATATGTGTGTGTTTGTGGTAGGCACACATGCTTTTCTAATCTCCAAAGAAGAGCAGTGGAGGCTGATCCAATGGTAGTGGGTTATCAGATGGTAGTTATCAGATGGTTATCAGATGGCAGTGGGTTATAGAACTTATTAACATTAGTGTCACTAAAGTTCTTTTGCTTTTCTATTTTCTGAGACAGTCTTGCTGTGTTACCCAGGTTGGAGTGCAGTGGCATGATCTTGGCTCACTGCAACCTCCACTTTGCACGTTGAAGCAATTCTCATGCCTCAGCCTCCCAAGTACAGGCGTGCACCACTGTGCCTGGTCAATTTAAAGATTTTAGTAGAGTCAAGGTTTTGCCATGTTGGCCAGGATGGTCTTGAACTCCTGGCCTCAAACAATCTGCCTGCCTTGAACCTCCCAAAATGTTGGGATTGCAGGCGTGAGCCACCACGCCCAGTAGGTAAAGTTGGTATACAACTTCCCACTGCTAAATTTGACTGGCTTAAAAAAAAAAAAACAAAGAGGGCTGTGGAAGGGCCTGTCGATTATCAGGAGAAGCTGGATTGAGAATCCCCTTCCCAACAACATACACATCAGACATTTTGTCCAGGTGGCAGAAAGTAGAATTTTGCAGAGCACTCAGCTGTAGCTGATTAACCAGTTGAATAATTGAGGAAGATAGTGATTTGTGAAATACAAATAAACATGATATATTTTGAAAGAAAAATTCTAGCCTAGTCGTCGCATGGTCTTAAAAGCTTGCTAGCTTGAGGGTATTGATCATCTTAAGGAGCCAGGCCAAGTAGAGGGAGAAGCAGAAGTACCAGAAATGTTGGCTCTATTCTGCCACTCATGGCAGGCCCCACCTTTCTCTTGTCTTTTTATTCCCAGACTTCCACAGTGGGTGTGGCAGAGTTCTGCTTGCCCAGCCTTTAATCCTGGAACCTCTGCTACCAGAGGTTGACCCTGACTGGGCTAGGCCCACAGGCCACTACAGGCATTATATTCCCTTCTCCTTCAGACAAACAGGAAGCTGCCTGCACACTCTTAGTGATTGGAACTTTCAGAGCTTTGTGGGGCAGGAGAGAGCAGAACTTGGAGATCAGGCTCCAAAAGGAAAAGGAAATGACATTTTAAATAATTTCCTGGGGTTACTTGAGAAAGTATGGATCCAGAGTATCTCTAGGCATTTACTGTAGGCCAGGCTTGTAGGAATATTTGTGTTTCCATACTTACTTGCTGTTTAGACTTTGGGGAAGTCCCTTAACCTCCCTGAGCCTCCCATTCTCCCATTGGTAAAGTGGGAATGATAATGTGTTAACCTTAGAATTTGGTGGGAAACTTGGGTAAGTTAACATTGGAAGGCTCTGAAATGTTAGCTCTGTAGAAAATCAAGCGTACAGGATTCAGGTGCTCAGAGAAGTTTAAATCATGTTTTAATAGTCTCTGTTGAGAAAAGCAGTAGAGTATGTCAGTAGATGGAAGACTTTTAGCTCACCATTAAGAATGGTTATGATCCTTAAAAGGGTGAGCCTCAGTTATCAGAAAAAGTCGTCTTCTGTGGAACAGCTCATTTATAGACCATTTAGGACCAATGAGGCATTGCCACATAATCATCTCTTAACTATCCATAATAAAACTCTCTTCTCAGCTATCTGTGGACTGCCTGTTTTAAATAAGGTGAGCTCAGGGAATACAAGCTCTTCTGATAGTCCAAATAACATATAATTAGTTATGCAAACCTGTCCTCGAAAGTTCCCCAGGGTGAAGTGGTTAGGTTGCTATTGCTGAGTAATCCATGGAGTATTACTCTTATGTTGACATGGGTAACTGACCTTCACTGTAAGGAAAACGGTTAACTCTGGAGCAAGGAAAGTGATAGGCTTCTATTTCTCAGGTCATTTGTGCTCTCACTGACCATCCCTGCAGCTGTGAACTCAGAGGCAGCACATTTATGAGAATTGGATTGGAAAGGAGGCAGTCCTTCAAAGATTGGAGGTTGAGAAGACATGCTTGAGTGTGCCCTGCATAGAATTTTATTCCAGGGAGAGTTGAGTAGTTATCCCTTCACTACACTCTGCTGGGATTGTCCTTTGGCAAGAGAGCCAAAACTTAAGGAAAATCTTAAAAGAGCCATTAAGGATCTCTTAGGGCAAGTTCTTCCAGAACCTGTAGCGATTTAACAACCCAGAAAAGGAAATTCTAGGGTTAGGAGGCTGGAAAGGAGTTATAAGTTTAGGGGGATAGCTGCCCATTTTCCAAACAGTTTTCTGTTTAAAATAGCCAAGTCAGATGCGAATTGAAGGAATCTCTTCACAGGTTGGCTGGCATTGCCCTGTAATACTCTTCCAGTGTCCAGCTAATGATAATTCTCTAAATTTGTAATAAGTTTCATAGTTGTAAAACTCTTATTACTATGTCATTTGGTATTCAACTCTCTTCAGTTGGCAGGTTAGGAATTATTATCTTTTTTTTTTTAATTTTTAAAAATACAGACACGGTTTCACTGTGTTGACCAGGCTAGTCTCAAGCTCCTGGGCTCAAGTGATCTGCCCACTTAAGCCTCCCAAAGTGTTGGAATTACAGGTGTGAGCCACCACACCCAGCCAGGAATTATTATCTTTACCTTTACATAAGGGAGAACTGAGGCTCAAAGACTTTTAAGTGACTGCAAAAATTACTCAGCTAATGAGTAATGGAGACAAGGCTTGATTGGGAGACAGAAGACTTTGGTTTTAGACTATGCATGGGGTGGAGTGTGGGAAGGGAAGGTAGTGTTGTTTCATAAAGGCCTGGACTTAAGCTCTAGTCATGGTTAAGTCAGAGTTCTGAATCTAGAAACGAAGTTTCAGCTTTAAACATTTGGCCCTTGCCCCAAATGGCTGCCCAACCTCTCTTCAGTTTCTCTTCTAAAAGATCATAAGTCAACACTAATGTTTAGAGAGAATTCTAGCACTTGGGGGCTGTGTGGGGATGGCCACCTGTTACGTTTTTGTTCTGCCTGCTTGGGGCCTGGCCTGACTCTAGTTTTGCAACTGGCTTCCTGTGTAACCATTCTTGGTAGTGTCAGACCATTACCTTCAAAGCTAGTTGTGCTTTCCACCTGGTTGAGCCAATAACTTATTTTGTTTTGCCATGCTCCTGGACATATAGGAGTTGCTTGGTAGTATGGGAGAGTTGTTTGGGGGGCTGTGTAGACCTAGCTAATGTAGGGACTTGTTTTTACCTTGGTGGGACCAAGAGCATTGATCCAACTTTTTGTTGAGAGGAGGAGGTATTGGAGAATCATGGAAAGGGCACTCTTTTTTGTTTGAAAAGCTGTTGTTTATTCTGGGCCCTGCTGTTAGCTTTCCAGAGCAATCTTAACCAAGTCCTTGCCCCTTTTTGGGCCACAGCCTGTTCCACAAGAGGTTGGTCTGGCTAATCTCTGAGGCCTATTTCCTACTCTAAAGCTCTCGATTTATTCAGAAATGTTACACTCCACTAACAATGGACACCGGTCTGCCCCACCGTGGGTACAGGAATGGTGGCACACATCTCAGAAATGGTTTTGTTCCA
The DNA here is from genome assembly GCA_036589455.1 of Ateles fusciceps. NCBI lineage: Eukaryota > Metazoa > Chordata > Mammalia > Primates > Atelidae > Ateles > Ateles fusciceps. The sequence goes on from JAZHEH010002388.1 coordinate 359,181, forward strand.
TGGGGAACTGAGCCAAATGGACAACTACTAGCTCCAAAAGGTTAGAAGTGGTCCGCTGTGTCTGAATTTTGTAAGGCAGCGTAACTGGGTGGAGGGGTGGACAGACAAGGGTGGCAGGCATCAGAGGATGGATGTGGATGAAGAGGGAAGAAGTGCCCCAGAGAGGTAGTTCATCGAGAACCCACCAGGCATAGGTGATAAACTGACATCATGAAGTAGATGGTTTGTCCCAGTCCATGACCAGGTAGTTCCTGGTCATAAGCAGTTGGTACACCTTCAGGAATGCGATACCATCACATGGGAATGTGTCACTAGAGCCGCCAGAAGGCTGAGGATGCAGGAAGAGCAGCTCTTTCTTGTCATCATACCCTCTGTGTAGGGTGGGAGGTTCTTAAAGTTTGGGCCGTAGAGACCATATGTGGCAAATGAAGAAAACAATTCATAATGGCAGATAGGCCTGGTCCTTCAGAGAAAGGAAAAGTTGTAATGCTTGCCTGATGTCAAAGCATATGGGGTTGGATTTGCTAGTGCCAATACCTTTTAATTTTTTTTCTTAAATTGTACTTTAGGTTCTAGGGTACATGTGCAGATATGCAGGATTGTTGCATAGGCACACACATGGAAATGTGGTTTGCTGCCTCCATCCCCCACGTCACCTACATCTGGCATTTCTCCCCATGTTATCCCTCCCTGACATGCCCCCGCCCTGCTGTCCCTCCCTTGGCTACCCCAAAAGACCCCAGTGTGTGATGCTCCCCTCCCTGTGTCCATGTGTTCTCATTGTTCGACATCCGCCTATGAGTGAGAACATGTGGTGTTTGACTTTCTGTTCTGTGTCAGTTTGCTGAGAATGATGGTTTCCACGATTCATCCATGTCTCTACAAAGGACACAAACTCATCGTTTTTTTATGGCTGCATAGTATTCCATGGTGTATATGTGCCACATTTCCTTGTCCAGTCTATCGTCGATGGACATTTGGGTTGGTTCCAGGTCTTTGCTATTGCAAACAGTGCCGCTGTGAACACACGTGTGCATGTGTCTTTATACTAGAATGATTTATAATCCTTTGGGTATATACCCAGTAATGGGATTGCTGGGTCAAATGGAATTTCTATTTCTAGGTCCTTGAGGAAGCACCACACTGTCTTCCACAACGGTTGAACTAGTTTACACTCCTACCAACAGTGTAAAAGTGTTCCTATTTCTTCACATCCTCTCCAGCATCTGTTTTCTCCAGGTTTTTTAACGATCACCATTCTAACTGGCATGAGGTGGTATCTCGATGTGATTTTGATTTGCATTTCTCTAATAATCAGTGATGATGAGCATTGTTTCATGTTTGTTGGCCTCATATATGTCTTCATTTGAAAAGTGTCTGTTCATATCCTTCTCCCACTTTTGGATGGGTTTGTTTGTTTTTTTCTTGTAAATCTGTTTTAGTTCTTTGTAGATTCTGGATATTAGCCCTTTGTCAGATGGGTAAATTGCAAAAATTTTTTCCCATTCTGTTGGTTGCCAGTTCACTCTAATGATTGTTTTTTTTTTTGCTGTACAGAAGCTGTGGAGTTTAATTAGATCCCATTTGTCTATTTTGGCTTTTGTTGCCGATGTTTTTGGTGTTTTAGTCATGAAGTCCTTGCCTATGCCTATGTCCTCAACGTTTTTGCCTAGGTTTTCTTCTAGGGTTTTTATGGTGTTAGGTCTTATGTTTAAGTTTTTAATCCATCTGGAGTTAATTTTAGTGTAAGGTGTCAGGAAGGGGTCCAGTTCCTGCTTTCTGCACACTGCTAGCCAGGTTTCCCAACACCATTTATTAAACAGGGAATCCTTTCCCCCATTGCTTGTTTTTGTCAGGTTTGTCAAAGATCAGATGGTTGTAGATGTGTGGCATTGCCTCTAGGGCCTCTGTTCTGTTCCATTGGTCTATATCTCTGTTTTGGTACCAGTACCATGCTGTTTTGATGACTGTAGCTTTGTTGTATAGTTTGAAATCAGGTAGCGTGATGCCTCCGGCTTAGTTCTTTTTGCTTCAGATTGTCTTGGCTATGTGGGCTCTCCTTTGGTTCCATATGAAGTTTAAGGTGGTTTTTTCTAGTTCTGCAATTGGTAGCTTGATGGGGGATAGCATTGAATCTATAAATTACTTTGGGCAGTATGGCCATTTTCATGATACTGGTTCTTCCTAACCATGGGCATGGAGTGTTTCTCCATTTGTTTGTATCCTCTCTTATTTCCTTGAGCAGTGGTTTGTAGTTCTCCTTGAAGAGGTCCTTTACATCCTTTTTTAGCTGTATTCCTAGGTATTTTATTCTCTTTGTAGCAATTGTGAATGGGAGTTGGCTCATGATTTGGCTCTCTGTTAGTCTGTTATTGGTGTATAGAAATGCTTGTAATTTCTGCACATTGATTTTGTATCCTGAGACTTTGCTGAAGTTGCTTATCAGTTTCAGCAGATTTTGGGCAGAGATGATAGTGTCTTCTAAATATACAATCATGTCATCTGCAAATAGAGACAATTTGACTTCCTGTTTTCCTAATTGATACCCTTTGTTTTTTTTTCTTGCCTAATTGCTCTGGCTAGAACTTCCAATACTATATTGAATAGGAGTGGTGACAGAGGGCATCACTGTCTAGTGCCGGATTTCAAAGGGAATGCTTCCAGTTTTTGCCCATTCAGTATATTAGCTGTAGGTTTGTCGTAATAGCTTTTATTATTTGAGATATGTTCCTTCAATACCTAGTTTATTGAGAGTTTTAGCATAAAGTGCTGTTGAATTTTGTCAAAGGCCTTCTCTGCATCTATTGAGATAATCACGTGGTTTTTGTCTTTGGTTCTGTTTATGTGGTGGATTACGTTTATAGACTTGCATATGTTCAACCAGCCTTGCATCCTCAGAATGAAGTCTACTTGATCGTGGTGGATAAGCTTTTTGATGTGCTGTTGCAATTTGTTTGCCAGTATTTTATGGAAGATTTTTGCATCTATGTTCATCATGAATATTGGCCTGAAGTTTTCTTTTGTTGTTGAGTCTCTGCTGGGTTTTGGTATCAGGATGATGTTGGTCTCATAAAATGATTTGGGAAGGATTCCGTCTTTTTGGATTGTTTGGAATAGTTTCAGAAGGAATGGTACCAGCTCCTCTTTGTACATCTGGTAGAATTCAGCTGTGAATCCATCTGGACCTGGACTTATTTTGGTTGGTAGGCTATTAATTGCTGCCTCAACTTCAGCCCTTGTTATTGGTCTGTTCAAGGTTTCAGCTTCTTTCTGGTTTAGGCTTGGAGGGTGCAAGTGTCCAGGAATTTATCCATTTCTTCCAGGTTTACGGTTTATGTGCATAGAGTTGTTTGTAGTTTGTGCTTCTGTGGAGTCAGGGGTGATATCCTCTTTATCATTTTTTATTGCATCTATTTGATTCTTCTCCCTTTTCTTTTTATTAATCTGGCTAGTGTTCTATCTATTTTGTTGATCTTTTCAAAAAACCAGCTCCTGATTTATTGATTTTTTTGAAGGATTTTTTGTGTCTCTATCTCCTTCATTTCTGTTCTGATCTTAGTTATTTCTTGTCTTCTGCTAGCTTTTGAGTTTTTTTTTTTTATCTTGCTCCTCTAGCTCCTTCAATTTTGATGATAGGATGCCGATTTTTGATCTTCCCCTCGCTTCTAGGTGGGGCACTTATTGCTGTAAATTTTCCTGTAGACACTGCTTTAAATGTGTCCCAGAGATTCTGGTACATTGTGTCTTCGTTCTCGTTGGTTTCAAAGAACATCTTTATTTCTGCCTTCATTTCATTGTTTATCGACATTCAGGAGCCAGTTGTTCAGTTTCCATGAAGTTGTGTGGTTCTGAGTTAGTTTCTTAATTCTGAGTTCTAATTTGATTGCACTGTGGTCTAAGAGACTGTTATGATTTCCATGCTTTTGCATTTGCTGAGGAGTGATTTACTTCCAATTATGTCATCAGTTTTAGAGTAGGTGCCGTGCAGTGCTGAGAAGAATGTATATTCTGTGGATTTGGGGTGGAGATTTCTGTAGATGTCTATTAGATCTGCTTGGTCCAGGTCTGAGTTCAAGTCCTGGATATCCTTATTAATTTTCTGTCTCATTGATCTGTCTAATATTGACAGTGGAATGTTAAATTCTTCCACTATTATTGTGTGGGAGTGTATGTCTCTTTGTAGGTAATTAACAACTTGCTTTATGTACCTGGATCCTCCTGTATTGAGTGCATATATATTTAGGATCGTTAGTCTTCTTGATGTGTTGATCCTTTTACCATTATGTAATGCCCTTTGTCTCTTTTTGATCTTTGTTGGTTTAAAGTCTATTTTATCAGAGACTAGGATTGCAACTCCTTTTTTTTTGCTCTCTATTTGCTTGATAAATCTTCCTCCATCCCTTTAGTTTTAGCCTATGTGTGTCCTTGCATGTGAGATGGGTTTCCTCAATACAGCACACCAATGGGTTTTGACTCTTTATCCAATTTGCCAGTCTGTGTCTTTTGATTGGGGCATTTAGTCCATTTCCATTTAAGGTTAATATTGTTATGTGTGCATTTGATCCTGCCATTTTGATGCTAGCTGGATGTTTTGCTCGTTAGTTGACATATTTTCTTTATTGTGTGAATGGTCTTTACTATTTGGTATGTTTTTTTGGAGTGGTTGGTACTGGTTGTTCCTTTCCTTGTTTAGTGCTTCTTTCAGGAGCTCTTGTAAGGCAGGCCTGGTGGTGACAAAATCTCTCAGCAATTTCTTGTCCATGAAAGATTTTCTTTCTCCTTCATTTATGAAGCTTAGTTTGACTGGATATTAAATTCTAGGTTGAAAGTTCTTTTCTTTAAGGATGTTGAATATTGGCCCCCACTCTCTTCTGGCTTGTAGGGTTTCTGCTGAGAGATCCGCCCTGAGTCTGATGGACTTCCCTTTATGGGTAAACTGGCCTTTCTCTCTTGCTGCCCTTAGCATTTTTTCCTTCATTTCAACCCTGGGGAATCTGACGATTATGTGCCTTGGGATTGCTCATTTTGAGGAATATCTTTATGGTGTTCTCTCTATTTCCTGGACTTGAATGTTGGCCTGCCTTGCTAGGTTGGGGGAAGTTCTTCTGGATAATATCCTGAAGAGTTTTCCAGCTTGGATTCATTTTCTCCATCACATTCAGGTCCACCTATCAAACGTAGATTAGGACTTTTCACATAATCCCATATTTCTTGGAGGCTTTGTTTATTTCCTTACACTCTTTTTTCTCTATTCTTGCCTTCTCATTTTATTTCATTGAGTTGATCTTCAATCCCTGATCTCCTTTCTTCTGCTTGGTCAAATCAGCTATTGAAACTTATGTATGCTTTGCAAAGTTCTCATGCTGTGTTTTTCAGCTCCGTCAGGTCGTTTATATTCTTTTCTAAGCTGTTTATTCTAATTAGCATCTCATCAAACCTTATTTCTAGGTTCTTAGTTTCTTTGTCTTGGGTTAGAATATATTCTTTTAGCTCTGAGAAGTTTGTTATTACCCACCTTCTGAAGCCTGTTTCTGTCAATTCATGAGATTCATTCTCCATCCATCTTTGATCCCTAGCTGGTGAGGAGTTGTGATCCCTTGGAGGAGGAGAGGCATTCTGGTTTTTGGTGTTTTCTTCCTTTTTGAGCTGGTTTCTTCCCATCTTAGTGGCTTTATCTACCTGTGGTGTTTGTAGTTGGTGACTTTTGGATGTGCTCTCTGAGTGGACATCCTTTTTGTTGATGTTGAAGCTATTTTTTTCTGCTTCTTAGTTTTCCTTCTAACAGGCCCCTCTGCTGCAGGACCGCTGGTGGTCCACTCTAGACCCTGCTCACCTGGGGATCACTCGCAGGGGCTGCAGAACAGTAAGGGTTGCTGTCGGTTTCTTCCTCTGCTATCCTTGTTCCAGAAGGGTGCCCGCCTGATGTTGGCCTGAGCTCTCCCTTATGAGGTGTCTTTTTGGGTATAGAGGGTCGGGGGAGTTGCTTGAGGAGACAGTCTGTCCCTTATAGGAGCTCAAGTGCTGTGTTGGGAGCTCCATTGTTCCATGCAGAGATGCTGGGCAGGTACTTTTAAGTCTGATGCAGCGGAACTCATAACTGCTTCTTTTCCCAGGTCCTCTGTCCTAGGAAGGTCAGCTTTATTTATAAGTTCCTGTAGTGCTGCTGTCTTTTTTCATAGATGCCCTGCCCCGCTCAGAGTAGTCTAGTCACAGTCTGCCAGCAGAGGTGTTGCTGTGCTGCTGCAGGCTCTGCCCAGCTGCTGTGTAAACTGCCTTGGTAGTGGCAGACTGCCTTGGTAGTGGTGGTTGCCCTCCCCCGCTGAGCTGGACCATCCTGGGTCCAGCTGTGCTTACTGCGAAATTCTCAATCCAGAGCATTTCAGATTGCTTGTTTCGTAGGGGTGGTATCCACCAAGCCAGATTGCCTGTCTCCCTGTCTCTGCCCCCTCCCTTTCAGTTGAATGGGTGGCTCTGTCTCCCAGGCGTTCCAGGCGCCAGTTGGAAACTGCCATGCAGACTTGTGTGAGTTTCTGTGTGCCGTCCCAGCACCGACTGAAACCACCGGGCTGAAAACTCATGGCACTTTTTGGTCTGGGCATCTCCTGGTCTGTGGGCAGTGGAAACTTGTTTGGAAATGTGGTGGGCACTGACCCTCTATGCTGTTCTTGCTGAGAACTGCACTCTGGAGCTGTTCCTGTTCGGCCATCTTGGATCCTCCCCCCTATTTTTTTTTTCTTATGGACTTGAAGCAAGGTTTGGTAAAAGGGGGAAATTTGAACTCATAACCCTAGGAGACCAGAATGAAGCTGAATGTTGACTGTTAGAGCTGCCCTTCTTGTAGTAGGGGGATGAGTTTTGCATGGAGTCATCTAGGCTCCTTGCCTTCTGATCCACCTTGGCCAGGGTGTGCCTGGGGAAGTCCAGCTTGCCTGTGGAATTGATCTTGACCAGTTTATAGGAGCATGTGTAGACTCTGATTAATTGTTCTGGGTTAAGGCTTTGGGAATCACTATTTCTAAGCACTCCCACAGGGAATTCTAACACTGGGCAAAGATTGCTTACTGCATCTCTAATAGAAGCCTCTCCTTGCTACATGTGACAAAACTGAACCAGAGAAAGGGGAGGCCTGTGCCTATGCTAATATGGCATGGATACAGATTGTCTGAGCTCTGAGCTAATGCTTTGTCCTGGTTCTTTGAACTCTTTTAACAACTCAGTTGGGCATCCTGTAAACTTACTTGGTCAGAGGTCCACGAGGAGATAGTTGTTATGGCCCCCAACCCACAAGTGCTGGAGGAAGGGGTGGGGTTAACTCAATTGCCCCCAAGGGAGGTGAGCAGCCCTTTTTAGAGAGTGAGTTCACTGTCTGGGCATGTGCAGACCAGTGGTTGGGGGAAAGGGGAAGCATAGAACTGGATAGGAGGTGAGTAATGCTGTGGGCATCAAGACATTTAGTTAGTGGGAACATGACAAGGAGTTGGTGAGCTTAAGGACCTGGTGACTTCGCTCCTCAGATCCATGTGGACTTGCAGGGCTGGGGCCCTGTCTCAGTGTCCAAGATTCGTGTCTTGTGCTTGGGAACTGAGGACTGCTTGTTGTCTGCTTCCTGCTTCAGCTGGATGGCCTTTACGCTTGATTAGGGGAGTGAGCCCAACCATAGAGCAGCCTCTGCTTGGCCCCAGCCCCTGCTGCTGCTATCCTTTCAGAGTGCATCAAGCTCTCCCACATGTCTGGGCACACCATATCACAGTGTGGTCTTTGATTATTTTTCCACTATTTTACATGTAGTATTCTGATTGAGAATGAGCTCCTTCTATAGTAGGAAAGGGGTCTTTGTTTCAAGTCCTTCCTAGGGGAATGGGAAGGTGCTTAATGGAGAAAAGCAAGCAGATGAGTAGGACACTTAGGGTTCCTTTTCTCTTACCAGTGTCAAAAGGAACTTTTCTTAGGAGAGAATAGTGACTGGGAGATTTAGGGTGGCTATAGTACACACTTCATTCTGTGGGGTCCAAGAATTATGTCTTTTTCCTACTAAGATGGGGAACCCCTTGAAGTAGTACTTGTCATAGTCTCCGTATTCCCAGTGTGGAGTAAAATACCCCCACACTTTGCAGGGGTTCAATAGCTGCTGAATTGGTTTAAGGACACTGTTTTCTCTTATCCTCTCCCTTGAGTCGGATTAGATTCCCTAGAAGCCCTCTATCTCCTGGCTGAAGACTGTGGAAGCTAATGGGGGAGGAAAGGAAGGGCTGCATCTATGGGTTGGCTGTCTACGGCAACCCTTGTATCCAGAATTCCACCCATAGTTATTAGTAGCAGTTAACTTTTATGGTATATGCACTTTCACATGTAGATGTTCTTTCTTTCTTTCTTTCTTTTTTTTTTTTTTTTTTTTTTGAGACAGAGTTTTGCTCTTGTTTCCCAGGCTGGAGTGCAGTGGTACCATCTCGGCCATCTCAGCTCACTGCAACCTCTGCCTCCCAGGTTCAAGTGATTCTCCTACCTCAGCCTTCCAAGTAGCTGGGATTACAGGTGCCGGCCACCACACCTGGCTAATTTTTTGTATTTTTAGTAGGGATGGGGTTTCACCATGTTGGCCAGGCTGGTCTCAAATGCCTGACCTTAGGTAATCCACCCACCTCGGCCTCCCAAAGTGCTGGGATTACAGGCATGAGCCACTGCGCCTGGCTCTTTTCTTTTCTATAGGAGGAACAAGCGTGAAGAGCCAAGGTGGGAGGTTAGAAGGTGGGCACTCCTGAATGGTTGTTTCCTCCTACCATGTTTGAGAGAAGGGTCAACCAGATCATGAGCATCCTAGACCTATCCAGAGGAGAAAGGCCTTAGTACAGTGTTGGCCACTAATGGAGGTCATTAGCCTTGGAGCTCTGTGGTGGCCTACTTTCATTCTTAGCCTCTTACCCCAATTGAGTTTGGCATCTCTAGCTTGATTTCCTTTTATTCTCCAAACCTTTTCTGAGGGAATAGGGAGAGAAGCAAGCCACACATGTCCCTTTGCTTCTTGAGCCCTTAATTGACTAGCTGGGAGGTATTCCCTTCTTGCTTCTTTCTTTCTTCTTCATGAATGCCTCTTGCTCTCTAAGGTTAGGGGTTTGAGCCAGAGGCCCGGGAGTCAGGTGGTTTATGACTCAGCCCCTGGCCTGGGGCCTCCTATTGTGGGGGATCAGCTCGGCCCAGGGCCTTTCTAATGTGTGAATGAACTTTTGGGGAAGATGGTTAGTGGTCTAAGCTTATTATCTATTTTTTCTGCCAATGTCTTTGCGTAGGAAGGGAGTAGGCGACTATGTATGATTAATGGTATGTGGGCCAGTTATCTTTGGCTCGCTTTCAGATAAAACCTTTGCTGCCCATCTTTTATGGAAAGTAGAATGTGAAAAGAGATATTTATCCAGGTTTGAGGCCTTGCAGAGAGTTAGTGGAGTTATCAGGTACTAATATTTAGTTTAGTCTAGGAATTGGTGAACTTGCCTGTGGGATCAGTTTTTATATATATTGTAAGAATAGATTTTACGTTTTTAGGAGCATTTTTTTTGTTTTGTTTTGTTTTTTTGAGATGGAGTTTCACTCTTGTTGCCCAGGCTGGAGTGCAATGGTGCAATCTCGGCTCATTGCAACTCCGCCTCCCGGATTCAAGTGATTCTCCTGCCTCAGCCTCCTGAGTTACAGGCACCTGCCACCACACCTAGCTAATTTTTGTATTTTTAGTAGGGACGAGGTTTCACCATGCTGGCCAGGTTGATCTTGAACTCCTAACCTCAGGTGATCTGCCCGCCTTAGCCAGCATTTTTTTTTTAAAGAAAAAAGAATATGCAATAGAGACCATATGTGGCTTACACATATAGTTTGCCAATCTCTACTAGTCAGTGCCTTAGAGTGCCAATTTATTGTATACCTATTTCCTAGATACTCATGACTTCTTTATAGTCACCTTTTTCCTGAGCCTTACACACTGCAGGCCTCTGAATTCTGCTTCTTGTAGCCAATCATAAATACCTTCTATGCTGGATACTAACTAATATTTGGTTACTAACCAAACTATTCTGTCTCCTTTCATGTACACTTGGGGTCTGTGGTCACCTAGGGTTAGAATTAAAATTGTATTCTTGGAATGGAAAGAACTTGATAGATGATGCTTTCCTTCAGTTCACTGTAACTTTGTAAAACTTAGCTTTTCATTTCAGATAGCCCCAAATCTAGAAAGTACACAGCTCCTGTTGATAGTAATTAGGGAGATTCTAAAACACAAATGCATAAGTCCAGGGCTGTACTCAACAGGAGATTCCAGAGTTGGGGCCAGCTCTTTCTGTTCCTTCCCTCATACTTCATCCCTGGTTTTGTTGAGCCTCCTAAAATTAAATCTGGCTTTTTGAGAAGTGTGTTTGTGTTCTTGTGGGACCATGCCTGGTCGGAGGGAATCTTCGCTACTTTTGGAGCAAGACACTGAAACTGGAGTTGTGAGGTTGATACTAGTATAGTTCTAGTGATAGGCTTACCCAGACAGGGAGACATTCCTGGCTTCATTTGTAGCCTGTACACCGTTTGTACTATGTTAGCTTTTGCATATTTATGGGGGTGCATGCCTAGTTGAGTACCCATATCCATTCATGCCAGGTCTTTGGGAATCCTGGAGTGGAAGGAATATGGTGCCAAGGCTAAGTTACTCTTCTGGAAAGGTCAGGATTCTAAATAGGAGTTACCTCAAGTCTGCTATGGAATGCTTTTTCTTCTCCCTGCTGCTGTGTCTGCCTTCCTCAAACACACCTAGGATTGTAGATGTCCACCCAGCTCCAGGCTACTAGGCCTGGAAGACTCAACCACTATGGTCTCTCTACCTAGAACACCATGAGGCTCCTTTTCCCTTTAATCTTTTTCCTGTGACAGTCTCATTTTTCCTTTAGGAGAGGTCAACTCTATCTCAAGAAACCTTCTGCCTTCTCACCTTCCCTTGTCTCTTTACCTTCCCCATTATGGCCTAGATGCCTCTTGCTTGTGTTTCCACAGTCCACTTTGATTACCTCTATCTCTGCTCTTGCTGTATAGAATGGTAATTTCTCATCCATTTATCTGCATATTGCCTCCGTCTGGCAAAAAATGTTTTCAGATGCTTGCTCATTTTCTCTCTCTCTCTCTCTCTCTCACACACACACACACACACACGCACACACACACATACACACACACACAAAATTTCAAAGCCTGATCCGATCCATATTGGGTGTCTGATAACGTGGTGGTGTATGGAACCTGTATGTGTATACATATGTCTGTGTTAGTGATATGGGTTCTTTATGAAACACCTGCGGTAGGTAAGAGGTAGCCTTACTCTTTTTCCAGATCTTACTAGAATTGTAGATTTTTAGGGTTTGCTTTGGATTATGGAACAATGTATGTTGCCTTGGCCATTAGGAAGGCTTCTGGGTAATTTCCATACATATTCTGGTTGGCCTCTTTACTGTTGTCTAAAAAAACTAGACCAAACATTGGGGACTGGGGGTAGGATTCTTATTCTTTCCAAAGAACTGATATGAATATCTGTGTGGGGGGTTAGGTGGGTTCATGCTTGCTCACCTCAGCATTGAGGGGTGTGAAGATTATATGTTTGTGGGGGGTAGGGGTGCTAAAAACCCTTGTATTATTGCAGGATAGGTTAAATTGTTTTTACTGGTCTCAGTAAATTGTTCGCTGAGCTTGTGGTTTAGAGAGAAAGATGTGGCTTTATCAACTCGAAAAAACAAAGCCAGCTTTTAGAGAAGTTATCTCAAGCTACATAGGGACCAAAACTAATAAGCTGGATGCCATGTGGTCTCTTATCAACCCTTGCCACCAAGGGACTTTTCCAAAACAATCATAGATCCATAGATCCCAAGAGCATTCTTTGAGTTCTCTGTACCTCTGTTTCCAGGAAGGTGGTCATGACAAAAATGAAGGCTGTGAGCTATTGGCTATAAACAAATACACTTGTGGCAGGTTATGAGGCCACCTTTCAACCTTCAGCACATTCACTGGAGGTAGGTATTTTTGAGAGTAGGTATTTTCTTAAGGCCTACGTGATAAACCTTGTTCCCTAATGTGGATGAGAATTAGATTAGGCTGTAAGATTAGATGCAGGGGAACAACAGGCTGGGTGGGATTGAGGACATCCTGCTTAGGGGTAGCCAGCCAAAGTCCCCCATACAAACCCAACCAAGGATCATGCTGCACTGAAGGTCTGCACTTAGTAGTGAGGCAGTGCTGTGAAATGATATCTGCCTTCCAATTTCTCACACTGGATGAGTAAGGAGGCCCTCCCTGAATATTCAAATGGATCTTCAGCCACATTCTTTGCTATATTTACAGGGTGGGAAGGGAAGACAAGGGGGAGCCAGGGAGTCTGAGCTGGTTAGAGAGGAGTGAAGGAAGTTTCAACAATGAGTAGGTTCAAGCTGTGATACCTCCTGGCTGCCTCTTCCTCTTTGAGTTTGTCAGGGGACCTTCCTATGGGCCTGAGATCATTTTCTTTTTCAAAGTGGCCAAAACCACTCTAGGCTCATTTAAATCAGGGTGCTTTAGCAGAAATACCAATGCTGGCATACTAAAAACCATGTGTAGTGAGACTTGAGTGACACTTGGGACCTTTTTTAAAATACAATTTTATTGTATTTTTGCATTTCTTGGTTCGTTAATCAAGGAAGAACATTGGCATGTCATCTTACAGTCTCCAAATGTAAGATAAATTGTCAATTTGTGTTTTTCCAGAAAATTTATTTTTCCAGAAATGCTTTGAACCATCATCATCTATCTGTAGGCATGGATCCTCCAATTTAGAAGGTCCTCCTAGTGTTGCCTAGTATCCTTCCTGTCCCATTATGTGAAACTGGGAGATTTTCTGTAGATTATTCAGTCTGGTCAGACAGAAGAGTCCAGCTCCCCCCCCCAGTTAACCAAAGCCTCCTGTATAGAGGGGAAGTATGGTAATGACATTATCTTTCCCTGGGCAGCCACGTGTTCTCTGAGAACAGGATGTGGGAGGGCTGGGCCCCAGTCACAGGGTATGGGGGCGGGCACCGGAAAATGGGCTGATGGTAAGGCCATGAGGATTAGTGCTTGCCTCCTTGGCTTTAAGAGGCATGAAGATCTCCTGTATTCTTGATTGTTCAATCATGTGTATACCTTACCCTCACCCATGGCATGTCCGTGTTCTTACCCCAAGAAAGACTGTACCTGAGAAATACCTTGTGTAAGAGGCCCAGCTCTTTGGTCTGTAGAAACTCAGCGAGGTGGAGTGAGTGGGCACAGGATGCTCACCATACCAACCCATGCTTTGTGATTCTTTATGACAGCCTGTGGCTTCAGGACACTTTGGCTAAGCTTTGTTGGGGGAGCTGGGCCCCAGTAGATAATGGGCAGCTTTTCTGCTCTTTCTCAGGGCCCCAGTTGTTTCCCTTCCCACAGATGGCTCCTTAGCTGAGGTGATTTGCATTTTTAGCTTCCTTTCAGGCCCCATCCTTCTCTTCTCCCTGCCCCCACTGCTTCTGCTGGGGACCTTTGGTGATGTGCTGCCTGGGGTGGGGAAAGAGGATGTAGCTAGCTTCCTGTGCAAAAGAGGGTGGGGCGCCGGCCTTCCTGCCTGTCTGCCCACCCACCCAGCCACCCACCCAGTGCTTGAGAAATTGCCTGAAGAGTTCAGTTCAGAGTCACCAGAGGCTGAAGGTCTTTTTTCAGAGTAGAGATGGAACTTTGCTCATGCTGGTCTCTCTCCACGGTGTTCTACTGTGGGAATAGTTGGACACTCTTTTCCTGAAATCACAATGCTAAAAGGGCCTTTAGAAGCCAGCTAGTCCAACTACTTCACATTATGGATGGGGAAACTGAAGCCCAGAAAGTCATATAAGTCCTATAAGGAATAAGTGGCAAAGCTAGGATGAGTAGAATTCTAGAAGGTCAGACCTAGAGCTCTCTCCCTCCCCCTCAAGCTGCTAATCCAGCGGGTTACAAATTGTTTGGCTGGGCTACCTGGTGAGCTGCAGCCTCCCTTCAATCAGAACAGCTCTATTTTTATGTACTTCATATTTCTGAAGTTTTGTGTGATTTTCTGTTTGGGAGATTGAGGAGTCAGGAAGCTGTTAAAAATGTAATAAAGTTGGCTGGGCACGGTGGCTCACGCCTGTAATCCCAGCACTTTGGGAGGCCAAGGCGGGCGGATCACCTGAGGTTGGGAGTTTAAGACCAGCCTGAACAACATGGAGAAACCCCATCTCTACTAAAAATACAAAATTAGGCATGGTAGTGCATGCCTGTAATCCCAGCTACACAGGATACTGAGGCAGGAGAATTGCTTGAATCTGGGAGGCGGAGGTTGCAGTGAGCTGAGATCATGCCATTGCACTCCAGCCTGAGCAACAAGAGCAAAACTCTGTCTCAAAAAAAAAAAAAAGTAATAAAGTCAAAACCACTGAGCAAAACCCAGCCATTACAGTTGGGAACACTGAGACCTACAGGGGGAAGGGAGTATCCCAAGTTTACTGGGACCGGACTCAGACCCAATCTCTGAACCATCATTCATGGCTGGTTGCTCTGAGGTAATGATGTGGCTCCTCTACCACAAGGACTATTCCCACCCTGTGTACCAGTGCTCTTCTGCTGTCCCAAAGAGAGCCTCGTTTTTAGCACCCTAAGACAGAGGTGAAGTCCAGAGGCTGCTCAATTTCTTGGATGAAACAAATGATAATAGGCAAGCCTTTGGAAGGACCTTTTGTGTAGCCTTAAATAAGAGAAACTTGGAAAGGTAATGACCAGAATACTAGTAGTTGGGGGAGATCAAGGTTCTAATTCTACCTCTTTCACACTTGAGCATGTTGCTTTTTACCTCACTGAACCTCCATTTCTCCCTTCTTTAAAATGGTTCTTGTCTTGGCTCTGTCTTTTTCTTACAGGATTTAATTCAGTGAGAGAATGCATATGGATAAGCATCTTTTAAATTTTAGAGTACTGTGTACATGGGGCTAGGATTATTATTGTATACAAATGAGCCAGAGGCCCTAGAAGAATCTGGGTTGGATAATGGGATTTCAGGAGAAAGGAACTAAAATTTATCAAACATCGACTATATGCCAGGTACCAAGCCAGGTGCTTTTCTATTAGTAAAGGATAAAATGTCACCCTTGCAACACTCCGGTGAGGTAGGCATTATTACTCTCATTTTACCTGTAGGAAAACCGAGTCTTTAAGAGGTCTAGGGACTTGTAACGCTCCAGAGACTACCTCTAGAGCCCAGGGTCTCTGTCAGCTATTTGTTAAGAGACCTTAGGAATGTCCTGTGGTTTCTACTGGGGTTTTCTAACCCACTCCCTGCCTCACTTCAGCCTCTCTCCTCTGGTAGGGATGAGACTGTCTCTTGTGGGCTTCATGTCTCAGTCCTGAACTCTTAATCCTCATTTTCCTTGGTGGTGCACCAGGCACAGTTAGGTCCCCTAGTTTGGCCTTTAGCTGATGGGGAGCCCTTTGGATCAATGGCCTTTTGTCTGATAGTAAGGACGTCCTACTACTCTGGGTTTCTGGTAATGAGAGCCAGGGATTTGTAGCTAGCCAGACAGACTTGGCTCTTGGTCAAGGTCATGTAGCTAGAAAATAGCAGTTGGTTCCTTTCTTTGAGACTCAGTTTCCTCATCCATAAAATGGGTTTAATAATGCTCAACTTGAATGTATCTCTTGTCTAGTGTGCTGGTAAATGTTAAACAATCAACTCTTTCACAAATCCATGATTTTTACTGTTTGCTAATTCCCATGGTGTAAATACTCCCACCATGGCTGATTTCAGGCTACCAATATGCAGTCCTTGATGGAGGCGTTGGGAAGAGATGTGTATGATCAGCTCTAGTGCAAGCTGGTTCTACTGCACCATTGCTAGTCACACCTCTCTTAGACTCCTACCCTCACCCTCCAACCTACTCACATCTGTATACAAATGCAGCATCCTCTCAACCATGCCTCTTCTGTTCTTCGAGTTCCCAGAGCATCAAGGAAAGGGAGAGCTTCATTTAAAGTCTTCTCTTTGCCTGAAAGTTCTTCCACTCTTCCACTCCTTGCCTGAAAGAGTGAATATGGAGTGTTTAAGAGGCAGAGAACTCAAGAGGGCTTTGATTGGGACCCCAATTAGAGCATTTTGATCAGCACACTTTGACTGCTGAAGTATGTGAACTGTCTGTTTTCTCCCACTGTTTGATTCTTAGCTAGATGGGAGGATGGTTGAAGATTCTGGACAATGGCCTGAGGGTGTGGTGTACTTAGCGTTCTGGTTGTAATTTCAAAGTCTCCTCCTCTTCCTGCCTGCAGAACATATTTTGCTGGGTGCTAACCTCAAGGTCCCTGTCATAGGGCTCTCTGGGCCAGAAAGCATTTTGGAGGACCAGACCCCTGGTCCTGTTCTCTCATTTCAACAGCATCTGTGCCATGTGATATTTCTTTGAACTTTTCAAATGGAAAGGATCACCTGAGGCATTTGTTAAAATGCTAATTCCCAAGTATCTCCTCTGTAGAGTCCATTTCAGTAAGCTTGGGGTGGTGTCTAGACTTTTTGACCAGTGCCACAATCTTATGATAAACTAAGTTGGGGATATACCTTATTAAGTACCGCACAGCACCCCTGTCATGGTGAGATCATTATGCCCATATTACAAGTTGAAATATAAGAATTCATGACTGATTATTGGTAGACCTGGATCTTGAGGTCAGGTTTTCAGAATACAGAGCTATGTTCCTCTTACTACAGAGACATTACTGTAGTGCACAATAGTGTATGTGGTGGTGGGTAGTGATGATTCTAGGTAGGTGGGAGCAGTTATAATCCCTGCACTACTTTACAAATAGGGAAGCCAAGGTGCAGAGGAATTTGAGGGCAGTAGCAGAACTGACCACATCCTTGATCTTTTGTGGAGGTGGACCGTATTCGACCCTGGAGAGCCATTTACCAGGCCCAGCAGCCTAGATGTCTCTGCAGTTGCCCCCCCACCCTGCTTTTATTTGAGACAAAGTCTTGCTCTGTTGCCCAGGCTGGAGCGCAGTGGCATGATCTCAGCTTACTGCAACCTTTGCCTCCTGGGTTCAAGCTGGGACTATAGGAATGCGCCACTACACCCGGCTAATTTTTGTATTTTTAGTAGAGACAGGGTTTCACCATGTTGGCCAGGCTGGTCTTGAATTCCTGGCCTCAACTGATCTGCCTACCTCGACCTCCCAAAGTGCTGGGATTACAGGTGTGAGCCACTGCACCTGGCCTTTCAGTTGCTCTTTACCTGCAGTGTTTCCCTTCTATCAGACATCCCTTTAGTCATATTAACACCATCCCAGGCCAGGCATGGTCCAAGAAGCAGATGGAACTCTTGTGTTTCAAGATGGAAATCCCCATCCCTCTCAAGAGATAAATTATTTAAAATAATGCAGGAATATGTGTGTATTTAACTGTTGTACATGGTTTCACATTGTCTCGCCAACTAGAAACATAATCCACCTTTTAGTTTTCCCCTAAAGTGAGAGTCCTTTATGCTAGAAGGGCTCTTTAGAGGTCTTCTTGGGCAACCCCCAGCCCTCTGTACTGAAACAGGTTTTTGTTTTAAGTCATTCCTGACAGGTAGGATACTTGTCATAGTATGGCTAAAAGGGGAGGTGTTAGTTAATCATCACATTCTACTTATGGTGTGCCGGGTACTTTCATGTCTATTACTGTATTATTATTATTATTACTGTTCAATTATTTTCTTCCTTCAGTGTCAAACATGTCTATTATTTTAACTTAAATCTCCCAATAACCCTGTAGTGAGGTTCAGTATTATTAGACCCATTTTATAGATTAGGAAACTGAGTTTTAGAAAGAGGAAGGTCAAAAAGGCTCTAAAGCTCAAAATGCTGAGACCATTATTTCCAGGACAAGGGCTCCAGTTTTGTGGGTTCCCCAGATACTAGGTTTGGTTCTTAGCTTACCAGCAAGGTAGGTAGGAAGCCAACCTTAGCCTAGCCCTGGGGTTAAAAACAGAGCTCTTTTTTTTTTTTTTTTTTTTTTTTTTTTTTTTTTGACAGGACTCTCTCTGTCGCACAGGATGGAGTGCGGTGGTGCTATTTCGGCTCACTGCAGCCTCTGCCTCCTGTGTTTAAGCAAACGATTCTCATGCCTCAGCCTCCTGAGCATTGGTGGCTGTGACTATAGGCGTGCACCATGATGCCCAGCTAATTTTTGTACATTTGTAGAGACAGAATTTCACCATTTTGCCTAGGCTGGTCTTCAACTGGGCTCAAGCTATCTGCCTGACTCGTCTTCCCAAAGTGCTGGGATTGCAGGCATGAGCCACCATGCTCAGCTGGAAACAGAGCTTTTTGATTTGGCCCAGAGCCTCCCCCTGCAACTGCATATTTGACTAATCCCGGCTTCAGCAATTTTAACATCCCATGAGCAATAGATGGAACCCAAGTTTGGGTTTGGATCAGCTCCAGTGTGCTTCAGAGGTATGATGCTGGAGATTGCTAGGGTCTGTTCCTAAGCAGAGGGGAATAGAGCCCTCTTCTGGCACCCTGGGCAGAGCTGGCATCTTCAGGCAGCCAAAAATGGTCAGTTTCCAGTCTACAAATACTTCCTGTGAAGCTTGCTGGCAGGAAGCTGGGGTCAAGCAGGAAGCTGACGCTAAAGAGTGAAGCCCAGCTAGGTGTGGCCCCGTTTAGGGGCTTTGCCCATTTGGGGACTTACTTTATTAATGATGGATCTGCACTCCTTTTACTTCAGCAGCTTTGAAGGTTTCTGGGAGTTGAAGGAATCTGTTGTTCTGGCTGCCTGGATATGAACTCATTACTCAAATTCCCTGCCTCTTTCTCTGCTTTGTGCCCTCCTCAATCCCCAGCTCGAGTCTTGGGTGTGCCTGTTACTGGGGGCCTTCTCAACCAGTTGCTATTCAAGTTTTTGCAAAGGAAACTGTTCTGGAAACAGGGCTCGCTGAGTTTTCCTTCCATGGTGTTATAAAATATTTAGTCTCCCCAGAATAGGTGGTGGTGATTGTCTCATAACCTGAAAGTTACGCTTGCCCTCTGTTTAAAGCTAAACTTCCAAGCAGTGCCAGCTTGGAGTTTTTCACGGAAGCTAATTGTTCCAGCCTCCTCCACATAGTTGTTTTTTAGATCAATAATAATATACTTGAAGTATCTACTGTTTCCTAAATGCCAGGCTGGCACTATGGCTTACTAAATAGGCTAGTAGATCAAAAGCCAGTTTGATGGAGTCTCACTCTGTTGCCCAGGCTGGAGTGCAGTGGTGCAATCTCAGCTCACTGCAACCTCCACCTCCCGGGTTCAAGCAATTTTCCTGTCTCAGTCTCCCTAGTAGCTGGGACTACAGGTGCATGCCACCACACCTGGCTAATTTTTTGTATTTTTAGTAGAGACAGGGTTTCACCATATTGGTCAGACTGGTCTTGAACTCCTGACCTTAGATGATCCACCCACCTTAGCCTCCCAAAGTTCTGGAATTACAGGCGTGAGCCACCACGCCCGGCCTCAAAAGCCAGGTTTTTAACCCCTCCTCCACACTGCCTAGCAGCTATATGGCTCTGGGCCAGTGCCACTCTTTCTTTGGACCTCAGTTTCCCCAGCTGTATGTTGTAAGGTTTGAATCTAATGATCTCTGAGGTCTCTTTTAGGTCTGACAGTTTGGGATTCTGGACTGTTTATTTTCTTAAAGGAAAAGAGGAGTTCAGAAGGGAGAAGCCATATGAGATTCTAGGATGTATGTTTGAAATAATGAGGAAGTGTAAAAAGAGGAATGACCATGCTAAGGAGCTGGTGGGACAGCCCATGAGCCTACAAAGGAGAGACGAGTTGGGGCTGGAGAGTATTTGCCCTGGGGGTATGGTTTGGCTAAGCTGATTTTGAAAGTAAGACCTGGAGTTAGGATCAGACACTAAGAAGCTAGTTTTCTTCCTGACTTTCACATGTGGAGAGAAAAACAAGAGGGCTCTACCTGTGCCTGAGGTTGAACAAAAGGCCATGCAATTAAGGCTGGATTAATGAAGAAACTAACTGGCTAAGGTGACATCACTGTTTCTGATTTTTTCTTTCAGTTTTGGCCTCTGCCCTGAGCTCTCCTACAGGGACAAGGTGGTTATGTTTCCATTGCTAACCCCCCACACATATGGTAATTGGAGTGGTAACACCCAGTCTCTAGTATGTCCTTGTCTTCCAGTTGAAATGCTTCTTGAGGAGCTTTGGACGACAGGGCTGGGTCAAAACAAATGAAAGGGAACCCTTGTCTCCCATTCCCTCTGGAGCAGTTGGAGTGATTGAAGAACTACTGCTAACCCATTAAGGTGTGAGTGAGGTTGGGTGTTGTTCTCCTTTCTAGAAGCCACTGGGAAAAGACACAGGCAGAGGGAAAGGTTAACTCCAGGCATGTCTTATGAGCTGGAGATGAGCAGGAAGAGGTCAGAGCAGATTGCTGTACCAGTTACCACTTCCAAGTCAACAGGAAGGGGCTGACTTGCTGGGAAGTGAGTGAGTCAGTGGAGGAGGAGGAGGAAGAGCAGAATGGCCCCTAGGCTAAAGATGCAAAGCAAACCTTGTTTTCCCCCTTATGGAAAATAGCTGCTTGAGGCAGTGCTGTCATCCACAGAGGCAAGACAGACCGGGACCTGCCCTGCCTTGCCTTGGACCCACTCTTGGTAGCAGAAATGGTGGGAATCGGAGCCTAAACAATGGAGTTTAGCCTCCGACCTGATGAAGGCAGTGTGCGTGACACTGTGATGACTATTATCTGGCCAGGGAAGATACTAGAGTTCTGGGACTGCCTTGGTAGGGCTCATCCTTCCTCTGGGTCCCCTGCCCCACTTATACTTGCCTTCTTCTCTACACCAGCAGCCCCACTGAAAGCCCGGCAGGGGTGGCCCCTGAAGGGGAACGAGGAGGTGGCAAGTGGGAGATGAGGCCGTTGAGCTCAGACCCAAGTGGACTGACTCACAAGCTCTGCCCCAGTGAGACAAAAGGGCCTTCCCAAGCAGTGCTTCCCAGATGTGCCCAGGCTTCCTATGCCAGAATGTTTGAGTCTAGCCAAAATAGTTGCCAAGGCAATATCTGAAGACAACATGACAGGAGAGGTGGGTGGAGTTGTGGAAAGAGCTCCAGGAATGTCCAGAAGACCCGCCTCCACTACTTGTTGGCTGAGTAAATGTGACCTCAGTGATGTTAAGTGAGACTGTGTGTGATGAGGCTGGCACATTGTTGGCATTCAGTTAGTGTTCATTTCCATCCTTCTGTCACCTGCCTCTATGCACTTCAATTTTCTCATCTATGAAGTGGGGCTAGTAATGTCCATTTCCTCAGCTTGGAGGTCCATGCTCCAGGCAAGGTACTTGTAATTATTTGACTTACTCTCTGCTTTTCTCTCTGACTCTTCCAAACTTCTTTCTAGGAAGGAGACATTTTATAGTTCAGTGACAAGTGGTAGGTGAGGGGGAAACCATTGCCAATCCCTTTTGCTGTAGCTGGGCTACTGCTCACCTGAGTGCTCCTGACAACAAAGAGAAAGTCACTTATTTGAAACTGGCAGGCCCAGAGACCAAAGTACCCCAGCTGCTGGTGTCACGGCAGAGGTAGCTTCTGGCCTGGTTACTTTTGTGTCTTAGGTCAGGTAACTGGGGACACGAGAGAGATCCAGGTTTGTTGAAGGCTTTGGACAGTGGACCACCAAGATGGGTTTGTTTGTGCTTAGCGAAGTGCTTGGTGTGGGAAGTGTCTGTGTCGAATTGCTCAGTAACAGTGGGCTTATTGTTCTTGGGCAACGGGTGGGAGGGCCAGTGCATGTGAGAGGATGACACTCCCCCTTCCCCAAACACACATGCAGACATTTTGTTATTGTTCCTTCAATCCTTAATGTTCTTCTGAGACACAGTCTTTGACCTCATGCTGTGCCTAGATCCTCAGGGCCTGACTTAGGCAAGGATTTAGCTGTATAAACAGTTCTCTGCTGGGGACTACATCTTGAAATGCTGCCCCACCCAGGTCAGCTCCTGTATTCCTGTTAAACTGAAGCGCTGGCTGGGAATTTTCTGCTGACTTTGGAAGCTTCATTTTCAGGTTCTTTCCTCCCACACTAGACCACTGTCTTCTCTTTGGGGGAGAGAGCAGAGTCTAGGCCCCAAAAGAAGACCATGGGTGCTCACTAAGGGTGAGCATCCAGTGGGCCCTCTGTGGCAGTGGGTCTGGGCCTGCAACGCATCTTGCCCTCTTGGGTCCCAGATTAATCTAAGAGAGAACAAAGGGACCTTCTTTGATCAGGACTTCCATCTATCACCTTCAGGCCCCAGCTGTTACTAACCTTACTCCCTGCTACCTCTGACACCTACAGAGAAAACAGGAGAGCATAGACCCATGGCCCTGTCCCCCATGACTTACATTTTTAAAAATTTTAATTTAAAAATTTTTATTATTTTTTAACTTGAATTTTTAAAAATAGAGATGGTCTTACTATATTGCCCAGGCTGATCTCAGCTCCTGGCCTCAAGCTATCCTCCTACCTTGGCCTCCCAAAGTGTTGGGATTTGCAGGTGTGAGCCTAATTTTGATTTTTTTAAACTTGATACACAATAATAAATGCATACATAATTTGTACATATTTATGGGGTACATAGCAGTACATACAATATATAGTGATCACATCAGGGTAATTAGCATACTCATAATCTCAAACATTAATAATTTTTTTTTCTTTTTTTGAGACAGGGTCTCACTCTTGCCCAGGTTGGAGTGCAGTGGCGCCATCTCGGCTCTGTGCAAACTCTGCCTCCCAGGTTTAAGCGATTCTCTTGCCTCAGCCTCCTGAGTAGCTTGGATTACAGGTGTGTGCCACGACACCCAGCTAATTTTTGTATTTTTAGTAGAGATGGGGTTTTGCCATGTTGGCCAGGCTGGTCTCGAACTCATGACCTCAGGTGATCTGCCCGCCTCGGCCTCTCAAAGTGCTGGGATTACAGGCATGAGCCACCATGCCTGGCCTGGTGTCTAACTTTCTGTGCCTGGCTTATTTCATTTAACATAATGTCCTTCAGGCTCATCCATGTTGCTGCAAATGACAGGATTTCTTTTTATTTTCTTTTTTTTTTTTTGAGATGGGGTTCTCGCTTTGTTGCCCAGGCTAGAGTGCACTGGCACGATTTTGGTTCACTGCAACCTCTGCCCCCCTGGGTTCAAGCGATTCTACTGCCTCAGCCTCCCGAGTAGCTGGGATTACAGGCACATGCCTCTACATTCAGCTAATTTTTGTATTTTTAGTAGAGACGGGGTTTCACCAAATTAGCCAGACTGGTCTTGAACTCCTGACCACAGGTGATCCGCCCACCTCAGCCTCCCAAAGTGCTGGGATTACACGCATGAGCCACCATGCCTGGCCAGAATTTCATTTTTTATGGCTGAATAATATTCCATTGTGTATATATGCCACATTTTCTTTATCCATTCATCTGGTTTTGGACATTTGGGTTGATTCCATATCTTGGCTATTGTGATGTAGTGATGCAATAAACATGAGGGTGCAGATATCTTTTTGATATACTATTTTTTTTTCCCTTTGGATAAATGCCTAGTAGTGGGATTGCTGGATCATATGGTAGTCCTATTTTTAGTTTTTTGAAGAACTTCCATAATGTTGTCCATAGTGGTTGTACTGGTTTACATTTCTGCTAACAGGACTCACATTTTCTTCTGAGTTAAGTGGAGACAGGAATGGGAATTCTTTTGTGTTTGTTTTTCTTTCTAATTTTTTAAAAACCTAAAATTGTTTATCTCCCCAATGAAATTCAGGAAACCTCAGGCTGCTATCCCTGGGGAAGCAGCCACAGTGGAATGGCAGAAACCCTGAGTAGGAATTCAGGACAAACAGGTTCTGGTTGGGTTTCAGCTCACACCTTCAGATTTTAGGAGAGCCCTTGTACCAGGGTGATCTTCTAAGAGGGAGGAAGCATGGCCAACTCTAGCCTCTCTGACATGCTTATTCCTCACCCAGGATGGGCCCTTCTTTACCAATTGATTTATTTAAGAAATATTTCTTTAAAAAATATTTGATTACCTACTTTGGGCCAGCACTGGGCTCCAGCCTTGATCAGTGCCCTGAAGATGCTGGATTGGCGTGACCTACAATTGACATGATCTGCACAAGACACTGGCTTCCTTCCTTTAAAAATTATTTCCAATATTGTGAATTAAAGGGAACTTACAGGCTTTGGAATATGTCCCTGGAATCCCACCCCTTCCCCTTACTTACTTGCCTTCCTGGGTGTTTTTTTCCAAAAAGCCCAGTTCTGATCCCCTGCCCAGAACCTCTAGGCTATCTGGCCACTGCCAACAGGATTAAGGCCCAGCCTTCTAGCATAGCACAGCCTTCAGTGTCCTCCACCTACCTTCCTAGACTCTGCCCCTCTCTTCACTTTGCAGGCCTCATTCACCCTGGAGTAGGTGTACATATTGACTTCTAAAGAGGCCATCTGCATCCCTGCCTCTTTCTGGGCCATCCACACATAGTGTTTTCTCTACCTGGGACATTTGAGTGCTCTTCTCCCTACCTGCACAGTCGTTCTTTCCCACAATCCAACTTATCCTTTGGAAATCAGTGGAACACCACTTTGAACTGTGGTTCCTAATTTCCACAAAAGATTTCCTGTTTTTCTATTATGACACTGCTCAGGGTCTCCCTTGTACATTTTAGTTTTTCTGTTTTTCAGTGCCTCGAGATCAGGGACTGGTTCTACTGCTCTGTTCCAACCATGGTTCCTTAAACATTGTGTTCCATTAATACTGGGTGAATTGAATGAATTTATAGGAAGCTCCTTAACCTGGAGTCCTATGAGTTCCATGGACAGAATTTGAAGTGGGAAGGATATATGAACTTGGATGGAGGAAAAATACTTATTTGTTTTTTACCGACCTTTCATTTGTAATTTAGCCTTTTGTTCAATTATGAATGTAGGTAAATAAAATAAAATAAAGGCAGCAGTAATAGCAGTACCCATGACTTTGTTACCAATTCTTAGGCTGTGGAGTGTTTTCCTGGATTCCACCGTTTTCTTTAGTTTTCTTAACTAACTCGTAGAAGTTTATATGGAAACTATCTAATGTACATTTTTTTTTTTAGATGAAGTCTTGCTCTGTCACCCAGGCTGGAGTGCAGTGGGGTGATCTTGGCTCACTGTTACTTTTGCCTCCTGGGTTTAAGTGATTCTCTTGCCTCAGCCTCTGGAGTAGCTGGGACTACAGATGTGCACTACCACACCTGGCTAATTTTTGTATTTTTAGTAGAGATGGGGTTTCACCATTTTGACCAGGCTTGTCTTGAACTATTGACCTCAAGTAATCTGCCCACCTTGGCATTCCAAAGTACTGGGATTACAGGCATGAGCCACCACACCTGGCCCCTAATGTACATATTTTTTTATATCACAATTAGTTATTGTATATTTCTTAAAATATTATTTATGCTCAATAGACGTTTGAAATTAACAGTGGTAATAACCAACTAATAAGACCTAGTGCTAGGTAATTACTTAATGTGATAAGAAGCACATATTATTAAATTTTGATAACTATTTCAATATAATTTTGTCTTATTGTATCTACTTTATTTCATACATTTACCAATATTCTGAGAAGGGGTCCGTAGGCTTCACTAGACAGGCAAGAATGATTCATGGCACAAAAACGTCAAGATATCAAATGTCCCCATATTTGTATGTGTATACTATGCTCTCTCTATCTCTGATATCCCCTTGTTTAGTACCCATTCGTTTAGCCAACATCTTTTGTGAGTACCCAGTGAGCCTTGAGAACTGGAGAGATAATCAAGTAAGAGGTAAACTTTGAGGTGAGAATGAGGTCTATTGTTCTAAAAAACCCACTTCCCTCTTTCTATTCTCTCCTGTCCCTTCAGTCATTGGTGTTTTGAGGTTACCCTGACCCAGCTCAAGGGTGATTTGAGGCTGTATATAGCATGGTGCCTCTCAAATTCCAGCCCACCTGGCCCCATCTTACTTTATAAGGGCCCATTTTATAGGGGTCACTGACTTGGCAGGAAGCCTAGGGTAGTACCAAATCAAAGTGGCTAACCTTGCCTTACTCCCACTGGGGTACTTGCCTTACTTGTTCCTGCCTTCAGGGCCTTTCCTGTCCCATTGTCAATCCTAAAATAGATTTCCTCCTTGGCTCCCTAGTGAGATTTATTTACAAAGTTGTTTTCTGGGCCTGATCCTCATCATAATTGTTTATATGGCAAAATGGCTGCCTGACCCCCTCTTCCCTGCTACCTGACCCCTGTGTTCAGAAAGTCCTAGAGGTTCAAAGACTGATAAGGTTTAATGTCTTACTCACTCCATGGGAATTTGCATCTTTGGCAATACTATATATCTAGTGCTTTCCCTCAATACTATAAGTAGTATGTGACCACCTTAGAAAATGTATATTAGATGTTTTTTTTTGTTGTTGTTGTTGTTGTTTAGTTTAAAGGGGAGAAAGCACATATAAGATCACCACCCCAAAACCAAGCCTGACTAATACTTGGACATTATTCCAGTCATCCCTCAATGTATACATTTTACAAAGTTGAGCTCATGGGCTGTATGAAATATTGTTTGCACTTCCTCACTTAGTATTACTAAGTGTCTTGCCCTGGGCATGAAATCGTCTTCATAAAGGTTTTGTATGACCATATAATAAGCCATCTTATGGCTGTACCATATATATGATTTAAGCAAAATGTCTAACAACTAAAAATCAATCTTTGATTTCTTTTAATGGGAGACTTTTGTACTCTGTAAGAGGAATTTAGTATATTGGTTCACATTGTGAGGTTTGGATTTCGACCTGCATTCAAACCCTGTATCCCCTACTTAATCGCAGTGTGACTTTAGACAAATACCTATTTCTTTATCCCCCAATGTAAAGATAATACTCTTCTTTACAGGGTGATAATTGATATTAAATGGGCTAGTACATATGAAGTGCCTGGTGAGTAGAAAGTCTTAATACAGGAAAGCTGCTGCCTGTTACTATTGCTACTGCTCCCATTACTACTGAGTTTTCAGCCAAAGGGACAAATCTCTAATTACGAAATTTCAGCTATCATTGACCTAGGCTAGTGGATCTATTTGTAAAGGTGGTTGGGTATTTTTTCTAGT
This sequence comes from Ateles fusciceps, assembly GCA_036589455.1. Lineage (NCBI taxonomy): Eukaryota > Metazoa > Chordata > Mammalia > Primates > Atelidae > Ateles > Ateles fusciceps. The sequence goes on from JAZHEH010002388.1 coordinate 386,366, forward strand.
TCCCATGAAATCATGAGCGTTACTGTCTCTTTTTTTGGTCTGGGCCTGTTTCTGGACTTTTGTACCCCCATTGACTTGGCTTTGATAGGACCTCTATGCCGCCCAGACCCACCTCTGCTGAGGCCCCTTTCCCCTCTTGTGCCTAGGAAAGCCAATGAGACATAAATACAGGAAGCATTAACAATGCATATAGAACTACAGACATCAGCATTGGACTATTTACCTAGTTTAATTGGCTGCCTCCCCTCCCATTCCTGCCTTTGCACAGGTGAGGGAAACTAAGGCCCAGGAAAAGGACAGAAGTTATCCAAGGCTGTAGATTTGACGAGTTACGTGTGAGGCTTGGAATCCAGTGTTCTTCTTTGTTTTCAATTTTTATTTTAAGTTCAGGGGTACATGTGCAAGTTTGTCATATAGGTAAACTTGGGTCATGGGGTTTCGTTGTACAGATCATTTTATCACCCAGGTATTAAGCCTAGTGCCTATTAGTTATTAATGTTTTTTCCTGATCCTCTCCTGCCTCCAACCCTCTACTTTCTAGGTGTCCATGTGTTCTCATCATTTAGCTCACATTTGTAAATGAGAACATATGGTATTCTGCAACCTCTGCCTCCTGGGTTAAAGCAATTCTCGTGCCTCAACCACCAAATTAGCTGGGATTACAGGTGTACGCCACCTTGCCTGGCTAATTTTTGTATTTTAAGTAGAGACGGGGTTTCGTTATACTGTCCAGGCTGGTCTTGAACTCCTGGCCTCAAGAGATGCGTCCCCCTTGGCCTCCCAAAATGCTGGGATTACAAGTGTGAGCCACCGTGCCCAGCCTGGCATTTGATTTTCTGTTCCTGCATTAGTTTGCTAAGGATAATGACCTCCAGCTCCATTCATGTTCCTGCAAAGGACATGATCTTGCTTTTTATTGCTGCATAGTATCATATATTTTCTTTATCCATTCTACCATTCATTGACATTTAGGTTGATTCCATGTCATTGCTATTGTGAATAGTCCTGCAATGCACATGTGCATGCATGTATCTTTATGATAGAACAATTTCTATTCCTTTGGGTATGTACCCAGTAATGAGATTGCTGGTTTGAATGGTAGTTTTGTTTTCAGGTCTTTGAGAAATTGCCACACTATTTTCTATTTTCTACCATGGTTGAACTAATTTACACTCCCACCAACAGTGTATAAGTGTTCCCTTTTCTTTGCAATCTCACCAGCACCTGTGTTTTTTTTTTTTTTTTTTTTTTTTACTTTTTAATAACCATTCTGACTTGTGTGAGATGGTATCTCATTGTGGTTTTGGTTTGCATTTCTCTAATGATGTTAATTTTTTTTAATATGCCGCTTGGCCACCTGTATGTCTTCTTTTAAAAGTGTCTGTTCATGTCATTTGCACACATTTTAATGGGGTTGTTTGGTTTTTTCTCGTAAATTTGTTAAAGTTCCTTATAGATGCTAGATATTAGACCTTTGTAAGTCACATAGTTTGCAAATATTTTCTCTTGTTGTGTAGGTTGCCTGTTTACTCTGTTGATAGTTTCTTTTGCTGTGCAGAAGCTCTTTAGTTTAGTTAGATCCCATTTCTCCAATAAATCATAAAAATAATAAAATTCCTAGGAATACAGCTAACTAGGGAGTTATTTTTGGCATTTTATTATTTTTGCTTTTGTTGCAGTTGATTTTGGCGTCTTTGTCATGAAAATCTTGTCCATTCCTATGTCCAGAATGGTATTGCCTAGGTTTTCTTTGAGAGTTTTTATAATTCTGAGTTTTACATGGCATTTATATTTAAGTCTTTAATCCATCTAGAGTTGATTTTTATATATGGTATAAGGACGGGGTCCAGTTTCAATCTTCTGCATATGGCTAGCCAGTTATCCCAGCACCATTGATTGAATAGGGAGTCCTTTTTCCATTGCTTGTTTTTGTCAAAGATCAGATGGTTGTAGGTGTGTGGCCTTATTTCTGGGCTCTCTATTCTGTTCCATTGGTCTCTGTGTCTGTTTTTTGTACCAGTACAATGCTGTTTTGGTTACTGTAGCCCTGTAGTATCATTTGAAATTGGGTAGCATGATGCCTACAGCTTTGTTTTTCTTGCTTAGGATTGCCTTGGTTATTCCAGCTGTTTTTTTTTTTCCACATGAATTTTAAAATAGTTTTTTCTAGTTCTGTGAAGAATGTCATTGGTAGTTTAATAGGAATAGCATTGATTCTATTCTCTAAATTGCTTTGGGCAGTATCACCATTTTAACATTGTTGATTCTTTCTATTCATGAGCATGGACTGTTTCTCCATTTGTTTCTGTCATCTCTTATTTCTTTGAGCAGTTGCTTATAGTCCTCCTTGTAGAGATCTTTCACCTCCCTGGTTAGCTGTATTCCTAGGCATTTTATTCTTTTTGTGACAGTTGTGAATGGGATTGCCTCCCTGATTTGGCTCTTGGCTTGATTGTTGTTGGTATATACGAATGCTAGTGACTTTCGTATGTTGATTTTTGTATACTGAGACTTTGCTGAAATTGTGTCTCAGATTAAGGAGCTTTTGTGCTGAGACTATTGGGTTTTCTAGATATAGGATCATGCCATCTACAAACAGGGATAGTTTGACCTCCTCTTCTCCTGCTTGGTTGCCCCTTTATTTCTTTCTCTTGTCGGGTTGCTCTGGCCAGGATTTCCAATACTGTACTGAATATGAGTGGTGAGAGAGGGCATTCTTGTCTTGTGTTGGTTTTAAAGGGAATACTTCCAGCTTTTGCCCATTCAGTATGATGTTGGCTGTGGCTTTGTCAGATGGCTTTTATCATTTTGAGGTATTTTCCTTCAATACCTAGTTTATTGAGAACTTTTAACATGAAGGGGTGTTGGATTTTATTGAAAGCTTTTTGTGCCTTTATTGAGATTATCATGTGGAACCCAGTGCTCTTTATCCTGCTATTAATTTGCCTTTGTAATTGTTTACCAGTGTTGTAAGATAATCCAGGTTGTAAATCAGAGGTGAGAAGAGAACCCTGTGAGCTGAAACTGGCTAGTATAGATGGAGAGGCTTTCCTGGAAGAAGTACAGTTATCATTTGCTTGCTCTTAGTTGTAGGCTGATATGCATTTTTTTTTTTAATTTTCAGACAAAGTCTCACTTTGTTGCCCACGTTGGAGTGCAGTGGTGCGATCTCAGCTCACTGCAACCTCTACCTTCTGGGTTCCAGCGATTCTCATGGCCCAGCCTCCCAAGTAGCTGGAACTACAGGTGCACATCACCATGCCCAGCTAATTTTTGTATTTTTAGTAGAGATGGGGTTTTGCCATGTTGCCCAGTCTCATCTCGAGCTCCTGGCCTGAAGCAATCCACCCACCTCGACCTCCCAGAGTTCTGGAATTACAGGCATGAGGCACTGTGCCCAGCCTACATTCTTGTCTGTTCCTTGGTAAATATTGCTTCATGGCTGTATTGTTTGGTCTTCAATAAGCTGCTTGGGAGCAGGGGTTGTGTTTGGGTCAGTATTCTCTCCTCTTCTCCATCAATATCTAAGTTGCTCTGGCTCTTAGCATCCTAGTTCCCTCCTCTGTGATTGAGCAGAGACACTTATCCTAGGCTCTGTTGAACACAGAGCCAGATGACTAACCTGCCTTCTTTGATCTCATCCTAGATCAGTGTGCGGTGTGACCACCATGGATGCAGAGCTGGAGTTTGCCATCCAGCCCAACACCACTGGCAAGCAGCTATTTGACCAGGTAAGAGGGAGACTCCTAGCTTCCTCTCCTTCTCCCAGTAGCTTCTACCACAATGCCGACCATCCATGCCTTTTGCCTCTTGTCAGAGAATCTCTTTTTCTGTTCACTCCAAGATAAATCAAAATGAAGGCTGATTCCAGCCTTAATATGAAGGGAGACAAAGTTTAACTTTGGATAAATGTTAATTCTCATCTGTATTAGCCACAGACAATAATTTTCCCACTCTAAATAATAACTCAGAAGGCATGTCCTCAGATTTCTAGCCCTTTCCTACCCCTGTCTCCATTCTATTCTTGTCTTTTCTCTCACCAGTCAGGAGTGTTCACAGGAATAGAATTACCCATTTGAACACAGCCTCCTTCTTTCTTTCTTCCCCTTCCCAACCCTGGGGAAGTTCTCACACAGTAGAAGGACACAGAGAGCAAAGAAGAAAGGGAAGCAAGAGGGCTTGGAAAATCCATCAGGGTGATATGCAGCCTCAACATTCTGGACAATAATTCACACCTCCACCTCATCAGAGGCGGATGGAGAAATGGGTTAATTGCCTGTCTGGTGAGGTCCCAGTCTCTGGAAATGGGAACCTCATTTTTACTCCTAGAAGTCTGGCCAGAGATGGTGCATTCCCTTGAATGCTAAAAGTGTCTGTAGCTCCCATGTGTTTATTATAACATACAGTACATCCTTTCTGACAATAATGATTCACAATGAAGGGACACCCCTTGATTTGGAGATGGTAATGGCCTCTTCACTATGGCGAGTAAGCAATTATCTTCATGGCATCCATGAATACTGTGTGCTAAGTATTGTGGTAAGCATTTGACTTCCACAAAGCTCTGTGAGTGCATGAATTAGTACTGGCACATTTTACAGATAAGGACACAAAATCCTCATTTTCCTAGTTAGACCTTGGGAGAATTATTGAACTCTGTGGGTTGGTATCCCCATCCAAAAAAAAAAAAAAGTCTATTACTTACCTCACAGGATTTTTGTGAGTGTATTATGTTTTGTATCTTACCTGTTACTCAAAAAAACTGATTATAGAGGCATATAAGGATGCCCAATCCAAAAGATAAATTAGAAATAGATGAGAAAGATAAGAAAACACAAATAGGGGAAGAAAGTGTTAGCTGGAAGAAAGCATCCAGTATATAGTAGAGAAGTAATAAATGATATTACTTTCTAATATTATGATGCTTCTTGTATTATTAATTGAGCTGGAGTTAGCCTGATGTAGTGGCTCATGCCTGTAATCCTAACACTGAGATGAGAGGATCGCTTGAGCCCAGGGGTTCGAGACCAGCCTGGGTAACATAGCAAGACCCTGTCTCTACAAAAAATTTAAAAATTAGCCTGGCATAGTGGTGCACACCTATAGTCCCAGCTACTCAGGAGTTTGAGGCAGGAGGGTTGCTCAAGCCCAGGAGTTCGAGGTTACTGGGAGCTATGATTGTGCCACTGTACTTCAGCCTAGGTGACAGAACAAGACTCTGTCTCTAGAAGAAAAAAAAAAGAAAAGAAACAAAAAAGTAACGAAAAATAATCTAGAATTGAGAGAGTCGGGAGATGGGCTTAATGATCCTCAGAATATCTAACTTTAGGTTTAGGTGGAACTTAACTTCTCTGGAGTTTGTTTTACTTTGAATGGCAAAATATAATCATTGCTACTTAATTTGTAAAACTATAAATTAGTCTGAGGAATATTTAAATAGAAGTTTATTACAATTAAAGTGATATACTTACATTCACATAGCTCACAAGTGATTACAGTGCTAGTCTGGAATGACTAAATGCATTCTAATTATAATTGTGTTTTGCATTTTCCCTTCACATGCAGGCTATATTAGAGAACTTTTAAAGGGACAGCCTAGTGAAATCAAAAGGGCCTGGATAGAAAGTCATGAATCTTGGGCTTTAGGGCTGGCTCTGTCACTAACTCTCTGTGATACAAACTTTCCCTTCTTTGGGTCTCAGTTTCTCATCTGTACAATGCCTACGTTGTTTCTCAAATCTGTTATCTCTCAAAAAAATTATCTCTGGCATTTATGTGTGCATTCTATATCTCTTTCTCTCCCATTTCTGTTCCCAGTATTGGGAATTCAGACAATCCTTTTCTGTAAAAAGGAGGGAAATGCCTCACTTGAGTATGACCAGCTGCTGGCATATGTGAGGGGGTAGGACTAGTTGGCAGGGGGATCATCTCTTCCTTGACAGGCTTTTTACTGTCTCTAAGACAAAAGGAAGGAGGTGTCCATAGAACACATAGGCTTTTGGGCCCTTTGCTTTAGACAGCAGTATCATTCTGGATAGCAGCTATTTGAGGGGGGAGGGAGTCAGTCAGTGCAGATTTTACAGACCAGCTGGGAGCCAGAGGCTCCTTTGACATTTACCTATACTCCCTCCAAGAGCCCTGATTCTACTCATTCCCCCTCCCAAACCAGGCGATGCCATCCCCTACCCTCAACACTGGGGCTTTGTACATTTGCATTGCAGGGGGGATGGCTGTGGAGGGTGAGGAAGGCATGATTTGGAGCCTGGGGCAGAAACATTCTTGAACAAAGAGGTTTATTAATTTCAAAAAGCCTCAGTGCCTGGTAGTGTTTTCTTGGTGTTCGTTTGGTTTGTGTGCTGTGGGTGTGGTTTTCAGGGAAGCCCAGATAGTAGGGAACCCTGGCCAGATTCGTATGTTAGTTCTGAATGCTATTGCTTCCCAAACAAAGCCTTTGAGAGACTCGGAAACCAAGAAGTCTATGACTTCCCATCAGTGTTATCTTGAGAAGTATTATTTGGTGAGCATGTACTATGGACTATCCCTGGCTAGGTGCTTTAATCTTCACAACGATCCTGCCTCTGTGAGGTGAAATAACATACCCTAGTCATGTAGTTAGTAAGTTGTGATACGGAATTTTGAATACAACTCTGGTCACAAAACTATACTTTTCCTGCACTGCACTACTCTGTTTGGGATGATTGAGAGTATTTAGCATAGAGAAGACTCAAGGAAGATATACTTTCTGTCTTCAGACCTCTGAAGGACTGTCATAAGAAGGAGGGGGGCAGTCACGTTCTGTGGGTGAGAGGGACAGAGGTGGACCCCATAGGTGAAAAAATACAGGGAAAAAGACTGAACTCAAGGAATTGAGCATTTGGGCCTCTTTAAGCCAAGGCAGGTCAGCTCAGGAATCAGTAGAGGTGGTAGATGTATACGTTCATAGGCAGTTGGGGAATGTGAGCTCTTCTCTCTCTAACTTGATGAGGAATAAGGGAGGAAATCCGTTCTGTCTGGTTCTTGGGACCCATGATTCAAGGAGGCCCTCCTGGTGGAGCCTGGGCCTGGGAGGAAGGAGCTAGACTCTTTGAGAGGAATTGGCAAAAGCTCTACAGCCATCCTGGAACCCAGCAGTCATCTGGCCCATTACCACAGAGGAAGCTGACCAGAAAGGAAGTACTCCTTGGCACAAGCAATAAATAATAGGCAACAATGGGATGCCATACCATGAAGAGGTCCAGGACCTGGTGGGGAAAGGAAAATAGGACTCACAGTTTCTCTCATTTACCTCTCTTCTTTTGAGTGTACTGACAGCTAGAGGGGAGAGAGAACATGTTTTGCTACAGTGATTCTGTCACTTGCTTGGACTTCTAAAGCTTTTGATCTTTGATTACCTAGGTGCCACTAAAAGGCAGTGCTCAGAGATAGAGGTGAAATCTCAAAGCATCGATTCATTCATCTATTCACTGATTCATTCAATATTGACTGAAGGTCTACTCTGTCAAACACCATCTCTGTTCTTTAGGAACTGGGAGTTCCTTACCTAGAAAGGCATAGAAAGGCACATGGAACTCTCCACCCACAAGGAATGAAACAAACTGCCTTGAGGCTCAGATCGACATGGGGTGGTATATAAAGCATAGGATTTAGAATCAGCCTTGAGTTTGAATTCTGTCCTGTTACTTAGCTGTGTGACCTTGGATGGCTCATTTAGCCTCTCAGGACTTTCCTTAGTAAAATGATAATCATGCTAATCTCAGAGATTTTGTGATTTAATCCCCAAATAAGTAAAGTGCCTGGTGCATACCAAGCATTCTAATATTGGTGATTTCTATTAAGGACTGAATAAGTAGGTGGCATTGCCCTGAGAGTTCAGATGAGGGAGCTATGAAGTCAGGAATATTTCAGGCTCAGTGAAGTACTTAGGACTTGAATACTCTTCATTGAGGACAGCAAACCATTTTTTTTTCTTTTTCTTTTTTTTTATTTTATAAAATAACTAATATCTATTATTATAGTAGGAGGACCTCCATCTTATAGATGAGGAACTGAAGCTTACAGAGGTGAAATTATCTGTTTAAGGTCATATAGCTAGGAAGTGGTACAGCTGGGGCTTAAACCAGGGCACATAGCATTTCCAGCTTTCCCAGTGCTTTTTGTCAACTGTCCTCTGGAACCTTCTTCCACTTTACCTGCTTCCAAAACTTAGAACCCTTGCTAGTTTGGGCATGGTGGCTCATGCCTGTAATCCCAGTGCTTTGTGAGGCCAAGGTGAGAGGATCACTTGAGGCTAGGAGTTTGAGACCAGCCTGGGCAACATAGGAAAACCCTTCTCTACAAAAACTTAAAAATTAGCTGGGCATGGTGGTGCATGCCTGTAGTCCTAGCTACTTGAGTGGTGGAGGCTGGAGGATCACTTGAGTCCAGGAGTTCAAGGTTACAGTGAGCTATGATCGCGCCACTGCAACTCCAGCTTGGGTAACAGCAAGACCCTATTTAAAAAAAATTAAAAAGAAAGAATCTTAGAACCTCAGCTGAGTATGTTCTCTGCTATAGAGCAGGTGGCCACTTGACTACAGGCAATGGGAATAACAGAAACAGCAATAGTGGTAGCCCATCTTGGTGCTTTCCAGTGGTGCAATGATTTGCTTTCAGGTGGGTGGCTGATGTAGATGCTGTGAAACTTATAATGGTATCTCGGGGGCCTCAGGTGTTTGGGCATTGATGCAGTTTTGCACATTGTTTCTCGAACAGTTCTTCTCTTGTGACTCCAGCATTACTTCCTCATTCTCCTCTAGGGGTGTGTGTGTGTGTGTGTGTGTGTGTGTTTCTTTTTTGTAGAGACAGGGTCTACTCTGTCACCCAGGCTGGAGTGTAGTCGTGTGATCTCACTGCAACCTTCACCCCCCCCGCCCCACAGTCTCAAGTGATCCTCTCACTTCAGCCTCCTGAGTAGCTGTGCCCACAGGTGCCCACACCAGCTATCTTTTTGTATTTTTAGTGGAAATGGGGTCTCACCATGTTGCCTAGGCTGGTCTTAAACTCCTGAGCTCAAAGGATCTGCCCGCCTCGGCCTCCCAAAATACTGGGATTACAGGCACGAGCCACTGCGCCTGGCCATGCTCTGGGAGATTCAAGAAGAGAATCTCTGGGCTCCTAAGCTGACCTGGATCTCCCCTCCCCTCTACAAACCACAGATATAGATTGCCTCCACATGCCAAAAGGAGGTAAAGAGTTTTTTTTTTCTTACTTCCAGAAGCTTCTGATAATTAATGAAGGTTTACTCAGAGGCAGATCTTTTCTTTTCACTGTACCTCAGTTTTCCAGTTTATGTTGCTTGAATCCTGTAACTCTCCACAGTCATGGAGCTGAGTAGAATACACAGCCTCCAGTTTCTTAAGCTAGTGTGTTAAAAACTGAAGTCCTAGTTTCTTTAGGTGTATGTGGCAGGTTCCAGGAGGGGACACAAAGCTGTGAGATGAATGTGATTTAGTATTCTAGAGCATTAATTTTACTTGTAATAATTTTAAAAATTCATTATTTATGAAGTAGAATATAAAATTTGCACAAATAATGAGGACTAAACCTGAGGCTTCAAATAAATTATAGCTGGCTTTCAGCCATCTACCTATTATCTCCCCCTGCCACATCCTCTGTGTCACTTGGGTATATCCATTCATTATTTTCTGCTGCTTCAGGATTTTTTCCATGGCAGCTTTGAGAAATACTGGCTAAGATCAGATAAGCTGGCTGTCAGGTCAAAAGGAGCCAATAAAGAATTTTCTTTTTCCTCAGGGATAGAGCCATTTCTTGGAGTGGAATGATAAGGACCCTAGTCACTGGAGCCACAGAGGTTATTCCTGGAACTGGAAGCTAGATGCTAAGCTCTCAATTGAAAATAAGGTTTCTCTTTCCTCTGGAATGGAGGTCTCAACTGGAAGCAAAGCTGAAAGCAAGAAAAACTTGGCTTGGAAAAGGGGTTTAGAGTTGCCTGATAAAATGGTTCACAGCACCCTCATGGGCCTTAGAGATTTCCTTGTAGCCTGGAGTCAGGAGTCATCCATTTTTGTTCTTTGTTCTTTTTCAGTTTCAACTCTGATTTCAGACCATATTTCCTTCCTGCCACATCCTCAATTTCTCACTTTGGGACTTCAGTGCAGGCTGAGAGGTTATTACTCATCTCTTTAAGCCCTAGAGCCTAAGGAAGTGGAAAATTTATCTTTCTGGTTTCTTTATGTTCACAAAGGAAGAGACAGTGCTCAAAGAGATAAAAAAAACCCCACTGAGCCTGAATTCTGGTTTTTTTTTTTTTTTTTGACACACTGCTTTAGGTTTTACTTTGTCCAACTTCTCAGAGTTACTCTGGATCTCAGAAATACTTTAGTCATCATGATCTTCCTTCTCTTATCACAGCCCTACCCCCACCCAATAGTGAAACAGACAATGTGGTACAAAAGAGACTAAGGGGCTCACTCCTGGGATTCTGGGACTGGCTGCATAGTCTGTGCCTACCTCACTTCCTTTCAGTGTTGGAGTCTGTGAGCCTCTACGATTAGTCTGCTAATACAGGCAAAAGCCAGTTGCTGCTTGTCTGAGACCATTTTATGTTCTTACAACAAAATACCTGGGGCTACGTACTTTATAAAGAAAAGAGGTTTATTTGTCTCATAATTGTAGTGGCTGGAGAGTCCAAGAGCATGGCACTAGCACCTGCTCAGCCTCTGGTGAGGGCCTTTGTGCTGCTTCATAATGTAACAAAAGGTGAAGTAATTCACAGGGACAGGGTCCCCATGACTGAAACACCTCTTATTACACACCACCTCTTAGTGATTCAACCTCCTAGCACTGCCACTGACAATGAAGCATCAGCATGAGTTTTAGTGGGGACAAACCACATCCAAACCATAGCACTGCTCTGCTACTTCTCTTCCCAGTCTGTTCTCCCCCACATGACCTAATATGGTCCAGCTTCTCTTCAGCATCTTTAGTGGGTCTTTCTCTCTCTCTCTCTCTCTCTCTCTCTCTCAGCTAGAGTGTATCTTGGATCTTGCCTCTTCCCACCAATTGCCTCTGGCCACACTATTCTTCTGCAACCCTGTGGAAAATGATTAGAACTGTTAATTAGGCCTTAGGCCCTACTTAAGATCTAGGATGAGATAAGAGGTGCTTTAAAAAATATTTTCTATCACAACTACCCACTACCTCCATGCTCTGCAAAAAGCCAATATTACATTTCAACATAAACATTCATATTTCTCCATCTGAAACTGTGTGGCAGTTCCTGCTGCCTATTGACTTAGAGTCTGGGACTCACCTGGTCACTGAGTTCTGGCAGCCTTTTGAACTTCCCCCATTACCTCCCACCCCTACTGATGTTTTCTAAACATGTTCCTAATTATCCAAATCAACAAGAGGTAGTTGTGAAATGGGATTGCTTTTATTAACCATTTGCAAAATAACCTTGTAACATAATCAGTACAATGATAGAACGTAAGAGAAGAAAGAGATCATTGAAGCCATAGCCCCCATTTTGGATAAGATAAGGAAGCTGAAGCCCAGAGAGGAAATGTGCTACCTTAATATCACGCAGCTAATTGGAGACAGAAGTGAACATTTTGCCCAGGTTTCCTGATAATTGATCCAAGCTATGAAAAGGGAGGGTGACCTGGTGAACAATGAAGGTTGATGAGTTGGGGACATGGCTTCTCCCCAAAGTGGTTGTTGCTTCGGTCTAGTGGGAATGCCAGGAAGCATATCTCGATGCAGAAGTGATCAAAGTTTATTATCTGGATAGGATATTTGGGCCAAAACAGAGACAAGGCAATTAATCGCTGAGAAGCCCAGGAGTTCTAAGCTCATATGGGCACTTGGCATTAGGAGATAGCATGCTAGAGAAGAAAAAGGTACAAGCTTTAGAGTCAGACACATCAGGGTTCTTATATGGCTCTGTAATTTTAGATGCATTACCTCTCTAAGCCTTAGTTCCTCATCTATAATATGGGTATAATTGCTCTCTCACAGGGTTGTTTACTTGTTCAGTGCCTGACATGATTGATGCTTAGTAAATATGAGCTACTTTTTTCCTTGGGGCCTCTGAGCTCTAGATTGTAAACTCTGGGTATGACTGTGGGTCCTGACTTTGCATGCATAATAGAAACTTTGTAGATACAGTGTTGGCGTGTATATGTGTATCTTTGTGAGTGAGAGAGAGAGAGAGATGTGTGTGTGTGTGTGTGTGTGTGTGTGTGTGTGTTTTGAAGGGAGATATTAATTTGCTCATAAGGGAAGGACATCAGCAACACTGGGTCCTTGTTCCCTGCTTCCATCTCCAGGTATATTTCTATGATTCTTTACTCAGCTTACCCTAACCTTCCACTTGCATCCTTCTCCTAAAAACAAAATAAAGAAGACTGCTTAATACCAGCCTGACCTCATTAGGATGTGGCTCAGCTTCACCGCTGCCATTGACAGTGGTGGGTATGCTGGGGTTGAGCTGACAGCCAGACCATTAACATGCTAATGTCAGGGACTAGAGAACAGAGCTCATCTGTCTTCTCTTGGCAAGCCTCCCGTTCCTGCCCAGTGTTCAGCCAGGAGGCTCACGACAACAGGGGGATGCCTCAGCTACTACACTGAGAGACTTACCCTATTTCTACCCTCATTTCCACCCTAAACCTGTGTAAGAGGAATCATGACTGGACTCTATCGGAGTTGAAAAAAATCCTCACAGAACCCAGGCACACCACAGTTTCAGGATCCTTCACAGTCTCTACTTTGTCTTCTCAAACATTCTTTATTTGGGGTATTGTAAATGGAACTCAGTCTTAAGGGTGTGGGTATTAACCCCAGTTGCTAAGGATAAAGGACAATATATGGGAGCAACCCAAGAGAACAAGATGCAGGAGTTAATCTAACCATCTTCACCTTCAGTCTTTAATCCATCATGGAAGTGGGAACTGGCACGACATTTTAGAGGGAGGGAGGAGGTGGCAGAAATTACTGGATATGCATGGATTTGGAGTCAAACAGACCTGGTTTGAACCCTAACTCTGTCACTCACAACCTGAACATTGGGCAAATTATTTTATTTCTTTGAACCTCATTTTTGATATCTATAAAATGGACCTAATTGTATGTCTATCATAGGGCTATTGTGAAAATTAAAGGAGATGATGGATGTAGGGTTCTTAGTATGTGTCAGTGCTCATAAGTAATGATTCCTTTCCTACCTCAGCAGTGCTTTGTGCAGAGAGATGCCAACATCAGTTCTTCATTGCTGCTTGAGTGTATTCTCTTGCCAGACCCTGAGCACCTTAAACCCTTTAATAGCAGAGATCATATTGGTTTCAAACTTTGTGTCCTCTGTGCCTCGCATCGGGGAGGTATTCAATCAATGATTGGTTGTTTTGGTTTTCTCTTCTAGGTGGTGAAAACTATTGGCTTGAGGGAAGTTTGGTTCTTTGGTCTGCAGTACCAGGACACTAAAGGTTTCTCCACCTGGCTGAAACTCAATAAGAAGGTAACTGCTTATTCCTCTGTTGGGTTTAGAATTATTTTCTTTTCCGGAACTTTCCTGGGAGGATACCATGTGCTAGTTGGCAAATCCTGGATACCTAGGACTGTGTTCGTGACTGGGTGGTCTGCTGACCACCTGGATCAGAATAAAGACAGAGAATTCAGCCAAAGAAAAGCTCTTGCTCTGTCTCCATTTTGACTTCTAACTGAGAATGGCCAGCATTCAAAGAAGAAGAGACTCTTTCCTTTCTGCTGGGAACTCTAGCTTGAACTTTATTTTGTTTTGGATCAAATCCATTTGTGGCTCTTCAAGAGAGGATTGGTATTCCCTTCATCTCTTCCAACTCAATGGCTTTAGGAGATTTGTCAAAAAGAGCCACAGATTCTTGAACTAAAAAAAAAAAATCTGAAAGATCTCACAGTCTTATGCTGCCCCTACTCCAGCAGTCAACTGATGCCTGAACCCCATACAGATGTTTCCCTGTTTCTTGATCTTTTACCTCAACTGGACCCCAAATGGGATAGTTTCAGTCCATGCAAGCTCTCCACCACCCCAAGCAGCATCTCCACAGGAACTTGGTAGCCTTCCATCTTCGTATCCACAAACTGGCTGGCCTTGTCCTTAGAAGTCTCCATACCGTCCTACAGTTTGCTTCTCTGAATGTGTCTAGGAGTAGGTACCCCACCTTCTGCTGGTAGAGTCTTATTTTCCTAGAGTTGAGTCTTTTTCTGGACAAGTGTGGAGCCAATCTAGTAGTCCATTTCAGGCTTTAAAAGATGATCTAATTTGTGCTCTTGTCTAGCCAATTCTCAAGCCTCAGACATACATCCTAGTCCTTACTTTGCTAATTTATGAAGTTGGAGGAGACTTATAAGACGAGCGTAAAAGAAGAGCTTATGCCTACCCCTCAGAATTTGGGGTAGTTGGATATAGTCAGATAAAAGTGGTTTGAAGACTTCTGATCATCAGTTGGTATTAAGGTAATTTCAGGAAGAAATTCCCAACTGAAAGTGATTACAGACATGGAATTCAGTCCCCAGTGAAAGTAATGTATTGTTTTTCTTAATTGCGAGGAGGGTTGCCAGCCAGCTCTTTACAATTATGCAAACTGATGACCTTTCAGTATTTATCTCCAACCTACAGCCACTCCATCACCCTTAAAACCTATTTTTTGAGAGCTCATAACCCTTACTGCTCCCAGGTGACTGCCCAGGATGTACGGAAGGAAAGCCCCCCTGCTCTTTAAGTTCCGTGCCAAGTTCTACCCTGAGGATGTGTCCGAGGAATTGATCCAGGACATCACTCAGCGCCTGTTCTTTCTGCAAGTGAAAAGAGGGCATTCTCAATGATGATATTTACTGCCCGCCTGAGACTGCTGTGCTGCTGGCCTCGTATGCTGTCCAGTCTAAGTATGGCGACTTCAATAAGGAGGTGCATAAGTCTGGCTACCTGGCCGGAGACAAGTTGCTGCCACAGAGGTGAGGTGCTTCCCTGCCCTCCTTTGCCTTGGCCAGAAGGGGCTGCAGCCCCACAGCTGACCAATTTCTTCGCCACAGGGGATGCCAGATCTGTTCCTCTTCATTAGGGTTGTCTGTAAGACTGTGTTATGCTGCTCAAGAGACATTTGCATGTAGTGTCATACTCTGTTGTTGTTTTTCTGCCTTTCCAAAGAAAAAGCCTTTTCCCCCTCCTCTGTCTACCTGATTACAGAACTTTATTACCCTGGAGGCAGGTGCTTATATAGAACCAGAGGTTCAGTAATTTCTTTCACCCCCTCCCCTGGTTCCATTTTCTCAGTTCTTTTTACTGAAGGAAGATCTTATATCAGAAGTTCACAGGGGAGAGAGAGAATACACAAACCAGGGACACGGGGAACTTAGACAGTTCTTTGTAAACTTCAAAGGTGTAAGCTCTGAAACACTCATTTTTGTTTTTGCGTCACAATAACACACAAAATGAACAAAGCAGGCATTGTCCCTTATTTCCTGGCCGAGGACATAGAGGTGCAGAGGTACTCACACTGACTTTCCACATCTGCTGCAGTTCATCTGAGGCAGAGAGCCAGAGCCAGACCTGGAACCTTAGCATCTTAATATTTTAACACTGACTTTTTTACTCACTATACCCAATGGCCATTTCCATAGTCTTTTGGATTAGAAGGAAAAGCTTTGCTTCATTCTGGGAGCCACAGTTCCATTGGAGCTATGGCATATATACACAACACACATAAGATATTAGGGATAGTGGTTGTACCCTGGGGACTCTACCAGAGTCATTGCTATGATATCTGAGAGGGCATGTCTAAAGCAAACCTTTTTTATAATCTGGTAGGTCTGGGAGGTTGGACCTGTTGGTTTTTCTCAAAGCCATTAGGACTCAATTCTTTGCTCTGTGGCCAAAGGCCATCCTTTCATCTCTGAGCAGTATTCTTATAAACATAGGCTGTTTGTCCCAAGAGGATCTAGGAGAGAGTGTACCTGGCTCTGTGAGGTCCATCCCTACTGTTAGCCTCTAAAGTCAGCACAAACTCCTGATACATTACTGCTATGCTTAGGGACTACAGCACATCATTTGATTTTGTGGATAAAGGTACAAAGGAAGATGTTCCCCTTGTTTTTGATCATCCAGTGTTGTAGCTCTCTTACCTTTCAGGCAATTCCTTGTGTCTAGTTTTATACATTCTTGCTATAATTTCAGTCCACTTCCAGTGTGATCTCAATTGGCTGACTCCACATCCTCTTTGCATCAACCCTTGAAAGCTAAATGGGCTTCCCTTCTTTCCTGCACAGGGGCTTTGTGCTTTTAACTACTCATCACTCGTTGTCTTTCCAGAGTCCTGGAACAGCACAAACTCAACAAGGACCAGTGGGAGGAGCGGATCCAGGTGTGGCATGAGGAACACCGCGGCATGCTCAGGTAAGCTTGCCCCAGCAGTGGTGGGCCTCACTTCCCTTACAGAGAGAATGATAATGCGTTCCGGGAAGAAGAGATAGATGACAAGGGGTATTGGTGGATGTGGGAGAAGAGGAAACAGGGACAATAGAAGGCAAACTAGGACGATTATAAGGCTGTTTTTTGTTTGCTTGTTTTGTTGAATGGTGGTAATTGGTAGCCCAAACAGTTTGACTATCAAGAAATGGAGGGGACCTCAGGATGTCCAGGAAGCTGCTGGGCCTCCAAAGATTCCCCCTCTCCTTGCCAGAAGGAAATGAGGAAGGAGCTCTTAAACATGGCAAAGCATTTTTGAGGGTTGTCTAGTTCCAGAACAAATATCATCATTTTGCCATCACCACATTCTGAGCCCTGCTAAGAATGTGCCTGTGTAAGAGGCTGTCGTAATGAACGAGAGAAAGAAAATTGCTTCTATGGCAGCCAACATGCCAGACGCCAGCAAGGGTCAGTCCATCTTTATTCCCTTTGGGAGCATAGACCCTAGATTTTTGCTAGGAGATTTTGCTTCGCAAAAGTCATGTTGTGCTCTGTTCTCTATCGTCGGCTTGCTTTTGTCTCCTTTCCCACTCCTAACAGCAAAATCCTTGTCAGAAGTACAGCGCAAGCAGGCTTTCTATCTCCCTGGGTCTGACTCACAGGTTCCCTTTTTGACCCGCAACTCTGTGTCCTTTAGAGAGGATGCTGTCCTGGAATATCTGAAGATTGCTCAAGATCTGGAGATGTATGGTGTGAACTATTTCAGCATCAAGAACAAGAAAGGCTCAGAACTGTGGCTGGGGGTGGATGCCCTGGGTCTCAACATCTATGAGCAGATGACAGGTATATCTCAGATCTCTTTTAGTTTATTTAGGTCACTTTAACATCTAGGGTTCACCTTTTACCAAGGAGCAGGGCCATACCTCTTGGGTCTCATCTCTAGTTCTTTTTCTACTTAATTTAGTCCAGCCCAGATGATTTCACACCATCCCTTAGGCCTCTAAACCCTATGTTGACTAGACTCACACTGTCAACTACGATAGCCACCAGCCACATGGGAACTATTGAACACTTGAAATGTGGCTACTTTCAATTGAGATGTGCTGTAAGTGTAAACTACACACTGGACTTTGAGGACTTAGTGTGAAAAACAGAATGTAAAATGTCTCAATATTTTAAAAAATATTTATTTACATGTTCAAATGACAATATTTTAGATATATTGGGTTATTTTAAACTTACTATAATTTTATTACATCTATTTCTTTTTACTTATTTTCCTATGGCTACTAGAAAACTTAAAATTATATATGTGGCTCACACCCATAATCCCAGCACTTTGGGAGGCCGAGGAGGGTGGATCACCTGAGATCGGGAGTTTGAGATCAGCCTGACCAACATGGAGAAACCCTGTCTCTACTAAAAATACAAAATTAGCCCAGCGTGGTGGCACATGCCTGTAATCCCAGTTACTCAGGAGGCTGAGGCAGGAGAATTGCTTGAACCCAGGAGGCGGAAGTTGTAGTGAGCCGAGACCGTGCTATTGTACTCCAGCCTGGGCAACAAGAGCAAAACTCTGTCTCAAAAAAAAAATTATATATGTGACACTCATTATGTTTTTATCAGATCATGCAGGCCTAGTTTATTTTATTGGGATATATAATGGTCTCATATGATGATTAAGTGTCTTTGACCTATAATCCACTCACTGTAGTCTTATCTCACTTGCCTGTATTTTTCACTTGGTGTGCTCTTGGTGAGGTTGGAGATCAATAGATTATTGTTCCATATAACTCCTGAGTCTTGGAGTTCATTATTTACCTTCTCTCTAACTTTTGTAAGCTTGGATAGAAGAGACTCAGTTAAACAGGACTGGGGATTCCCTTGAGGAATTGTTACAAGTTCCATGCCTCAAACAAAAACATAACAAACTTGAGACAAGGAATCATATGTGAGTTGTATCAGGAGATCCTTTAGTGAACTCTCAGTGCTGGCAACTCGACCTGGTGGCATATGATGACACTGGCTGAGCTGGCACTGAGTCTACCTCCTCCAGAGAGAAGTGTTTGTTTGGCCAGGCTCAATGGCTCATGCCTGTAATCCCAGCACTTTGGGAGACTGAGGCAGGAGGATTGCTTGAGCCCAAGAGTTCAAGACCAGCCTGGGTAACATAGTAAGACCTCATCTCTATATATTTAAAAAAAAAAAGAGATAGAAACACAGAAGCTTGGGTGTGACAGTGAGGGCAAGCCATCAGTTCTCTATGTCCTTCTTGTCTGGCCCTTGTCCTGATGTTATTGGTTTCCATTTCTACAGACTGACTCCCAAGATAGGCTTCCCCTGGAGTGAAATCAGGAACATCTCTTTCAATGATAAGAAATTTGTCATCAAGCCCATTGACAAAGAAGCCCCCGGTGAGTGATTCCTCTTCTGATCAAGACAGGTATTTGCCAAGGCCTGCATAATAAGCAATCATGCTATTCTATTTTTCTCTTCCTTTCTGATGTGTGTGTGTGTGTCGCGCATGAACAGGAAACACAAATAGAGATTGGGAATGGAGGGGGATGTTGAAGCCAAGCAATAGCCAGCAGACATTCTGTACCTGTTACCACTCTGCTACCTGTCTCCCTAACTGTGGATGAGGGAGAGCCACAGGCAGTCTTAAGTACTGCTTCTTAGCTATTGTCTCTGCTGCACTGAGGTTCTGGGGTGGAGACACAATGCATCTCACATTTCCAAGCCCCTGGGTCCCAAACGTGGGCGCTGTCACATATTTGATTTTTTTTTTTTTTTAAGATGAACTGTTGCTCTGTCACCCAGGCTGGGGTGCAGTGGCGTCATATGGGCTCATTGCAACCTCAGCCTCTCAAGTAGCTGGGATTACAGGCGCATGCCACCATGCCCAGCTGATTTTTGTAGTTTTAGTGGAGACAGAGCTTTCACGTTGGCCAGGCTGGTCTCGAACTCCTGACCTCAGGTGATCCGCCCGCCTTGGCTTCCCAAAGTGCTGGGATTACAGGCGTGAGCCACTGCACTCAGCCTTCTCATTTCTTTTTTATTGTGGAGAAGGGCTCTCAGTGAAGTCGAAATCCAAGATGATCCTCCTAGACTTCTTGGTAGACTTTACTGCTTCCCTCTCAGACTTTCTCCAGAGCAACACAAGACCAATAAAGTGTTTTAAGATCACTCATTTTCTCTAACACACTTGCCACACTCTTACCCACTTTGTTGCCTGCAGCTACAAGACCAGACAGCTGGTGATTGTTGTGGTAGGGGGTGGAAACTGAGTTGAGGATCTCCTCTTCTGGGATACCTCATGTCTAACAAGGCCCAGTGACCATGCTGAGCCTGACACTTTTAATGAAGGCTCAACCATTCCTCTCCAGCCCTGAGGTGTCTCAACTCCTGCTAGGGACTTGACACATATTGTCTCCTTAAACCCTAACAACATCGTCAGGAAATTAGTAAATAGCATACTAATTTATGGCTGACAAAACCTGAGGTTAGAGAGATGGAATGATCTGCCCAAGATCACACCACTAAGAATGGTAGAACTGGGATCTATACTCTAGGTTATTTGACTTTGGAGAGCCTGTGCCCCCCTCCACTGTACCCCAAGCTATATGAGACAGTAGCAATGTGTGGTCAGTGGCAGAGGATGTGGTAGCTAGCCCATCAGCTGGTGACTTTGGTCCAGTGGTGTTTGTAGTAACAGACTCAAACACACTGGATTTTCTTGTGTGTTTTTTTTATTGCTGCCGTGCTCAACATTCATCAAAAAAGTTAAGTAACAAAGCCAGTTGAGATCAAGGGGCTCATTTTAAAAACAACAACCAGGACAAGCAGTGATCAGGAGATTTATGTGTTTATATATATATTCTGCAGCCTACCTATTCCAAAAGGATTTAAGGGGCTGGGTTTAGAATTCGCTTTTAGGAGATTGCGAGAAACAAGCTCACAGCCACCCATACCGCACCCACCAATGTATTAATCAGGGATCATCTGGCTTCCAAAATAGGTCTACCTGAGACCCAGCAAGTTCCCTAATTAGCACAGAAAGTTTGAATTCTTGAACTTGATCAAGACTAATTTAGGATGCTTTTCATAAGCAAAGATTGAAAGAAATTGTGATTTAGTGGGAAGAACATGGGTTTCAGAGTTAAGAAACCTGGATTTCTAGTCTTGGGTCTGCCTGCTATCTGATCCTGGGCAAGTCACTTCACTACTCTGATAATTAGCCTTCCCATCTGTAGGGCAGGAGATTAGATTAAATATTCTTTGCAGTGCTTTTTGATTTAGCTTTTCAGAAGGCAGAAGATCACCTTCACCTGTCCCTCCAAATTCTTTCTGATTGCTAATTTCCCACCAGGACTTCGTCTTCTATGCTCCCCGGCTGCGGATTAACAAGCGGATCTTGGCCTTGTGCATGGGGGAACCATGAACTATACATGCGCCGTCGCAAGCCTGACACCATCGAGGTGCAGCAGATGAAGGCACAGGCCCGGGAGGAGGAGCACCAGAAGCAGATGGAGCGGTAGGTGCTGCGCACTGATGTGGGGGGGCCAGGGCCAGGGCGAGAAAGCTTCTCAAAGGTGCCCAGCCTGCTAAGTCAGGACGTGAGGCCAACCTAGGACTTCATATATAAGAGGTTAGACACCAATATTCACATTTATTCAGAAAAAATTTACCAAGTTTGAGGGGTAGTTTTTACAGAGCTGGATCTGGCAGGAACCTGCCCTGTAGGACCTCACAGTCTAGTAGACAGAAAGAGGAAAAACAATATAACCATAACTCAAGGTACAAAGGTCATGTCATTCATTCACTTAATAAATATTTATTGAGCAGTGAATAAGAAAAGACCAAAAATCTCTGCTTTTGTGAAGCTAGCATTCTAGTGGGGAGGAGACAGACATGATAAATAAGCAAAGTATGTGGTACATAAGATGGTTAAGAAGTGCTATGGAGAAAAAATACAGAAGAGGGATGGAAGAGGGTAAGTCAAGTATTCTGAGGGCTCAAATGGAGAATACCTAGCCAAGGGAGGTAAGAAAGTTCCTGGAAGAGGTGCTAGGGCAAGAAAAAAGCAAATACTTATTCCAGATTTGTAACAAACTCTGGGAAAAAGAAACCTAGAGCTGGGCTTTATGGCAGGCAGAATTATACCTTAGGATTGATGCCCTAGCCATAGAGATTACTAGACTTGAAGCACTTCATCCCAGCACAGAGCCAAAACTTTTCTCCCGACAACGTAGATAGGGGCAGGTCTTATTGGACCGTTTTTGTACATAGGGGAACGAAAGCAAAGCAGTGACATAGCTAAGGACACCCAGTGGGTTGGTGGGAGAGCTAGGATTCCTGACTCAGGGGAACATTGACAAGGCCCCGTGTACACCGGCCTTTGTGGGGCTGTGATATAAGGACAAGGGTATAGAGCTAAGGGAGGGTGGCCCAAACTCACAATCTCTGAGTGTGTTGGAAATGTGGGGCTGAGAGACCCAGAGGCAGCAAGCCTTGAAATTTCCCAGGCTTTTTTTTTTTTTTTTGAGAAGAAGTCTTGCTCTGTCATCCAAGCTGGAGTGCAGTGGTGTGATCTAGGCTCACTATAACCTCTGCCTCCCAGGTTCAAGCAATTCTCCTACCTCAGCCTCCCAAGTAGCTGGGACGTAGCTGGGACTATCATGGCGCCACCATGCCTGGCTAATTTTTGTATTTTTAGTAGAGACAGGGTTTCACTATGTTGGCCAAGCTGGTCTTGAACTCCTGACCTCGTGATCTGCCTGCCTTGGACTCCCAAAGTGCTGGGATTACAGGTGTGAGCCGCTGTGTCCGGCCTCCCCAGGTTTTTATAGACCTTTGCTATCCTGTTCTATCCTTTTTATCTCCTTCCCTAGTGCTATGCTGGAAAACGAGAAGAAGAAGCGTGAAATGGCAGAAAAGGAGAAAGAGAAGATTGAACGGGAGAAGGAGGGAGCTGATGGAGAAGCTGAAGCAGATCGAGGAACAGACTAAGAAGGCTCAGCAAGGTGAGGCTTGGAGTCACCTTGGAGATTGTTTTTTTTTCCAGGCCTAACTCTGAGCTGGAGACCCTTTTGCCTGACTCAGACAATGTAGTGCAGGTGTGGCTAACAGACTAGAAGGTTGCACAAGAAGAGAGCTCAGAGCTTTCTGCCCGCTTTGTCCTGGGGTGGGGCATTTCCAGGAAGAAAGTGAGTGTGTCATCTTTATCTCTGTGCTCTTCACTGCCTTCTCCCCTCCTTTTCTGCCCAGAACTGGAAGAACAGACCCGTAGGGCTCTGGAACTTGAGCAGGAACGGAAGTCGTGCCCAGAGTGAGGCTGAAAAGCTGGCCAAGGAGCGTCAAGAAGCTGAAGAGGCCAAGGAGGCCTTGCTGCAGGCCTCCCGGGACCAGAAAGACTCAGGAGCAGCTGGTGAAGCTGGAGGATGGGCTGGGATTGTGGGACCTGAGCTTTCTTCCTTGTCTGCCTACTTATTAATAGCTACTTTTGGTTACAAGGTGGCTCTTTAGAGCAGGCTACCACTCCATGGGCCTCCAGCAAATTAGTTCAGAAACAAGCTGAGATGTCATTAGTGTGACCCAGAAATTTTTGCAGTCTCCCTAACCCTTAGGTTTTGTTCACTTTTTTAACCC
Source organism: Ateles fusciceps (assembly GCA_036589455.1). Taxonomy (NCBI): domain Eukaryota; kingdom Metazoa; phylum Chordata; class Mammalia; order Primates; family Atelidae; genus Ateles; species Ateles fusciceps. Next base: position 409,455 of record JAZHEH010002388.1, read on the forward strand.
TTGGGTATCTGAGCTGATTGACCTGACAAAGGAAAGGGAAGGAGGAAAGTACAAAGGGACTCATACTTGAGTTCCTCCTGTATGTTGCTGTGTTGGCGATATTTCCCTTTTCCTTACTTATTTCTTCTTCCCAGTAACCCTATGGGATTGACCTCATATGAGATAATATGCCCAGATAAGGAAATTAGGGCTCAGAGAAGAGATTCACCAAAAGTCACACAGTTGTGGCTAAATAAGGATTAGAACCCATTTCTGCCTCTATTTGAAAGCTTTGCTCCATGAAATCACATGCAAAACTATGTGTCTATGCATTTTTGGGGAATTTGGCATCCATACTCTCATCACAGTTTCCAAGGGTTCTGTGACTCAGAAGTTAAGAACCTGTGGTCCAAAACTCCTTGACATACACTCATCCCCTGTACTGTCAGAGGTGGGAGTAGAGGGAGCCAAGACCTGTCTCGCAGGAGGAAGCTGTCATGGGAGATTTACCCAAGGTGTACATAAGCTTTTCTTCCTTGTTCAAATCGCCTTGTGACACTTGAGCGTCTTTCCTGTACTTGTCCTGGGAAGAGTCTTAGTGGAGTCCTGAGCATTCTAGGATATCAGGAAAGCATCTGCCACTTTAGGAAGTGATCCAGTGATGGCCAAAGCTTTACTGAGGACCCTACTGCATACTTGGCAAGAGGGGGTAGGGGAGAGATGATGAGGAAGGGACAGAGATGGCATGTTGTTTGTCTTCAGGAGGCCTACAGTCTAGGTGGGGGGAGCTCTGACTTATAAAGAAGTGGTGGTCAGGGAAGATGGGACTGGAATGAAGTGGTCTGGTAAAGAGTCTCTGAGGCAGCAAGCAAGTGGAGCAGTAGGTTCCTTACTAGTCCCCCAGGGGAACTGGAGTTAAGGACACCTGGGCCCAGAGGACCAGAAGGCCCAGCTCTCACAGGCTTCCAATTTATCCATAGGCCTTGGAAATGGCGGAGCTGACAGCTCGAATCTCCCAGCTGGAGATGGCCCGACAGAAGAAGGAGAGTGAGGCTGTGGAGTGGCAGCAGAAGGTAAGACACAGGGCCTACAGCAGAGCATTGAGGGAATGGGTACCATATGCATAGGTTACAGCTCCTTAGATTCCTTATGGTTTGGGCTCCCTCCCTCTTCGTAATTCCCACAGCAGGCAGCATGGGAGAAGGCACTCATGGCTTCCTCAGATACTTACTGGAGTTTTCCAGTACCTCTAGGAAATTGGTATAATTGCTCCTGTTTTATGGCTGAAGAAACTAAGGATCAGGCAGATGAAGTGACTTGTCCTACTCGGTGTCTGCCTCTTGCCAGACTGTTCTAGGCCTATATAGGATGCCATAGTTTAAGTGGTCTGACGGTTTTTCTCTCCTATCACTGGACAGGCCCAGATGGTACAGGAAGACTTGGAGAAGACCCGTGCTGAGCTGAAGACGGCCATGAGTACACCTCATGTGGCAGAGCCTGCTGAGAATGAGCAGGATGAGCAGGATGAGAATGGAGCAGAGGCTAGTGCTGAGCTACGGGCTGATGCTATGGCCAAGGACCGCAGTGAGGAGGAACGTACCACTGAGGCGGAGAAGAATGAGCGTGTGCAGAAGCACCTGAAGGTATCCAAGTAGGGCCAAGGGTCAAGGAAACTATATGCATTGATTTAATAGCCCATGGCATTCCCCAGACCATCATGGGGGATAGGTACAAGATCCTGTCCCAGTGCTGTATGGGAGCCCAAGTCTTTCTTAAGTGAAAGCTTTAAGGATAGGCACCTCTCACTTCTTAATCAGACCTTGGGCTGTCTCTCCCCTTTTTGATATTTTCTCTCTGCCCCACCTCCCACTCACTCCATTCACCTCTTACATTAAGAAAATATCTAGCTGACAAAATTCTCACCTGAATCTTTGGTATGTTATTCTACTCTTAAAGGATACCCGTTATGAACTGGTCCCCTAAGTTTGTGTGCTTTTTTTTTTTAAATTCTTGCCCCACTGCAGTCATAGCAGAATTGGAAATGACTTATATATATGTATGTATGTATACAGATATATATGTATATACACATATATATGTATACACATATACATATATACACATATATGTGTATATATATATGTATACGTATATGTGTATATATATATATATAGAGAGAGAGAGAGAGGATGAGTAAGAAAGAAGGAAACAAAAGAGAAGGGGAAGTCTGGTCAAATAACGGGAGATAAAATGAGAGAAAGCCATTGACCTCCGTGTTCCCGTGCACTCCTCACAGGCCCTCACTTCGGAGCTGGCCAATGCCCGAGATGAGTCCAAGAAGACTGCCAATGACATGATCCATGCTGAGAACATGCGACTGGGCCGAGACAAATACAAGACCCTGCGCCAGATCCGGCAGGGCAACACCAAGCAGCGCATTGATGAATTTGAGTCCATGTAATGGGCACCCAGCCTCTAGGGACCCCTCCTCCCTTTTTCCTTGTCCCCACACTCCTACACCTAACTCACCTAACTCATACTGTGCTGGAGCCACTAACTAGAGCAGCCCTGGAGTCATGCCAAGCATTTAGTGTAGCCATGGGACCAAACCTAGCCTCTCAGCCCCCACCCACTTCCCTGAGCAAATGAATGGCTCACTATGGTGCCAATGGAACCTCCTTTCTCTTCTCTGTTTCATTTAATCTATCTTGCTAGAATATCCCACTTGCCCAGCCCAGAGGTACTTCCCACTTGATTTTGCAAACACCCTTACACTTACTGTTGTCCTATGGGAGTCAAATGTGGAGTAGGTTGGAAGCTAGCGCCCCTCCCCTCCCCTACCACTGCCTTCTTCTTCAGGGTCCTGAGATTTACAGGGTTGGAGTATTACAGGGTTTAGGGAATGAAATAGGACCTTGGCTATCTGCTCTAGTATGTCAACTGACCTAGAATTTGGCCTCCCAATGCCCATCCCTTTTAGAGTTATTTGGGCTTTGTAATGATTGGAGGATAAACAGATGTTCAGTTATTTTTGTTTCTACCTCCCAGATTGGGCCTGTTAAAAACTCAGCCTCAATAAGCCTTGCCATTGACTTTAGGGACTCAGTTTCTCCCCCAGGGTGGATGGGGTAAATGGTGCCTTCAAGAGGCTTCACCAAACATACTAGAAGGATATTGGCCATTCTATTCTGGCAAAGCTGAGTAGAAGATCCTACCCCAATTTCTTACAGGAGTATAGGCCTGTGTAAAGTATACTCTATGGGCAGAGCTACCTCTTACTTACTATTCCAGATCTGTGGCCACTTTGTGGGATCTGCCCCTCCCAGCTTCAATACCTAAATCCTCTCCAGCTAGAACAGTAGGGATGAGTACCCAAAAGCCCAGCCAGCCCCATCAGGACTCTTGTGAAAAGAGAGGATATGTTCACACCTGGCTTCAGTATTTTCCCTTCCAGGGGTTTTAGGTCACTTCCCCTCTCAGAGATACTTGGGCTACAGCTCCTGCTCCACAGCCATTCTGGCCTTGGCATCTAGAGCTTGATGCCAGTAGGCTCAACTAGGGAGTGAGTGGAAGAAGCTGAGTATGGTGAGAGAAACCTGTGTCCCTGATCCCAGTTTACTCAACCCTCTCAAGTCCCCCAAATCTCCTTCTCATCACTCCCCCTCGAAAGTGGTGACTGGGCCCTGCCTCTGTTTGACAAACCTCTAACCCAGGTCTTGACACCAGATGTTCTGCCTCTTGGAGGTGTAAACCAGAGAGCTGCTGGGGATTCTGGCATAGTCCCTTCCACACCCTCATCCCTTGCTCTCAACCCAGGAGCATCCACCTCCTTCTCTGTCTCATGCGTGCTCTTCTACTTTCTACAGTATTATATATTCCAGTGATATCTAACTATTGATTTCTGCCTTCCTTGCTAATGCACCATTAGAAGATATTAGTCTCGGGGCAGGATCCTTTGGCCTCATTCCTTTACCATCCCCACACCTGGAAAGCATATATTATGTTACAAAATGACATTTTGCCAAAAATATTAATATAAGAAACTTTCAGTATTAGTGATGTCATCTGTCACTATAGGTCATACAATCCATTCTTAAAGTACTTGTTATTTGTTTTTATTGTTCCTGTTTGTCTTCTCCCCAGGGTTCAGTCCCCCAAGGGGCCATCCTGTCCCACCATGCAATGTCCCTAGCTTAGAGCCTCCCTCAATTCCCCCCTGCCCACCACCCCCACTCTGTGCCTGACCTTGTGGAGTCTTGTGTGCATTGCTGTGAATTATATTGACACTCACTTGGTGATATGCCCTATATTGGCTAAATTCAAACCTGGAATTGTGGGGCAATCTATTAATAGCTGCCTTAAGGTCAGTAACTTACCCTTAGGGAGGCTGGGGAGAAAGGTTAGATTTTGTATTCAGGGTTTTTTTGTGTACTTTTTGGGTTTTTTAAAAATTGTTTTTGGAGGGGTTTATGCTCAATCCATGTTCTATTTCAATGCCAATAAAATGTAGGAAGACTTCACAGTGACTCAGTCTTTCTTTGTAGTATGAATGGGTAGCTGTAAGATATTTCACTGCAATTTCTATTTACTCTATAGATTACCTTCTTATCCTTGGTCTCATTTCTTCTATAACTCAGTTCTACGGAGAGGGATGATATAACTGTCCCCCATTTTATACAGGAGAGAATGGGCTCAAAAGAGTAGAATAACTTCCCAGGGTCACAGAACTGTCTAACTTAATAGCCTGTGCCCTTTCTGTAGTTCTAGGCCAACTTTTCTAGTGTAGATGTGGATCCTGCATTGACCATGTGATGCCACTGGACTTGCTTGGCATTGGGACCTAAGAGGTACTTATTTGTATCTCTTGATTTCTCTTGGGGTGGTCAGGCCCTGTCCTGCCTCCTTGTCAGGAAGGCCTTCAGGCTTTTTCCACCTCCTACTATCCTCACATATTGTAGTGCCAATAAAGGTCAGGGAAACTACCTTAGGCACTGTTGCAGAAGGTAGTGGGGAATGGAGTGTGAAGTGAGGATGGAGAGTGTGTGTATGTACAAAAGCTATTGGATAGTACTTAATAGTTTATAAAACATGTATATTTGAATTCTTTTTATTAATTTATTTTTCTTTTGTACTCTAGCCTGAGCATATAAAACATGTATAAAACATTTTGTAGCCCAGATACAGTTATCCTCATTTTGTAGATGAGGAAATTGAGGCCAGACAAACCTTTTAAACTGTCCTGGACCTGGTACTCTCACCAGTTTTTTTCCTGGTGAGTCAACACTTGAAAGGAAAAGCAAGTTACCATATGTTCTTTTCTTCTTTCTTTCTTTTTTTTTGAGATGGAGTCTCTCTCTGTTGCGCAGTCTGGAGTGGAATAGTGCAGTCCAGGCTCGTTGCAACCTTCAAGTGATCCTGTCTCAGCCTCCCGAGGAGCTAGGACTACAGGCACGCACCATCACACCTGGCTAATTTCTGTGTTTTTAGTAGAGATGGGGTTTCGCCATGTTGGCCAGGCTGGTCTCGACCTGCTGGCCTCAAGTGATCCATCCGCCTCGCCCTCCCAAAGTGCTGGAATTACAGGTGTGAGCCCATGAGGCGTGGCCCAGTTACCATATGTTTTGTGAGTTTTTAATCCTTACAACAACCCTTTGAGACAGTGGCTCCAAAACTTGTCTTCCAATTAGAGTCCTTTAAAGATTCCAAAGCCCAGACCACATCCTCAAATCAAATTATAATCTCTAGTATTGGGATCCAGGCACCAGTATATTTGATGAGTCCAATGTGTCCTCCTGGGGGGTGGGCAGACATATACTAGGAAGAGCAGCCATTTGCACAGCTTCAATTCTAAGGTAGCATATATAGTTCTAAGTCCCTAGAACATCAGTGTAGGAGGAGGCCTTAGGAATCTCTGCTAATGATTATCCCAACTGTTGTTGCCTTGGGAAGTGAAGGAGCTCTAGATCCCCTCCAACCTCAACCAGAGGTTGTCTGTTTTTGGATATTGGGATGTATGTGTGTAAATGATTTATTTATTTGTTTATTTTAAATGGAAAACAGGTAGACTTCTTCCAGGAAGATGGATGTGGCAGGCAAGATAACGGCCCTCTAAAGATGTCCATGTTCTAATCCATGGGACCTATAAATATGTTATCTTACATGCCAAGAAGGACTTGGGATGTCACTGGGTTAAGCATTTTAAGATAGGGAAAGGGTGCTGTATTATCCAGGCAGGCCCAATGTAATCACAAGAGTTGTTAAAGATGGAAGATGGTCGGATTCAGAGAGATTTGAATATGTTATGTTGCTTATATTAAAGAAGGATGAAAGGGCCATGAACCAATGAATGCAGGTAGCTTCTGTAAAATGGGAGAGTCAAGAAAATGGATTCTCTTCTAGAGCCTCCAGAAGAAATGCAGCTTTATGGACACCTTAGTTTTAGGTCAGTTTTAGCCCATTTTGGACTTTCATCTTGTTACTGGAAAGGGGGTTCGACCCAGACCCCAAGAGAAGGTTCTTGGACCTCACACAAAAAAAGAATTTGAGGTGAGTCCATAGATTAAAGTGAAAGCAAGTTTATTAAGAAAGTAAAAGAATGGTTACTCCATAGGCAGAACAGCGGTATGGGCTGCTCGATTGAGTATATTCATAGTTATTCTTTTTTGTTTGTTTGTTTTGTTTGTTTTTGTTTTTTCCTTTTTGTGGAGAACGGGGTCTCGCTATATTGCCCAGGCAGGTCTCGAACTCCTGGGCTCAAGCTATCCTCCCGCCTCTGCCTCCCTAAGAGCTGGGATTACAGGCGTGAGCCACAGCGCCCGGCCCATAGTTATTCTTGATTATATGCTAAACAAGCAGTGGATTATTTATGAATATTCTTCGAAAGGGGAGGTATTTCCCCAGAATGGAGGGTCTCTCCCCTTTTTAGACTATATAGAGTGATTTCCAAACATTGCCATGGCATTTGTGAACTGTCACAGTGCTGGTAGAAGTATCTTTTAGCATGCTAATAGATTATAATTAGCATATAATAAGCAGTGAGGACTCCTAGAGGTCACTTTCATTGCCATGTTGGTTTTGGTGGGTTTTTGCTGGCTTCTTTACCGCATCCTGTTTTATCAGCAGGGTCTTTGTGACTTGTATCTTCTGCTGACCTCCTATCTCATCCTGTGACTAAAAATGCCTAACCTCCTGGAAATGCAGCCCAGTAGGTCTCAGCCTTTTTTTACCCAGCCCCATTCTAGATGAAGTTGCTCTAGTTCAAATGCCTCTGACATTCTGACCTCCACAACTATAAGGTAATAAATTTGTTCTGTTTGAAGCCACTATAGCATTGTTCTCCATTTCCCTATTTCTTGAAATTCCTTATTCTTGAAATGACAATATTATAGAAATGGAGAAGGGAACAAATTAGTGGTTGCCTGCAGTTAAAGAATAAAGCAGGGGATGGAGCAAATGTGAGAAACGGATATGTCTATGAGACAGCAACAGGAGGGATCTTTGTAATACCTAGTGTCTTGACTATATCATTGTTGAAATCTTGATTGTGAAATTGAAGGATAATTTACAATATGATACCACTGGGAGAACATGAGTAAATCATACATGAGATCTCTCTGTCTTATTTCTTACAACTGTATGTGAATCTACAAAGATCTCAAAAAAAAATTTAAGTAAAAAAATAAGGGGTAGAGGTGCTGGGTATATATCAAAGAGCAAGGAGTGCTTATTTCCACCAAAAGACATAGCAATACTGTTTGTAATAGTGCCAGTCTGAAAACTAGCTAGACTTTCATCAACAAGAGAATTAACAAAACAATGGTATATCCATAAATGCGGTATTGCTCAGTAATACAAATAAGTGGACTACTGTGATATTGTGAAATATATATATTTGGTCTTTCTCCATTTCCTGGCATAGCACTCCTAAAATCCTTGGGAGGGAAGAGGGGCTTAAGGTCAAGTTGATAGCCAATGGCCAATGGTTTAATCAACCATGCCTACATAATAAAGTCTCCATAAAAATCTATTAGGTTGGTGCAAAAGTTATTGTGGTTTTTGCCATTAAAAAAAATTAATGGCAAAAGGTGTGATGGTGCATGCCTGTAGCCCCAGCTACTCCTTGCAAGGCTGAGAGGCATGAGAATTGCTTAAGCACAGAATGTGAAAGTTGCAGTGAGCATAGATAGCTGCACCGCACTCCGGCCTGGGTGACAGAGCAAAACTCTGTGTCAAAACAAACAAACAAAAAAAAACAAAAAAGCAAAACAAAAAACCCCCAAAACCCCTCCTTGCAGGGAAGCCAAAATTCCTTAGCCTAGTGGCTCTTCACTATTTGACTTATCTTCCACTCTCTGTCATCATCTAACTCCCCCTCAGCACGTTGCATCCCAGGCATACTAGACCTGGCATCCCTCAAAATTCTAGACTTGCTCATAAGGACGTTCCATTGTAATAATAATTGTCATTAGCATTTATTTATTCTTACTCTATGGTAGTCACTGTTCAGCCTGCTTTACAGTTACTGCCACATGTCTTCACAATATCTCTGAGGCAAGTTCAATTATTACAGATAAGGAAACTAAGGCACAGAAAAATAACTTGCCCAAAGTCACATAGCTTGGAGTGACAGAGGCAAGATTTAAATGTTTCCTGGAGCTTCAAATTCAGAATAGCAGATATATTATTTTTATTCTTATTCCACTCTGCTCATCTTCTTATGTCCCTCTGTCACTTGGTGGCGCCACTATCCACTCCTTTTCCCAGAATAAGAACTTGGATATTTTTCTTAGCAATTTTATTTCCCTAGCCTGGTCCCTGTGCCCGATCTCCTGCCTTTCATTCTGCAAATAGCTTTTTAATGCCACATCTGCTTCTCTTCTGCTGCTGGGACTGTTGCCTCTAATTAGTGGCCTCCTCACTAGATCTCCAGTCAGCTTTCTATCCTCTGCTACTAGTAACTTGTCAGAAACTTCTATTCTTCCCTCACCTTCTTTGCTCAGATTCTCCATTCCTACCTGAGTTGGTCTCACATTCTCTGCAAGGTGCAAGTGATTGCACCCAGTTCAGTGACTAATTATAGCTTATGTACTCATGACTCCCATGTTTTCTCTCTAGTCCCTTCTCTAGCTGCTCTCCTGAAACCTCCACGTACATATCTAATAGGATTCTCTAAAGTTTACTCAGTCAAAACAGAACTCTTGATTTTCTTCTCAAATCCTTTCCTCCCTCCATCTTACTCACCTCACTAAATGACACCACCATTTACCCAGTTGCTCAGGCCCCTAAGTCAGGCACTATCATTTCTCTTTTCTCACTCCTACAACCAGTCCATCAGTAGTAAGGCCTGTCCAGTCTACTTTCTTTCTTTTTTTTTTTTTCCATACAGAGTCTCACATAGCTGGGACTACAAGCATGCACCACTACTCTTGGCTAATTTTTGTATTTTTAGTAGAGTCAGGGTTTTGCCATGTTGACCAGCCTGGTTTTGAACTCCTGACCTCAAGTGATGCGCCCACCTTGGCCTCCCAAAGTGCTGTGATTACAGGTGTGAGCCACTGAGCCCAGCCTATCCAGTCTACTTTCAAATGTGATTTCAAACACAACTATTTTTTACTTCCTCCAATTCGTCACTTAATCGGAGCTATTATTACCTCTGGTCAGGACCACTGAAATGACTTCCCAACAGGTCTCTCTGCCTCCACTTTTGCTCTCCTACAGTCCGTTCGTCACACAGTAGCCAGAGAGACCTCTTGCAAGTGTAAATTAGTTTACATCGTTCCCTTGCTTTAAACCTCCCATGGGTTTTTTTTTTTTAATCACACTCAGAATGAAATTCAAATCTGTACTATTACCTTCCAAGTTCTGTGTAATCTGGCCCTTGCTCATCACTGATTTCATTTTACCTCTGAGCACCCTTCCTTGGTTTACTATACTCCAGCCACATTATCCTTATTTCTTTTCCATTAATAGCTCAAGCTCATCCAGGTATCAGGCCTTTAACTGCCCCGTTGTCTGGAATGTTCTTGCCAGAGAATCAGGTCCCAGCTTACAGAGGTACCCCTTTATCACTCTATCTAAATGAGTCCCCACTTCCCAACTCACATACACACCTATAATAGCTAATATATATGACTTACAATGTGCCAGATAGCGTTCTAATCCCTTTTACATAAATTAAATCACCCCTTTCTATGCTCCTACAAGATAGTGCTATTGCCCCATATTATAGATGAGGAAGGACACTAAGCCACAAAAAACTTAAACAGCGTTTCTAAAGTTCCACAGCTAATAAGGGGGTAAACCGTGATTTGAATTCATTCCCTATTTTATTATCCTGTTTTATTTTTTTCATAATACTTCTTACTAACTGAAATGATCTAATTTATCTATTTCTTATTGCTTAGTTTATTACCCATCTGTCCCTCTAGAATATAACCTTCACAAAGGCAGGGACTCTTTTGTTCACAGCTGTATTCACCAACATTACCTGCACACTGTAAGTACTCAATGTTTGTTGAATGAGTTAATGGCTCCTCCCTAGGAAAGTGCGGCTTTCTCTAACTGGGATGATCTCCCTCTTTCTTTCTGAATTCCAACATATAATCTTTTTTTTTTTAATTGTTTTTTAATTGTTTTTAACTTCTTATTTCCATAGGTTTTTGGGGGAACAGGTGGTGTTCAGTTACATGAGTAAGCTCTTTAGTGGTGATTTGTGAGATTTTGGTGCACCCGTCTCCTGAGCATAGTATATACTGAACCCAATTTGTGGTCGTTTATCCCTCACCCCCTTCCCACTCTTTCCCCTTAAGTCCCCAAAGTCCCAACATCTAATCTTTTAGACCAGCTTCAGTGTTGCTTTCCCCTCAGAAACCTCCTGCCCATCCTCCTGTCCTCACTAATGTACCATATTGTCTGCTCCTCCCCTGGCTTCAGCTCATGAATGAAATGACACTGAGTGGCCCTCTTCATGTGTGACTTTACATTGTGTCATCTCAACCTGTATAAAATCCTTCCGAAGACGGGCAGTGTGTTTTTCATCTCAAAATGTTCCACTGCCAACGAAGCTTAGTACATAGGTTCTATATAAATACTTGCTGTATGAATTAGAAACTCAGTTTCACTAAATGCATTACCTGGCTCTTCAGATAATTTATAACCATGTGAAATTGCAGATGTGTCCTGTAGTAGAATTTGCTGTCAAAAGACATTGTTATTGCCGGGCGCAGTGGCTCACGCTGTAATCCTAGCACTTTGGGAGGCCGAGGTGGGTGGATCACCTGAGGTCAGGAGTTCAAGACCAGCCTGGCCATCATGGTGAAATCCCATCTTTAAAAAAAAAAAAAAAAAAGAGACATTGTTATTTTGGCCTTTTGTTTTCTGCCTCCCAGTCAGTTTACCCACCCATAGCTGAGAGTCTTCCAATCCCAGAATAACTTAATTTTTCTCACTGCCCTTGGTTTGGATCTTGTCAGAGGGGTTTAGAAAGTGTCAGTTCCACCCACTATTTTTACATATCCATTGACATCTCCAGGAAAACTTCTAGTTTAGCTTGAGCCCTTTGTCTTGCCTTTCTCTGTCAGTACAACCTTCTTCCTCATCTTCTTTGGTCTAAGGCTATCTTTGGTGGGTTTTGGGTCTATGTAAATAGAACAACTTGGCAGCAGGGTGGTTCAGCTGCCACATAACTTACTGTTTTTCTGGAAAAGCGAAAAGCTGTTCAAAGCTGGTTTACATTTCTGAGAAGGTAAGGTAAGGGTCTTATTACCAGTTGTAGAATTTAGTCTCACCCAAATAGAAATGAGCTTGTGGCAAAATATCCAAAATAAAGGCAGCTCCGTAAACTGCTCCTTGCGAATGCAATATCTTTGCAAAGTAAAACTCTGTCCAAGTACTGTTTGTTAGGGATTTGCTGAGCTGTGTGTTTTTTTGCAATCAGTGTGGACCCAATGGGTCTTTGCTAAAATCCACTCTCGAAACTTGAAAATCCGGAATTATATCTTCTGATCTTGGAGCCCATGTTTTGTTCCTCTATTTCTCCTTAATTGCTTCCTTTTGTAGTAAGTAATTCCTAATGTAACACTTTAATTTATTTAGTGTTTTCTGCTATATTTTTTGAGTTATTTCATTAGTGGTTGCTCTAGGGCTTACCATATACATCTTAACTTGTGAGAATGACCTTCAATTTATACAGACTTAATTCTGGTAAGATAAAGAAACACTTGAATGGCTCTATTAATTATCTTACCCTTTTGTGCTATTATTATATATATATATATACACACACACACACACACAACATATATGTCACAAATGTAATAATATATTGTTATAATTATTACTTTATACAATTTCAAGTCTACTAAAGAAATGGAGAGAAAAAGGAAAGCAAGTATATATTTATGGATTTTGTTATATTTTCTTCCTTTAATATAACTTTGCTCTCATCTACTTCCTTTGGGCTATTACTGTCAAATATATTACATTTCTGTATGGTGTATTCACAACCGTATACATATAGTATTACACAATTGTTTTTTAAATCAGTTAAGGAGAACAGAGAAGAAATATGAATTTATGCTGTTTTATTCTATAAATAACTTCACTACTGCTCTTTGTTTCTATGTATAGATTCGAATTGCTGTCTGGAGTCGCTTTCTTTCAGCATGAAGAACTTTTCTTAATCCTAGATTTCCATTTGGTTATTTTAAAAAATAATTTACACCTTTTAATTAATATTCTCTATTTGATAAATCTCATAGCATCCTTTTACTTTCTTTTTTTAATTGTAATTTTTAAATATTGAGATGAAATTCATATACTACACATTCCACACTTTCGAAGTGTATAATTCAGTGGATTTTAGTCTATTCATAAAGTTATAGGCCGAGTGTGGTGACTCACGCCTGTAGTTCCAGCACTTTGAGAGGCTGAGATGGGCGGATCACCTGAGGTCAGGAGTTTGAGACCAGCTTGGCCAACATTGTGAAACCCTATCTCTACTAAAATACAAGCATTCACTCGGGTGTGGTGGCAGGCGCCTGTAATCTCAGCGACTTGGGAGGCTGAGACAGTAGAATAGCTTGAACCTGGGAGGCGGAGGTTACAGTGAGCTGAGATCACATAATTGCACTGGGCAACAAGAGTGAAACTACATCTCAAAAAAAAAAAGTTATACAAATACCACCATTATCTAACTTCAGGGCATCTTTATCATCCCTAAAGGGAACCTGATATTCATTAGCAGTCACTTTCTACTGCCCTCCTCTCCTTACCACAAGCCCCTGGTAACTTTGGGGCCCTGATAAATCAACAAGTTAACAGGAACCAGGGGAAGAGCCAGGCTGGCAGAACAGGGACCTAACCCCGGTTTGCAGGGTTCACCTCTTTGTGTGAAAAACCACAGTCAGTATCTTGCAATACCAGAAACAGAAAGCATGTGGGTTGCAAGACAGCTAAAAGCAGCATAGTGTTCCCCTTGGTCACCTGCATAGGAAAGACCTGGCAGTTAAAAATTAACCGAACATATTCTTAGCATACAGCACAAATTCACTTGCACATAGCCCCCTCCAGCACTGACCTTATAAAATTTCTGTCCATCCCTTGCCTCTTTGCTGGCAACCTCTTCTCTGCTGTGCTGCCCATTGCTTTCTTGCAACATGTCTTTGTACTTTCTCTAATAAATTCGCTTTCTTTACCCACAACTGTCTTGGTAAATTTCTTTACTGCCCACAATATCGGCCCCCAGCTAGATACACCCACAACATTTTGATGGCCCGTATTGGGAGCGCATGGGACTGATCAAGGAGTGCTCCGAGACTGCTCGAAGAATGCTCGGGAACTGCTCAGGGAGTGCTCAGGAACTGCTTAAGAACCTCTCTCCTAGTCTCTCCCTTTTTATCTTCCCCAACTCCAACCTCTTGGTGAAACAGTGTCCAAGCCTGGAGACAATTGGTGGTCCTGGCCCAGGTGACTCCACGCGAAGACCAGAAAGGTCCTGAAAGACATCTGACCAATTCTAGACATTGGCTTAAGCAAAGACTTCATGACAAAGAACCCAAAAGCAAATGCAACAAAAACAGAGATAAATAGATGGGATTTAATTAAACTAAAAGCTTCTGCACAGCAAAAGATATAGTCAGCAGAGTAAACAAACAACCCACCAAGTGGGAGAAAATCTATGCATCTGACAAAGGAGTAATATCCATAATCTACCAGAAACTCAAACAAATCAGTGAGAAAGAAAGAAATAATCCCATCAAAAAGTGGGCAAAGGATATAGGTAGACAATTCTCAAAAGAAGGTATACAAATGGCCAACAAACATATGAAACAAAGCTCAACATCCCTATCAGGGAAATGCAAATTAAAACCACAATGCAGTGCTACCCTATTCCTGCAAGAATGGCATGTGAATGGCCCTCTCACATTCCCAGGAATATGTAGGAGATTATCAAAGCCTCTATGGGTGTCCCATTTTTCCATGTTTATTATTTTTTATTTTAAACTTTTTGGTTAGTTTAGTGTTTGTACCAACTCTTATCCACACCTCAGATAGTGTATTGGTAAAACAGTTGCCTTTGTTTCTGACAAACCCCCTGGAAAAAGTCTTTTTGTACTCAGAGTCAGGTCTTCCAGGGGAACAACCAAAGAGGTCATCTAATAACAAATTTTCTCTGAATGAGGCTTTGCAGCATCTCAACCGTGTTTTGCCCAATTTAGTTGTTACCACATTGCTAATTTTCATCATGATAGTGGGCTGTCGGTTTTCAAAACTACCATGGAACTGGAAAAGAGGAGATGGCTTGTGGCTTGCTGTTCTTAGTAGATTCAGCCTTTTTTTTTTTTTAAATGAATGGTCTCCAGACTGCTGTAAAACTTTAATGTCTATGTCCAGAAGAGTTGATTCTGACAATTTTCAAACCAGTTTTGTTATTGCATTTATGGAGGATAGAGTATGTAGATGTTCTTACTCCTTCATTCATACTCCTTCCTTTTTTTATCTAAGAATGGTTTCGGCCAGGTGTGGTAGCTCCAGCCTGTAATCCCAGCACTTTGGGAGGCCAAGGCGGGTGGATCACGAGATCAGGAGATCGAGATCATCCTGGCTAACACGGTGAAACCTGTCTCTACTAAAAATACAAAAAATTAGCTGCGTGCCTGTAGTCCCAGCTACTTGGGAGGCTGAGGCAGGAGAATCGCTTGAACCCAGAAGGCGGAGGTTGCAGTGAGCTGAGATAGTGCCACTGCACTCCAGCCTAAAAGACAGAGCAAGACTCCGTCTCAAAAAAAAAAAAAAAAAAAAAAAGAATGGTTTCCTTTAGTTCTTTTGAACGTTATTTTTTAATGTACTTTATTTGTACAGCAATTTTATATTCACAGCAAAATTGAATGAAAATATAGAATTCCTATATACTCTGCCCCCACACATGCATAACCTTCTACTCTATCAACATCTCACAACAGAGTGGTATATCTGGTGTATATTTGTATACAAGTACCATGCTGCTTTGGTGACTATGGCCTTATAGTATAGTTCAAAGTCAGGTAATGTGATGCCTCCAGATTAATTTTGTTTGCTTAGTCTCGTTTGGCTATGCAAGCTCTTTTTTGGTTCTATATAAATATTAGGACTTTTTCCAGTTCTGTGAAGAATGATGATGATACTTTTGATGGGAATTTTATTCAATTTGTAGATTGCTTTTTGCAGTATGGTCATTTTCTTTTTTTTTTTGAGATGGAGTCTCACTCTGTTGCCCAGGCTGGAATGCAGTGACACAATCTCAGCTCACTGCAACCTCTGTGTCCCAGGTTCAAGCGATTCTCCTGCCTCGGCCTCCCAGTAGCTGGGACTATAGGCACGCACCACCATGCCCAGCTAATTTTTGTAGTTTTAGTAGAGACAAGGTTTCACCATGTGGGCCAGGCTGGTCTTAGCGTTCCTGACCTCAAGTAATCTGTCCACCTCAGCATCCCATAGCTCTGGGATTACAGGCATGAACCACCGCACCTGACTAAGGATGATCATTTTCACAACGTTGATTCTACTCATTTGTGAGCAAGGGATGTATTTCCATTTTTTGTTTGTGTCATTTATGATTTCTTTCAGCAGTGTTTTTGTAGTTTTCCTTGTAGAGGTCTTTCACCTCCTTGGTTAGGTATATTCCTAACTATTTTATTTGTTTTGCAGCTATTGTAAAAGGGGTTGAGTCTCTTGATTTGATTCTCTGCTTGGTCGCTGTTGGTGTATAGAAAAGCTACTAATTTGTATATATTAATTCTGCATCCAGAAACTTTGCTGAATTATTTTATCATTTCTAGGAGCTTTCTGGAAAAGTCTTTAGGGTTTTCTAGGTAAATAATCATATCATCAGCAAACATCAAGAGTTTGACTTCCTCTTGATTTGGATGCCGTTTATTTCTTTCTCTTGTCTGATTGCTCTGGCTAGGACTTCCAGTACTATGTTGAAGAGGAATAGTGAGAGTGGGCATCCTTGTCTTGTTCCAGTTCTCAAAGGGAATGCTTTCAACTTTTCCCCATCATTATTATGTTGTCTGTGGGTTTGTCATTGATGGCTTTTACTACATTTTGCTGAGAGTTTTTTTTTTTTTTTTTTTTTATTGCATTTTAGGTTTGGGGGTACATTTGAAGAACATGGAAGATTGTTGCATAGGTACACACATGGCAGTGTGATTTGCTGCCTTCCTCCCCCATCACCTAGATCTGGCATTTCTCCCCATGCTATCCCTCCCCCAACTCCCCACCCCCCCACTATCCCTCCCCTTTTCCCCACACAGACCCCAGTGTGTGATACTCCCCCTCCCTGTGTCCATGTGTTCCCATTGTTCAACACCCGCCTATGAGTGAGAACATGCGGTGTTTGATTTTCTGTTCCTGTGTCAGTTTGCTGAGAATGATGGTTTCCAAGGTTCATCCATGTCCCTACAAAGGACACGAACTCATCGTTTTTGATGGCTGCATAACATTCCATGGTGATATGTGCCACATTTCCCCTGTCCAGTCTATCATCGATGGGCATTTGGGTTGGTTCCAGGTCTTTGCTATTGTAAACTGTGCTGCAATGAACATTCGTGTGCATGTGTCCTTATAGTAGAACGATTTATAGTCTTTTGGATATATACCCAGTAATGGGATTGCTGGATCAAGAGAGTTTTTAACCATAAAGGGATGCTGGATTTTTCATTTTCTGCATTTATTGAGATAATCTTGTGATTTTTGTTTTTGATTCTTTTTATTTGGTGTATCACATTTGTTGGCTTGTGTATAGTTAACCATCCCTGAATCCCTTGTATGAAACCCACTTGAACATGATGGATTATTTTTTTGATATGTTGTTGCATTTAGTTAGCTAGTATTTTGTTAAGATTTTTTTGCATCTACGTTCATCAGGGATATTGATCTGTGGTTTTCTTTTGGTTATGTCCTTTTCTGGTTTTGCTATTAGGGTAATACTGGCTTCATAGAATGATTCCACGAAGGGTTCCCCTCTTCTCTATATTGTGGAATAATGTCAAAAGCATTGGAACTAAGTCTTTGAATGTCTGGTAGAATTCTGCTGTGAATCTGTCTGGTCCTGGATGTCTTTTTGCTTGGTAATTTTTTTATTACCATTTCAACTCTTGCTGCTTGTTATTGGTCTGTTCAGGGGTATGTAATTCTTCCTGATTTAAGCTAAGAGGTTGTATCTTTCCAGGAGTTTATTCATCTCCTCTAGGTTTTCTAGTTGATGCACATAAAGGTGTTCATAGTAGCCTTGAATGATCTTTTGTATTTCTGTGGTGTCAGTTGTAATATCTCCCGTTTTGTTTCTTACAGAAGTTATTTGGATTTTATCTCTTCTTTTCTTGGTTAATCTTGCTAACACTTTGTGAGTTTTATTTATCTTTTCAAAGGACCAGGTTTCGTTTCATTTCTTTTGTAAGTTTTTTTGTTTTGATTTTGTTTAGTCCTGATCTGATCTTGCTTATTTTTTTCTTCTGCTGGGTTTTGGGTTTGGTTTGTTCTTGTTTCTCTAGTTCCCCTAGGTGTGACCTTAGAATGTCTCTTTATGCTCTTTCAAATTTTTTGATGGAGGCATTTAAGACTATAGACTTTCAGATATAGTATACACCTAAGTAAAATAAAATAAAAAAAAAGACGATATACTTTCTTCTTATCATTGCCTTTGCCGTAATCCCTAGAGGTAAAAACCTAATTTTAAATCCAATTCCTTACTGATGTGCATTTAAGTTTTTTTCCCCAACTTTTTGCTGTCAGAATTTACATTCCAATTGGACCTTCTGGTGTGTACATATATACACCTTCATACATTTCTCACATTATTTTCTTAGGATAAATACCTAGAAGAAAAATTACTGGGTACAGATTGCATTTTATTTTAAGATTGTGCCAATTCAGATTATTCCCTAAGTTCCATTGACCCGACCTAGCTCTTTTCTTGAGTCTAAAAAGCTCCATTTCTCAGGTTGATCACAAGCAGCCTGGTCAAGGATCTCCTCTTCTGCATACTGCTCTCTTTAAGATGCTCTCCTAGTTTCACCTTCCAAACTCCCCATCTTCTCCCTTCCAAATTCAGAACGCCCATTCTACCCTCAGCTTGCCTGGAGGGAAGTTCAACTCATGTAAAAATTGATTTAAGTGTATAATCTGGAGTTAGACAGTAGGGGTTCATTTTACACCTTGGATACTGATTAACTAGGAGATACAACATTTTAATATTTTGATGCTCCACTTTCTTTATCCCAAAAGTAAAGGTGATATCTACCTTATAAACAAATTGGGAGAGATTATATCAGCCAATGAACCTATGTAGAAGGAGCATTGACTGCTAGCCTGGGCAACAGAGACCTCCATCTCTACCAAAAAGAAAAAAAAATAGTTGGGTGTGGTGGTGTGCATCTGGGACCAAGTAGTCCCAGATACTTGAGAGGCTGAGGTAGGATAATCACTTGAATTCAGGAGAGTGAGGCTACAGTGAGCCATAATCATGCCACTGTACTACAGCCTGGATGACAGAACAAGACTCTGTCCTCAAACAAACAAACAAACAAACAAAAAACAAATAAGAGAAGAAAGAAATAATTGTCCGGTTCATAGTGAATGTTTAATAATTGATATATTATTAGTTATATTTCCGCTTAGTGAATGACCAGATTGGGTCATATTCCAGAAGATATTTCTCTTTTAAAAGATTACAGAATAACTTTATTATGCATGTAGAGGCAAAAATTCCAAAAATTAATCCACAAGTTTAATCCAGGGCTGTAAATAACAACAAGATTAAGTAGAGTTTATTTCAGGAATACAATTCGACAAAATGAGATTCATCAATGTAATTCCAAATTAAAAGCGCAACATTACATGGTTAAATAGATGCTGAAGGGGCAGCTGATAAAATTTAGCAGTCATTCTTAGTAGACACCCTAAGTTAAATAGGAACAAATGGAAACTGCTTAGTCATAATAAAAAACTGCATAAGAAAACTGCAGCAGGAGTCAGCAAACTATTGCTTGTGGTCCAAATCCAGCCCACTGCCTATTTTTATAATGCAGTTTCACTGAAATTCAACTACATTCATCCATTTACATATTTTCTGCTTTTATTCAGAGTTTCATGGGAGAGTTGAGTAACTGTGACACAGACTATATAGACTCACAAAGCCTGATATATTTATGATATGACCTTCTATATGCAAAGTTTGTTGATCCATGTTCTAAAGTTAAATCATGAAGTTATTTCCATCAAAAGGTAGGAGCAATTCAGGGATGTACCTCATCCTAAAATATTATTAATTCTGTCTTTCATTTAGCAGTAAGGTGATCTTCCAGAAGATATTTCTATGTTTTAGGAGACTGATGTCCCAGTCTGAGGGAAGTTTAGAGTCTCATTTCACCTGAATAGTAGCTAAAGCATTATCTGAAGTGTGTTTTCCTTCTTGTTTTGGTCTTGCTCAGATGTCAGGGAAATCTCGGAATAAAGTAAATGATGAAACCAATTCCTTTAGGATCACTCTTGCTGGTTACTCATGGGCCTTATCGCATTGAACTTTCAGCAAGTTTTACATATAGCATTAGCACTTTTCTGTGAGTTCTCTAACAAATGGACGTTCAATTAGCATTTCATTGTCAGTTTGAGCTCAGTCTTATGTAACACAATCCTTTTGACATTTTATCATCAGTAACAGGAGCACAATGTAAAATAGAAAGCATCAGCTAAAAATTAAAACAACTGAACTCATGGAGATATCAAGTAGAATGATGGCTATCAGAAGTGGGAAGGGTAGTGGGGAGGAGGGATTGGGGTTAATGTATACAAAAATATAGTTAGATAGAACAAATGACATCTAGTATTTTATAGCACAACAGGGTGATTACAGTCAACAACAGTTTATTGTACATTTGAAAATAACTTAAAAATACAATTGAAATGTTTGTAACACAAAGATTAATTATAAGTGCTTGAGGTGATGGATACCCCATTTACTTTGATGTGATTTTTATACTTTGTATGCCTGTATCAAAATATTTCAGGTATTCCATAAATATATACACCTATTATGTACCCATAGGAAAAATAAAAAACAAAACAAACCATGTTGGGAATAGACTTTAATAGAAATTTCTATGCAACTGTTTCCATATACACATTGGGATCAAATTGTATACAAATTGTAGCAAATTGTATACTTAATTTTTACTCCCATTTAGTATCTGTTTTCCTATACTCACCCAAACCCTGGGGTATTAGCATTTATAAATTCTTTACTAATTTAACAGTCTCTGTCTCCAAATGATATATCACTTTAATTTGTGCTTTTTGGATTACTAACATTTTTTAAATTGTTTAACAACATGGCTCATGCCTGCAATCCCAACATTTTGAGAGGCCTAGGAGGGAGGATTGCTTGAGGCCAGGGACTTGAGGCCAGCCTGGGCAACATAGTGAGACCCTATCTCTACAAAAAATTAAAAAATAGCTGGGCATGGTGGAATGGACCTGTAGTTCTAGCAACTCAGGAGACTGGGGCAGGGGGATCACTTGAGCCCAGGAGTTCAAGGCTGTAGTGAGCTATGCCTATGCACTGCACTCCAGCCTGGGCAACAGAGCAAGACCCTGTCTCTTAAAAAAAAGTGAATCTCAACGCAGATAATGTCAAGATTTGCACTCAGGTACTGAAAACTGACTGAAGAAGAGGCTACTTTAGATATGGCTGTAAAGCAGCTTATGTGAAAACATCTCAGGGTTTTGGTTGACAGTCAGTTCAATATAAGCCAACAGTGTGATATGGTCACCAATAAAGCTAATTTAAATTTAAGAGGGCATTAATAAAAGTTCAGCATCTTGTACAAAAGAGGCGACAGTCTTCCTTTATTTCTCTTAAATTAGCCTGCAGCTGGGACATAGCCCACACAAGCTGTGGGTCCAGACCATTAATTGTGGCTCAAACACTTGAATGTATATCCGGACAGAAGAGCAGTCTCAAGAAGAAGAGGAAATGTAACCTATGAAGCGTGGCTGAATTATCTAAGAAGAAAAGAAGACTGAGGGGACTATGACCTCTGTTTTCAGAGCTTGGAGTAGTCATAGGGCAGAGCAAGTAGGTACATTTTGGGTGGTGACTGGGTGCAAAGCGGGATACAAGGGTAAATACCAAGGGAAGAAAAATCTCAGCTCAGCACAAAGAATCCTATTCTAAAAGGGATCTTGGAAAGGTCAGCCTGGAGTAATAGTGAGTTTCTCATCATCAGAGTTATTTCATCAGTAGCTGGATGACTACTCAGCAGGACTTTTTTCAGAAGTTCAAATAAGGGACAGAGGCTTACACTAGATGCTTTTAACCTCCATCTCAGTCTTGATGTTCTAGGTCTCCATAAATGCTACTGCTCCTGATCAAATGACTCAGAGCCATAGGTCCAACAGCTTTGTTGGAGAAGGAGAAAACTTGTAAAGCTGTGTTTCTCAAATTTAAAATGCATGCTAAATACTTGTTAAAAAGGAGGTTATGATTCAGTAGGTCTGGAATGGAGCCTGAGATTCTGTATTTGTATCAAATTCTAAGTGAAGGTAATGAGTTGTTAGCATGAATTTTTTTTTATTGCATTTTAGGTTTTGGGGTACATGTGAAGAACATGCAAGATTGTTGCATAGGCACACACATGACAGTGTGATTTGCTGCCTTCTTCCCCATCACCTATATCTGGCATTTCTCCCCATACTATCTCTCCCCAACTCCCCACTCCCCACTGTCCCTCCCCTATTTCCCCCCGACAGACCCCAGTGTGGGATGCTCCCCCTCCCTGTGTCCATGTGTTCTCATTGTTCAACACCCACCTATGAGTGAGAACATGCGGTATTTAATTTTCTGTTCTTGTGTCAGTTTGCTGAGAATGATGGTTTCCAGGTTCATCCATGTCCCTTACAAAGGACACGAACTCATCATTTTTGATGGTTGCATAATATTCCATGGTGTATATATGCCACATTTTCCCTGTCCAGTCTATCATCGATGTGCATTTGGGTTGGTTCCAGGTCTTTGCTATTGTGAACAGTGCTGCAATGAACATTCGTGTGCATGTGTCCTTATAGTAGAACGATTTCTAATCCTTTGGATATATACCCAGTAATGGGATTGCTGGGTCGAGCGGTATTTCTGTCTTTAGGTCTTTAAGGAATTGCCACCCTGTCTTCCACAATGGCTAAACTAATTTACGTTCCCACCAACAGTGTATAAGCCTTCCTTTTTCTCCTTAACCTTGCCAGCATCTGTTATTTTTTAGACTTTTTAATAGTACCCATTCCGACTGGTATAAGATAGTATCTCATTGATTTTGATTTGCATTTCTGTAATGGTCAGTGATGTTGAGCTTGTTGGCTGTATGTATGTCTTCTGAGAAGTGTGTTCATGTCCTTTGCCCACTTTTTAATGCGATTGTTTGGTTTTTTGCTTGTAAATCTGCTTAAGTTCGTTATAGATGCTGGATATTAGAATTTTGTCAGATGCATAGTTTGCAAAAATTTTCTTCCATGCTGTATGTTGTCTGTTTACTCTGTTGACCGTTTTTTTTCTGCGAAGAAGCTCTTTAGTTTAATTAGATCCCATTTGTCAACTTTTGCTTTTCTTACAATTACTTTTGGCATCTTCTTTATGAAATCTTTGCCTGTATCTATGTCCTGAATGATATAGCCTGGGTTGTCTTCCAGAGTTTTCATAGTTTTGGGTTTTACATTTAAGTCTTTAATCCATTTTGAGTTAATTTATATTTATTGGTGTAAGGAAGGGGTCCAGTTTCAATCTTCTGGATATGGCTAGCCAGTTATCAAAGCACCGTTTATTGAATAGGAAATCATTTCTGTATTGATTTTGTCAGATTTGTCAAAGATCAGATGGTTGTAGGTGTGTGGTTTTATTTCTGGGTTGTCTATTCTGCTCCATTGGTCTATGTGTCTATTTTCGTGCCAGTAACATGCTGTTTTGGTTATTGTAGCCCTGTAGTATACTTTGAAGCCGGGTAGCGTGATACTTCCAGTTTTGTTCTTTTTGCTTAGGATTGCCTTGGGTATTTGGGTTCTTTTTTGGTTCCATAAGAATTTTAAAATAGTTTTTTTCTAGTTCTGTGAAGAATCTCAATGGTAGTTTAATAGGAATAGCATTGAATCTATAAATGGCTTTGGGCAGTATGGTCTAAGATACTGATTCTTTCTATCCATGAGCAAGGAATGTTTTTCCATTTGTTTGTGTCACCTCTGATTTCTTTGAGCAGTGGTTTGTAGGTCTCCTTGTAGAGATCTTTCATCTCCCTTGTTAGCTGTATTTCTAGATATTTTATTCTTCTTGTGGCCATTGTGAATGGGAGATAGTTTCCTGATTTGGCTCTCTGGCTTGACTGTTGTTGGTAAAAATATGGGCTTTTGATACATGCCCTGGTCTCTCCTTACCTAGGGCTCATTTTACTGCTTCAAACTGTTTTCTATCTCTTCCTCAAATGTTTGAGTGGTAGTGGACTAGATGGGATAACCTATGGAGAATTAATTTGGAGAGACCTTACTATTTTTGGTTGGAGTTTCAGGTCACTCAGAGGTGTTTCTGCCATCCTGCCCCCTCCTTTTTTTTTACAGCTCTGAAGACCACCTGCACTCTCACTCTGGGTAATGAGTGGCTGAAAGATGTGTTGAATGCAGCAAGGTGAAATATCTACAGTTGAAAAATCTCAGACCACTGGAGCCAAGTATATCAACCTTCCACACCATTCACCCTGGCTGGCCTCACACTCAGCTACATATGGAGGCAGAACCCTGACATCACACACACACACACACACACACACACACACACACACACACACACTTGCCCAGCCAGATTCCTTTGGATATTGATATAAATCAACAGAAGAAATCTTTCCTTTTGGACTTGCCTGATGCTCAACTCTGTATAAGGATCAATGGGGAACTTCAAACCTCACTTTTGTCACACTGACCTTTAAGCATGGTTGGAAAATCCTTTGAGATAATAGATGAGACAACATCTCAAAAACTGGGATATGAGATGGAAAGACATGTGAGCAGCAAAATCCTCGTGCATATTAAGTGCTTGAGTAAGGTTTTTTCAAACCAAAAAGAACCGAGAACTGGTTTCTCTGGCCAGTTTTTTGTGAAGTACTTGGTAATGATGCTTTATTTCTGTCCTGCCACCTTCTGAGTATAACTCCAGCTGAGGTTCAAGCCAACATTTAAGTTAATTCCTCCACAGTGATATTGTCCAGCTGTTAAATCACCTCCAGTCTTAGAGTCCTTCAAATTCTCAAGACATTGTGAAACAGAGACAAGCCATCTCCACTTTACCCTATTCCAATTCTTTGCCCACAGAAACCATGAACATGATAAAATGGTTGCTTTATATCTTTCTAGTTTTGAGGTGCTTTGTTAAGCGGCAATAGATAACTACCTTCTCCACTAACCTGAGGGCTCCTTGTATTCAGTGACTGTCAACTCTGTAACTTTGGTGCCTAGTGAAAGGCCTGGCATGCATTCATAGTTGGTAATGTTTGATGAACTAATTTGGCTTGAAATGGTGTTGAATGGATAAATAAATGAATGAGATAATGAATGAAGAAAACCATACCAAGGGGAGAGGCGAGCAGCAGAGCATAAGCAACGCTCGTGATAGGGAGAGGCAGGACATATGAGAGATACTTGGAAGTGCCCAATCTCCCAGGGAAAGACAGGTCTGAGAAGTAGAGGAAGGATCAGACTGCCACAATAATTAAGTGGTGCTGAATTAGGTTTGGGCAAGCACTTATGACGGGTGAGAGTAATAAGGTTGCATTGAGTATCCTACTAGAACCAGCAAACTTCAGGCCAAAATATTCTGCAAGGGCTGAAACGTCTCTGTGTAGAGGTGGGGCAAGAGTCTGGTCCTTAGTTACTGAGACTTACACTGAGACTCTGATGGAAACTCATCTGGGGTACCAGACAGGGCTCAGGGAACAAAACAAATTCAAAGAGAGGCTCGTATTATCTCAATGAGATGCTAATAGAAATTGTGTGCTGCCTCTTACACAACTGTGCTCTTCTTGTTATACAAAGATGATATTATATATGATTCTACCTCTGTGTCTTTCATCATGATTCCCCCAATCCAACCCCACTGCCACTGTTGTTGTTCAGATTTTTATCTTCCCTCACCTAGCCTATTGTTATAGGAACTGCATTTTCCTAATTGAAAATCAAATCTACCCGTCCGCAGAATCCGCATGGAGGCTAACACTTGAACTGAAAAAAAGACAAAATATAAAAAATTAGGATTGCTCTGGAAAATTCAGACTAAATGAGGACATTCAATGTTTATATATATATCCTTAGCCAACACAGTATCCACCTTTCTTTCATTTATTTATTTGAATATTCACTTATTCATTTCTTCAACATAAATTTATTGATCATCTATTAACTTTCATGAACTGTGATAGGAACTGGATGAGAAAGAATGAAGAAACAAAAAAGAAAAAAGTTGTAGGCTCTAAGGAACTGATAATTTCTCAGTGAGCATAGACATTTAAACAAATGGTCTTTATTCACATTTTAGTCTTGGTGAGTTATTCAAGTGCAGATAACCAATAGATATTTGGAAATAGAGAAAAGACTCTGGAGTAATACAGGACTAAAGGAAGAGAAGTGGGATTCTTTGAAAAGAAGTAAAAATTAATACTGTAGGAATAATGGGAAGGCCAAGAAGAGAGTTTAGAGAAAAGACAGGGGCCAAGAAGAGAACTTTGAAGTGTGCCCACATTTTCGAAAAGGAAATGAACTAGTAAAAGATAAAAGGTGCAGTCAGGAAAATCGGTGAATAAGGAGAGGGAAATGAACATTTATTGAGAATCTATCATATACTTGGGATTTTGTTCTTTAAAAAAAAAATAACCCTATGAGACAGGGCTTTATCTGCCCCATTTTAGACATGAGGAAACTGACATTCAGAGAGCCTAAGTGACTTGCCTGACATTACAGAATAAAGAGTAGGGATTTAATACTCCTCTGTCTATTCTTAGAACTTATCTCGCTTTTAGCCTGCTGTTAGAAGGAAGCTCACCTTTCTGGGTTCAAGACCTTGATATGATATCCCAAAAACTCCATTAATTTGCTATCATACTCATTTCATTCTCTCTGGCTTCCTTGGCCCAAGCACTAAGAGGATTATGAGTCAGGCATACTTATCCATATGTTAGTGAAATAACAGATTTAGGACCTAAATTGTATCCGGGGACCATAGGATCTAATTTTGTCTTTGAAAATGACCCTAGAAACCATCTTTCAGATCACTACACATATAATTGTGTGTGTGTGTGTGTGTGTGTGTGTGTGTGCGTCTACATTTGTTTATGGTGGGAGAAGTCAAGGAAGTCACCAAGATGGTCACCTGCACCAGACAAACATGGAAATCTGGAAGAAGAAAGACAGAAACAAGAGAAATGTGCTAGAATAAGGGATCTACAGACATACAAGTGTTTCCCTACCCAGAAGGCTTAGGGAAGAAGCAAGAATGTTGAACAGCATTTGGTGTCATGGAAGGAGCATTCAATTCGGAATCAGAATTCAAATGTTCATATCCTCTCTGTAATAAACTAGTGAACTGGGGTATATCTTGTCACTACCCTGACCTTCAGTTTTCTCCCTATAAAATGGGGGCAAGACAATTGATCTCCAGGGTTCCACATAAGGAAGACCCTGTTTAAAAATCTTGCTCACATTTGTATGGGTTCCAGGTTCAGGGACCATAGTGAATTTTCAGCTTGTCTGGAATACCTCAGCCCCTGATGCTCCTGTTAAACTGTGGTGAGAATTTGGCTTAGATTTGCCTAAAAAACAAGAACATATTTGTCAGTTTAGACCCTTGCATAGTATCTGGAAGCCCTAATCCTTTCTACACCTGCTCTCCCAAACAGTTCCATTTCTACTTCAAACCGATGTCTTAACATCAAGGCCTGGTAGGATCTGGTGTCCAGCTGCTTTTCCTCTGTTCGATTCTGCCTCAATGCCCTCTAATCTCAGAGCTTCTGAAAGATGGCCTTTCAACTTCCACAAAGAAAACTACTGTCTGGAAATTTATTGTGTCTGTTTTCTTTTCTTTTCTTCTTTCTTTACCCTTTGGCAGCAGTAGGGAAGAAGGGGAAGAGTCAAATGGAGGGAGTGGGGAAAATTTTCTCTGGATAGTTATGAATTGCTTAGAGATCTCAAAGAAGCTCATTGGTTATTATGCTTGTTGCTAAGGCAAATGTTCCAGGCTATGAAAGGACTTATGCAAAAGTATACATGTTTGAGATTAAGACTAAAAAACAAATGATGTCAGATGGGGGCCTGTTTATTCTCTAAAGTGAAGAGTAATCACTTGTTAGCTAATGCAAGGCATAATGCCTTGATGACAGAGAATGTATTCAATTCTCAACAAATATCTTATGAGTTTAGGCCCAGGTCTAGCTCCAGATCATGGGCCAGTCACTTTTCCTCTTTGGGTCTCAGTCTTCTCATTTATACAATGAGATCTGAATCTTCCTTAGTGTTCCTTTTCAAACAAACATACCAGAGACATATGTCAGATCTCTACTGTTAGAAGTCTCAGACACAATGAAGACTGTTGACAGTTTTGAGATATGAGATGTAGAGGAGTTAAAAGAACACGGAAATTTAAGTACTTGGTTGTAGTTCTTGCAATAGAAACTGGGTGACACTTCAATTGCTACAAAGAGAATAAAATACCAACAAATGCAGCTAACAAGGGATGTGAAGGACCTTTTTATGAAATACAAACCACTGCTCAAGGAAATAAGAGAGGACACAAACAAATGAAAAAACATTCCATCCTTGGGGATAGGAGGAATCAATATGGAGACAGTGGCCATACTGCCCAAAGTAATTCATAGATTCAGTGTCATTCCCATGAAACTCCCATTGACATTCTTCACAGAATTAGAAAAATCTACTTTAAAATTCATGTAGAACCAAAAAAGTGCCTGTATAGCCAAGATAATCCTCAGCAAAAAGAACAAAGCTGGAAACATCATGCTACCTGACTTCAAACTATGCTACAAGGCTACAGTAACCAAAACAGCATGGTACTGGTACCAAAACAGACACATAGACCAATGGAACAGAATAGAGATCTCAGAAATAAGACCACACATCTACAACCATCTGATCTTCAATGAACCTGACAAAAATAAGCAATGGAAAAAGGATTCCCTATTTAATAAATGGTGCTGGGAAAACTGACTAACTATATGTAGAAAATTGAAACTGGACCCCTTCTTTACACCTTATACAAAAATTAACTCAAGATGGATTAAAGACTTGACTTAAATGTAAAAGCCAAAACCATAAAAACCACAGAAGAAAATGTAGGCAATACCATTCAGGACATAAGCATGGGCAAAGGCTTCATGATGAAAACACCAAAAGCAGTATCAACAAAAGCCAAAATTGACAAATGGGATCTAATTAAACTAAAGAGCTTCTGCACAGCAAAAGAAACTATCATCAGAGTGAATGGGTAACCTACAAAATGGGAGAAAATTTTTGCAATCTACCCATTTGACAAAGGTCTAATATCCAGAATTTACAAGGAACTTAAATAAATTTAAAAGAATCAAAAAAGAGCCTGCATGGCCAAGACAATCCTAAGGAAAAAAAAAAAAAAGCTGGAGGAATCACACTACCTGACTTCAAACTATACTACAAGGCTACAGTAATCAAAACAGCATGGTACTGGTACCAAAACAGAGATATAAACCAATGGAACAGAACAGAGGCCTCAGAAACAATGCCACACACCATCTGATCCTTGACAAACCTGAGAAAAAGAAGCAATGGGGAAAAGACTCCCTATTTTATAAATGGTGTTGGGAAAACTGGCTAGTCATATGCAGAGAGCTGAAACTGGATCCCTTCCTGACACCTTATACAAAAATTAACTCCAGATCGATTAAAGATTTAAACGTAAGACTTAACACCATAAAAACCCTAGAAGAAAACCTAGGCAATACCATTCAGGACATAGGCATGGACAAGGACTTCATGACTAAAACACCAAAAGCAATGGCAGCAAAAGCCAAAATAGACAAATGGTATCTAATTGGACTAATGTCCAGAATCTACAAAGAACTTAAACAAATTTATAAGAAAAAAACAAACAACCCTATCAAAAAGTAGCTGAAGGATATGAACAGACACTTTTCAAAAGAAGACATTTGTGCAGCCAACAAATATATGAAAAAAAGCTCATCATCACTGGTCATTAGAGAAATGCAAATCAAAACCACATTGAGATACCATCTCATGCCAGTTGGAATGGTGATCATTAAAAAATCAGGAGACAACAGATTCCAGAGAGGATGTGGAGAAATAGGAACGCTTTTACACTGTTGGTGCGAGTGTAAATTAGTTCAACCATTGTGAAAGACAGTGTGGTGATTCCTCCAGGATCTAGAACTAGAAATATCATTTGACCCAGCAATCCCATTACTGGGTATATACCCAAAGGATTATAAATCATTCTATCATAAAGACACATGCATATGTCTGTTTATTGAGGCACTGTTCACAATAGCAAAGACTTGGAACCAACCCAAATACCCATCAGTGATAGACTGGATAAAGCAAATGTGGCACATATATACCATGGAATACTATGCAGCCATAAAATAGGATGAGTTCATGTCCTTTGCAGGGACATGGTTGATGCTGGAAACCATCATTCTCAGCAAACTGACACAAGACAGAAAACCAAACACCAATGTTCTCACTCATAAGTGGGAGTTGAACAATGAGAACACATGGACACAGGGAGGGGAACATCATACACCGGGGCCTGTCAGGGTATGGGGAGCTATGAAAGGGATAGCAGGGGGTGGGGGGGATTGGGGATGGCTAACATTAGGAGAAATATCTAATGTAGACGACGGGGAGATGGATGTAGCAAACCACCCTGGCACGTGTATATCTATGTAACAAACCTGCATTTTCTGCACATGTACCCCAGAACTTAAAGTATAATAAATAAATTAACAAAAATTAAAAATAAAACAACAGCTAGGTGTGATGGGCATGTGCCTGTAGGCCTAGCTTTTCAGGAGGCTGAGGCAGGAGGCTCGCTTGTGTCAAGAAGGTGCAGTGAGCCATCATAGCGCCATTGTACTTTAGCCTGGGCAACAGAGGAACTCCCTCTCAAGGACGGATGGAAGGAAGGAAGGAAGGAAGAAAAGGAAGGAAGGAAATTGCCACCACCACTCTGATTAGTCAGAACCCATCAACATTGAGGCAAGCCCCTCCACCAGCAAAAGATTAACTTGCTGAAGGCTCAGATGATTAGCATTTTTCAGCAATAGAGCAATTTTAAATTAAGGTAGATGTATATTTTAAAAAACAAAATGCTATTGCACACTTAATAGACTATAATGTAAATATAGCTTTTTTTTTCTTTTCTTTGTTTTTGAGATGGAGTCTCGCTCTGTCGCCAGGCTGGAGTGCAGTGGCACAATCTCGGCTCACTGCAACCTCCACCTCCTAGGTTCAAGTGATTCTCCTGCCTCAGCCTCCTGGGTAGCTGGGATGGGATAGGCGTGCAACACCACTCCCAGCTAATTTTTTGTATTTACTAAAAATACAAAAAAGACGGGTTTCACCATGTTGGCCAGGATGGTCTCGATCTCTTGACCTTGTGATCCGCCCGCCTTGGCTTCCCAAAGTGCTGGGATTACAGGTATGAGCCACTGTGCCAGGCCGTAAATATAACTTGTATGTTAACTGGGAAACAAAAAAAATTGTGAGTCACTTTATTGCAATATTGTTTTATGGCGGTGGTCTGGAACCAAACCTAGAGTATTTCTGAAGTATGCCTGTATCTCCAGTTCTAATCTATTATCACATGGATCATTCTAGACTTCTTTCTTGTCTGTAACTTTCCATTCCAAGAGTAAAAAATCTGGGAATCTCCTACTTTTCACCTCAGAAAGTTACAAATGTAAAAGGAGAAATAAGTTTGTTTTGAGAGGAAATCACTTATCCAAATAACCATGTTATTCTGTTTTGTTCATAAGATTAAAGGCTCTATTAATAAAGAACTTTAAAGCAAAACCAAATTCACCCAGATTTAAAGTGAGCTAAAGCTTTGCTTACAACACTTTTCAGGTTATGTCACACAAAGAAAATCAGTACTGTTTGTACAGTCCACTGAGATAAAACGGACAAGGTTGCTCATTGGTGGAGGTGATGGCTCAAGGGACTTGGGAACCTGTCTGGAATGCTGAGAGGCCAATACCTCCACTAACATGCAGCTATTCACATCATCAGCAAAGTGCTGAACTAAAGCAACAAGGCTCTAACAACTCCAGGGATTTCTGGAATTGCATATCATATACTATTTCTAAACTGTAAAAAGTAACATAAGGTCTGAGGTTAAAAAGAAAAAAGTATCACAATACGTATCAATTGCTAAGCAATGTAAAGGGTTTACTTTTGCAGTGGTCTGGAACTAAACCCACAATACCTTTTAAGTAGCCTATATACTAAAAATCATCAGATTTCCTCTTTAAATGGATGTGAATTATAACTCAATAAAGCTGTTACAAAAAAAAAAAAAGAAAAAAATAAATAACCTCATCAAAAAGTGGGCAAAGGACATGAACAGACACTTCTCAGATGAAGATATTTATGCAGCCAACAAACATATGTAAAAAAGCTCGACATCACTGATCATTAGAGAAATGCAGATCAGAACCTCAACAAGATACCATCTCACGCCAGTCAGAATTATGGAATCATGATTATTAAAAAGTCAAGAAACAACAGATGCTAGTGAGGCTGTGGAGAAATAGGAATGCTTTTACACTGTTGTTAAGAATGTAAATTATTTCAACCATTGTGGAAGACAGTGTGACAATTCCTCAAGGATTTCAAACCAGAAATACCATTTGGCTCAACAATCCCATTACTGAGTATATACCCAAAGGAACAGAAATCATTCTATTTTAAAGATACAGGCACATATAAGTTTATTGCAGCACTATTCACAATAGCAAAGACACGGAATCAACCCAAATGCCCGTCAATGGTAGCCTGGATAAAGAAAATGGGGTATATATATAATATGAAATACTATGCAGCCATTAAAAAAAACACATGAGATAATGTCCTTTGCAGGGACATGGATGAAGCTGAAATCCATCATCCTCAGCAAACTCACACAGGAAAAGAAAACCAAACACCGCATGTTCTCACTCATAAGTGGGAGCTGAACAATGAGAACACATGCACACAGGGAGGGAAACAACACACACTGGGGCCTGTTGGGAGGGTGAGGGAGAGAGAGCATCAGCTAATACATGCTGGGCTTAATACTTAGGTGATGGGTTGATAGATGTAGCAAACCACCATGCACATGTTTACCTATGTAACAAACCTGCACGTTCTGCACATGTATCCCGAATTTAAAATATAATACATTTTTTTTTTTAAAAAAGAAAAACTGGGTGACTGAAGAAAAAAAAAACACTTTATTTCTCATAGTTTTCTTTTCTTCATTTGTAGAACAAAGACTAGATAATCCTAAAGTCTCTTCCAGCCCAGAATCTCTACAAATGCATAAACTTCCAATAACAAAGGCCCTGTTTCAGGTGACATGGGGGCATAATTAAATAAGACACAATTGTTGCTCCCAAGCAACTTCACATCTATTAGGGAAAATAGTCATGTATTGTAATTGCCCCTCTTATCTCCTCTGGAATCCTTGGCCCAATTTACAAATCCTTGGCCCACTCTCCAATTCAAAAATCCCTTATAACGCCACATATTCTACTGGATTGAGTCAATACTTATTGACATGCTAAGTATTTGACAGAGCGATTACCTGAAGGTACACTCTCTGTCTTCTTATA
Source organism: Ateles fusciceps (assembly GCA_036589455.1). Classification (NCBI taxonomy): domain Eukaryota; kingdom Metazoa; phylum Chordata; class Mammalia; order Primates; family Atelidae; genus Ateles; species Ateles fusciceps. Next base: position 442,871 of record JAZHEH010002388.1, read on the forward strand.
TTAACTCTCTTTTTTTTGGCATTCCAGTATGGCTCCAATCTAGCTTCTTCAATCCTTCGATGTGCCTTTGTTATTACATAACATGTGCACAACCAATGTGATGTGATATATCTGTCATTCTCTAGTTTGACACTTAGACCCTGGAGAACCAGAATTAAGTCTTGGCCATTTATGAGCCCTTCACATGGGAATTGATATAAAATAAACAACCAATATATGTTAAGCAAAATAATAAATAAGTAAATAAATGAAACAAGTCTAACATAAGGTAGAAAGTGATCAATGCCATAAGTGAAAGGCATAGATAAGGCACAGAAGACTCTCAAGCATCTGATAATTTGTGACTAGTGGAATTAGGAAAGCTTCTATGGAAACAATGTTGTGTGACAAAGTCATTAAAAATAATCAGGGTTTCATCTCATGGAAAATTCCAGTGGAGGGAGCTAAGTCAAGTGAATAAGAACTATGCAAGGTGATATGTTCAGAGACTGGGGAACAGTCCAGCCTGGCGGCTCCAGGGAGGTTGATGAAAGGACAAAGGGGGAAACTGGTAAAGTTTGTTGGGACCAGGTTATAATAAACCTTTAGAACCAGTCTGAAGGTTTTGAATTTTCTTTAGTAGGCAATGAAGTGCACCAGGTGGCTTCTGAGCTGGCAAACACTGTCATCCCAGGTGTGCTTGATGGAAAGGAGTAAAAAGTGGTGCCCAGGAGGGTCTCAGAGTTTGTGTAGCGACACAAGACATCCTGACAGGCAAGCAGACTCCAGACTCTGCTGTGAGATGGAAGGAGTATGACACTCCAGCATGCTTATGAGAACTCAAACACATTGTAACTTAGTGATAGATGCTAACAATCTAATGAAGAGCAGCCTTATTCTAACAAATAATGAATCGCTCTTACCATTTATGAATGCTAGGCAGCTGTGGCTCATATACATATGTCAGTCATCTGGGATGTGACATACCAAATCTAACAGTGGACTCACAGTTCCAACTGAGCACCATCAGGACTGGCTCCTGTGTGACCTGGCCCATCCGGTTGTGGGTGGTTCCCTTTGCTACTGGGGAACATTTCCCTGGGTAACATTGCCCTCTAGTGGTTTTTGTTTCCTACTACAACCAGAAGTATACTTACCCCACCTTAACTTTCCCTTTCTCAGTTTTCTTTTCCGTCTCTCTTTGTTTCCTGTTTCATCTCTACCTTCTCATCTTTCTCCCTCCCTTATTCCATGGTGGAGTAGAGGGAGTGAAGCAGACAGGCCTAGAGAGAATTAGCCCAATGTCACAGATAAGGAAACTGAGGCTTAGAAATGTGAAGTTAATTTGCTCTGCATATTCAGCTACAAAGCCTCTTAACTACAAAGTGACTGGATTTGAATTCAAACCATATGTCTTAACTTGGAATTCTGGTTTTTTCCAATTCACTTTCCTCCCTCCTTCCTTTCTGCTCTCCTTTCTTCTATCTCTCCCTTTTCATTCACCCTCCCTTCCGTAAATACCAGTTGACCATTCTTTGCCAGGAATAGTGTTAAGACATAAAAATAAATAGATACTGTCTTAGAGGGATCACCCACTCTCTTATGACAGACAGACAAAAATAATTATAACCCAATGTGATTATATTGTTTATAGAGTGATGTTGGATGTGCTGGATCATCAAGGATATAAGGGTAATTGACTTGTCAGAGAAAAGGGAGAAGGGGAAGATGATTTCAGGTCAAGGGACCAGTCAGCACTAAGGTATAGGTCTGGGGAAAAAAATAAGGCATTTTCAGAAAAAGAGTAACGGGATGAAAGAGTTGGGGGAGTGCGGCCTGGAGACAGACTGTGGCAGCCTTTGTGTGCCAGGCAGAGTACTCTGGACTTAAACCTCTTTCTCTCTTTTGCACAATTTCTGAAGCTTATAAGTAAATACATTTTCTAGGCTATTGCCACACACCCCCACACACTAAGTTGTTTAGTTTATTTGTTAAGCATGCCAAAAAATAACAAAGTATAATGTGAGCCCAGGATCCAATGCGAACCAAACCCTGGTTTCCTGCCTTCTAGGCCTTCGGATGATAAAAATGAGGAGAGGGGAAATATGCAGAAATTAACTGAAAAATAATGGAACAGATTCCAGACATCTGGATCAGCCTCAAACAAATCAATATGCAAAGTATGTCCTGTTTGCTCTGGCTTTCTCTTTACCTACCGACCTAGAGATTGGGTGGGAAGCAAATGTTTGTTTATCAAAGTATATTTATCCGCTGACCTCGAGATGGTTGTTGTTCCATTAAAAACATGCAGGTCACAATACTTTGACCTCAAACCACACAGGAATTCTCATAATACTTCCAAATAGTGCTCCTTCTTCCCCACATCTTATTTGGGTGAGTGTGTTAATAATTATCAACCTTCTAACTTCACTTCCTCTCATGTATAAGGCTTCCCGTGAACAACGCCCTTTCACAAACACTGGGTTTTTCAGCAACCCTAGGAGAGAAGTAAAGAGGTGAATTCAGGTCCTCATTTTTCAGAAGAGAAAACAAAGGTTAGGAGATGACCTTGCCCCCAACTAGGGGAAAGAGACACAGCAATATTCCAAGTTCAGTGCTTTTGCTACTCCTCCAGATCCTGTTAGGAAATGTGTTTAAAGAAGCACTAAAGCCACAGGCTTAGTGAAGGCTCCTTGACAACACTTTCATTAACATACCTCATGATTAATTTCCATTTCCTGCACATTTTCTCCAGACTCAGGGTCCCGAGACCTAGAGTAGTCACACTGAGCTATCGCTCTCGTCAGTGTGACATGTTTCCATTCTGAGCCAAATTTTCAATAAAGGTTCTTCGTTTTTTCTTTCAGACAGTGTCTCAGTCCCTCACCTAGGTTGGAATGCAGTGGTGTGATCTCGGCTCACTGCAACCTCTGCCTCCTAGGTTTGAGCAATTCTCCTGCTTCCGCCTCCCAAGTAGCTGGGACTACAGACATGCACCACCATGCCTGGCTAATTTTGGTATTTTTAGTAGAGACAGGGTTTTGCCATGTTAGCCAGAATGGTCTCGAACACCTGACCTCAAGTGATCTTCCTGCCTCAGCCTCCCAAAGTGTTGGGCTTACAGGCTTAAGCCACTGCATCCAGCCAAAGGTCATTCTTACTCTACAAAATAGGGTTCTTTGGGAATAGAAATAACCCTTGGAAATGCATGGCAAGTTGAACAGCATTTATGCTTATGGATTCAGGAACTGGAAATATACCAAATAATAATTAATGTAGTTTTTCTTACCAGATAAAACAGCCCTTGCGGCTTCTACCTTTAGCTGCTTTTCTGTGATAACTGACTTTCTCTTTGTTTGTCTGATGTCAGGGGATGAGCCTCAATTATATATATTTTAACAGATGAGGAAACTGAGGCCCACAGAGGTTAAATTACTTGCACAGGATCATATGGTCTGTAAGTGGCAGATCTGAACCCAGACAGTCTGATTTTAGAGCCCGTATACTAAAGTGCCATCCATTTTATCTTGCTTTTAATTTCAGCATTCAGGGCCTTTCACTCCTTACACCTTGCCCCAGTCAGTTACCCTAGGGAACTAGATTTATTCCATTCCTTATACCTTTGCTTAAGCTGCAACCCCACCCTACTCCCATTCTTTTTCTACTTCTCTGCACCTTTACAGCTATTTGGAGGTTTAATTCTGAGTTCTCCACAATGTCTTTTCTATATACTCCAGAACACCTGACAGTTTGATCATGGTTAGCATGGAACATTAGAATGCCTTTTCATTTTCTCTTGTTATTCAGGGATAAATATCTTTTCAATTATATTTTCACTGTTTCAAGAGCAGAGGGACTTCTTTGGTGGCACTCACATAGCTTTAATGCAATACCTAGGCACATATTTCTAATGAATCCATTTTCCAAATGTAAATAAATACTGGTTTGACAACAGGTCAGATGACCTGAATCTGGAATACATGGTCCCAATCCACCAGGTGGACTTTGGCTTGTGTAACAAACACTGACTCAATTAAATATTTATTTGCCTTATCAGTTAACCACCTCAAGCTTACCAGAATGTTATCAGCATATTGAACTACAGTATTAAGTACCTACTACGTGCCAAGCACTGTACTGGGCATTATTAACAATCCTTTTAATCAAACCCTCACACCATCCCTGAGAATGAATTCCCACTTACAAAATTAGATAGCTCTTATGACTTGCATGAAAAAGCATTGTTACATGTCAGGACACTTTCCATGGGAAAGGCTCTCACCAGGGTTAATCTTTGATGGGAGTTCTCTAAAGCAGAAGAGTTGAATTCTCTTAGTATGGAAGGGCAAGAGTTCTATGCTTATCTCCTTCTAAACAGTTGCAGGCTAAGTTGGTGCCTTATTATAAATTAGGACTAAGGTTGAAAGAGGACTGTCAGCAGAATCTTTAAACTAGTAAAAGGGCCTGAGGTTTTTTTTGTGTGTGTGCTTTAGAGAGAGAGGGGATAAAGAGAAGGATAGATAGAAAGGTGTAATTTAACTTATTTAAAAGACTCTTTTAAAGGAAAACATCTAGGAATCATATCTAGACAGATAGGTAAATGATAGGTAGATGATAGAAATATTTTAATGGATCACATTATATGTTCTGATGAGTGGCTAAGTGTGGCATAACTGTAAGAGATATTATGCAGACATTAAAAGTCATGGTTTCAAAGAATATTTAGAAACATGGGGAAATGTCCATTTTTATGGTGTTAAGTGATAAAGGAGAACACAAAATAGTATGAAAAGTGTGATCTCAATTAGGATGAAACGAAATACACACACACACTCAGAAAAAGGTCTAAAAGGAAAATCATCAAAAATATTAACTGTGATTGCCTCTGGGATATAGGATTATGATGCCTTGTTTTCCTTTACATATATTTTGTTCCCTATCCTTTCAAAGTTTTTCTGCTCCCAGCAAGCTTTAATTCTGTAATAGCAAGGGAAAAGAAAATTATTTTTTTAAAAAAGAAAGGTTTGTGTGACGTTTGCCTGGGAGTAAGGGTAGAAAAATACCAATGGTGAATAAAGAAAATAGGATGGTTCCTGGGGCTAGGAAACAGGGAACTGAAAGAGAAGGATTAGGGTAGAGTAGCTCACTGAAAGCTAGAAGTAGCTATTTAGAAGACTCGGGGCTTCTTTGTTGCTTTTCAAGAAATTTAGAATCTGTAATGGGTGTATTGGAAATTATTTTCTGTGTTGGTGTGTTCTGTTAACAGTGGGGTTGAGGACAGAGGGAACGGGTGTCTGGGTAAGGTGATTGCAGTGGGAAGTACACTGAAGGAGTCTCAAGTACAAGTTCAACTTTTAGGGCAGGGATTTGGATGTAGTCCTGCCACTCCCACTCCAATCTCCATGCTCTCTACAGGACCTGACAAAATAAGCTGTTCGGTGTTCGTTGACCAGAACTTTGAGTGGCACAGAGACAAAGGCCCTTCTCCCTGGAGGTTTCCATCTAGCCATTCTAGTATTTTCCTCCGCTTCACTTTGTGTGCGATGGGGTGGTGGTGGTGCTGCTTCCTTATTTATGCAAACTCAGTGACAATCATACTTTTTAACTTGTTATTATTTTTATTATAAAGATATTACGTATTTATTGCAGAAAAATGCAAAAATACACGTAAACAAATAACAAAAATAAAATTATCGACAATTCTACCATCACAACCCAAAGATAACCCTATAAACATTTTGGTGTACGTTCCTTCAGACATTTTTCAGTGAGTATATTTATTCTTTTTAGAAAAATTTTCTACCAAGAAGTTTTCACTCTTGAAATGCGTGTATTTATTCCTCCAATATGATCATGCTGTTTTGTAACCTGTTTCTTTTCCTTAGCAATTTAATATAAACATCATTCCTGGTTATTTAATGTTTTAATTTTTTGATCTTTTAAAAGTCATTTTTAGTACTCAAATAATACATTAACCTTGTAAAACTTGAAATATAGAAAACTTACGGATAAGATTAATGTCATTTTTAATCACCTGTCATACTCCTATTTCAATCCTAGTTCCCTCCCCATTTCTGAGAAATAACCATGATTATCATCTGTCATGTATTCTTATATGTTGTTCTCTAAAGATTTCCATACACATATATGCATTCATAGGAGATCTATGAAATTATTTTGGGTGGTAGGTATAGTGTTTATTTTCTATACAGATGGTATCATACTGTTCATAGTTTAATCTGAAATAAAGCAAGTTTTAACCTGGAACTTGCTTTTTTTATTCAATAACATGAATATCTAGATATATCTCATTCTATTTAACCAATGCATAGCATTGTGTAGTACAGAGAAATCATTATCATGTCACTATTGATGTAGATTTAAGTCATATCCAATTTTTGACTATTACAAATAGCATTGGAATAAATATTCTTGTCATGACTCCTTGTGGCTATGAGTGGGAATGTTCCTTTAGTATAGACATTAAGGAGAAAAATTAGTAGGTCGTAGGTTGTATCTTTTTTATTATATTACTTTAAAAATCTTTAATTATGTATTTTATTTAAACCAACATATTCAAAATACCATTTCAACTGATAATTAATATAAGAAATGAAATACATTTTTGTATTAAATGTGGAAAATTTCAAATATAAGTTTTAAAAGTACAAAATTGTATAATGAACCCAGATGTGTACTAAAAATCAGCTTCAATAATTATCAATACATAGCCAGTCTTGTTTCATTTATACTCCATTTACACTCCCTTCAGAACACATTGAATTACTCTGAAACAAGTCATATCATTCGGATGCACATTTTAAAATTTGGTATATCCTGAAAAAGTGTCTCCAAAATGGTTGTGCCGATTTATACTTTCATCAGCACTGTTTCAGATTACCTATTTTCCATATCTTTGCCAAACTTAAATCTATCAAATTTTAAATTTTTTGCTAATCAGAAAGAGTATTTTATTTTTTCAATTTGCATTTCTCCGACTACTAGTGAAATTGGGCATCTTTTGATATCCTTAACAACTATTTGTATTTCCCCTTCTGCAAACTGCCTGTTCAAATCCTTTGCCCATTTTTCCACTTTGGTTATCTTTTTTGACCATTTTTCTACCTTCTTGTTGTTTTTAATCACATTAGATGTTTATAAATGAAATGCCACTAAGTAAATAGGCACAGTGTTAGCTTGTGTTAACATTCTGAATGTTATCAAGAAACTGGGCTTTACTTAGCATCCACTTTATTTATATATTTGTTGAGTACCTGGTACCTGCCAAACTCCTGAGGAGCACACTGTTGAGCAAAGAGAGAGAGTTCCTGTCCCATTAAAACTGATAATCAGTCAAGTCAGCGAAAAGAACATTAATTAAACAATCACACATATAAATACATAATTACAAATTGTTGTAAGTGTTGGAAAAGAAAAGTACCTTGATCAAAAACCTTGAGGTAGCCAGGTTGCTGGATCATTGGGTATACTGGAATAGAGAAAGGGTGAGTAGCAGATGCTTTTATTCAAAGGGCCATAGCCAGTAAGAAAGGATCCTCATCTACTACAGATACTCCTTCCCTAAGGAATATTAGCTTTAGGATTACAATCTGCTTGTAAGATAATATTTTATGAAATGGAGTAAGCTATAAAAACACTGGCCAAATATTTCAATATGGATCTCTGGCCAAAAATGCAGAGATAGAGACTATCCTCTGTATCCCCAATGGCTCATAAGCCCAGTGTCAGAATTCCTCTAGGAAAGCTGCAAGAAACATGATGGCTAGGCCAAGCGTCTTCTAAAGAAACATGGAAAGCTATGACTTGGGCAAATCTAGTGGGACTGTGCACTCCATTAGAGCACTATCAACACCAGCAAGAGCAGCAAAAGCAACATTAGCGACATCAAAACCAGAGCAATGGCAAGAATATCAAGGGCCAGAAGAACAAAAGCAACAACATAAACAAGAGTGAGAATAACATCAACCACATCAGCAGGCAGTATCAGAAGAGAATAATACAGACAACACCTCCGACTCTTGTACCTACTCTTTCAAGAAGACAGTAACACCATGCTCAAGAATGCTCACCACCTCAGAATTCTCCAGAAACCACCTCCAACCTCAAGCGATGTATTAATAGAATAGAGAATAAAGTGTGATCTAGAGTGTCATCTATCACATTCTAATTGATTCAAAGGAGAGACATCACCCACCATGAAAAAATACCACAATACTGAGCAAGAACTGCTTCAAATAATTAGATAAGGACAGATCCACATAATTTGGGGAAGTGGTCCAGTTAATCTATTTTATAACCCCACGTTTCCACCCTTTCCATGATTGACTATGAGATCTCCACCTAGGCTTGGAACCTAGGAAACCTTACTAAGGCCAAAAAGAGTTTGGGCTGCAAGTTGCTACTTATAATGCTTTATAACTAAACAGAATGGCCTTTACTTGAATTGACTAATTATTTTAAGATCCCAAAGCTAGAGAGGCATGAGAACACAAGTCCAGAACTCATGGCTCCTGATATGGCTCAAGACTGGGTGACAAACAGGGTTGAGCTGTGATGACCCTGGAGGCTAGGGCTGCTCCAGAAGGAGGTTTGAACACACAGCCGTCTCTAGGGAAATGTGGGAGGCTGAGGCTGCCTCACTTTGTCAGTATTGTTGTCAGAGTGTTTCCTATAAGTGAAATCATCCTATCTGTAATCTGACCAATGTTAAATAGAACAGGATTGTCATCTCTCTGGTTCTGAACACTGCATTTTTAAGATTACTGTTAAAGATAGTATTAGGTTTTGGCCACCCTACCTCATAACTGACACATATTGAGCTCACTGTCATCCCAAATCCCTAGGCTGTACTACATTTACTGCTTCTAAGCCACATCTTCTCCATCCTGTGTGTGTGTGTGTGTGTGTGTGTGTGTGTGTATGTGCGTGCGTGTGTGTGTGTGTGTGTGTACATGCGTGTAGCAAGTTTGGGGAATAAAGAAGGAGAGAACCAGGAAGAATCAGAACTGGGTAAGAATTTCTGATCCATAGGGGTTCCAACAAATTAGTCAAGTGTTTTTTACAAGAGATAACTACAGGTAGGGAGTAGCCCTCAAGAGGGAGATCACCGCAAGTTCAAGGTCTGAATTCAACTTGGTGAGACCAGAAAGCTAATTATCATCTCATCTAGAGTTGGTGAGGCATAGGGACACTAATTTCCATTCTCCAGAAACAAAGTTGAATTTCCCACACCTGCTATTCATCCCAAGCTGCTCTGTCCTAGTGTGAGTTTGCTTAGATGTCAGACTTGAGAGCATAGGGGTGTTTGAGGAGACAGAAGAGTAAGGCAAAATGGCTTGGATGGCATTCTGGAATATTTTCTTAAAGCTGGGATAGCTGGATGAATTAACTTTCAGGGGACTTCTGTCTATGTGAAGCAGGTTGATCCGTAGACTCAGTGGTCCCTCTCTTTGGCTAGTGTCAGAACCACATTAACACATTCTTTGCTTTTGATTCCTCTTTCTCTAACCTCCATAGAGACACCTCCACCCACCAGCCAGCCAACTACTCTTCTGTTATGACAACACAACAGTGACCTCTGCCAAGTTACAACATAAATGAGTAGGTTACTGTTTTCTGTGCACCAAATTCCATTCCTCCTATGTCTTACTAAAGATTGGACTTGGGACATAACCTGGTCCCTTAATGGAGACTTGAGACACATCCAATTCCCATCACATTAGTCATAAGCATCGAAATTCTTTCTGAGGCTCAACTCTTTCTGGAACGGCTGAGCTCATAGGTTCCTTGTTGATTTTGGTTTGGTCAGTTTCCAAGAGCAATTTGGTCTAACTTAGCCTTTCCACGAGCAAGTAGAGGAGCTGGATTTGGATGGAGGGTGTGCCCCTTGTGGAATCTGGCACATTATCACAATAACTATCCAATGCTCAATTCCCACAGAACTGAAAATAATCAGCTCTTACATATCATTTCATGCAGTTACCATAAGATATCAGGGATATATATATATAGTCACACTGTTCATGAATAATAATAAAACCAATGTTCAGAGAGAGAAGGGACCTTGTTTAAGAGTTACATGACTAATTATGAGCAGAGCTGAATCCAGGTCTCTTGATTACAAGTCCAGAACTTTTCTGCATTTTCCTGCGTCTCTACCTAAAAGTTGATAGGAACTCCCACCAATTCAACATATGAATTTGGGCAGGGGAACACTGCCCTTTATTTCTTAGCACATGGGCTGAAACTAATTAACCTTTTAGGCTTAAATAAATAAAGAACAGCTGGATAAAGAGACAAATAAGATACTTTTGAGATGAAGGTGATTGAGTATAATATTAATAGCCATCTAGTACTTGCATCTCTTCTCTATCCATACCCCACACTGTGTCAGCTCCCTCATCCCTGGCAGGTCTAGAATTTTACGGTTTCTTGGTAAACACCCATTGTCTGCTTGGTAGCAGAGTCTTTGTTTTCCTGCTGAACTGGAACTTTTCATCTTTTTGGCTAATGTCTGTTCTCTTTAGAAAAGTTTGGGCTCTTAACATTCTAGAGACAACTACGCAAAACGCAAATTTTGACTATATCTACAGATCTTTGATCCGAGAATGGACAAGTTTTGTCTTTAAGCAGTGGCAGCAATAAATATGGTGAACATAGATATCAGATTTCCCAGCATAGTCCAGGTTCAAATATTTGGTCTTGTTGCTTCTGTAACTACATGCACATTTGTTAGACTGCTTGTTCTAATGTGGGTCCAGAAAATATACTTTGGGGTGTGCTGAATGGGTTCAAGTATTCCCATCAATAACTTTCCATTGTTTTGCAGACAAATTCTAAACTCACCATAAAATTCAAAGTCCTCAGTAATGCAGACTTCCACATCTACGTAACTTCGTCTCCTACCACTATTCTAGATAAGTCATGTACTCAAACCATACAGAATTTTAGTCACTAAACTTGCCTGTCTGTTTTATATATTCATGCTTTTGAATATGTTATGTTGGGACACTCTTCTAGAATACCTATGATGCTCTTTCCACTGTTACTTGTAAACTGCCTGCTATAATGTTTTTTATTCAAGTCTCAGTTCACATCTCCTCTGTGAAACTGTTCCTGATCTCCCTAGAAAGTCAATCACTCCTTCCGTTTTGCCACTGTAGCTTATATATACTAGATTACATATTATAGTCGAACATGTTATAATGTTGAACACATTGGGCTAACTGGAACACCGTTCTATTTGGCTGTCTTCCCCAGTACCTAAGGACCTGACTTACCGTAAGTACCCATGTATTTGTTAAATGAATGAAAGAAAGAATAGGAAAAGGGCATTGCCAAGGATGAGCATCTACATCTCTCCATTTTTCAACATAATTAACGTAATTTCTTTCTTTCTTTTTTTTTTTTTTTTTTTTTTTTTGAGGTAGCATTTCACTCTGTTGTCCAGGCCAGAGTGCAGTCGTGTGATCTCGGCTCACTGCAGCCTTGACCTCCCAGGCTCGAGTGATTCATCCTCTCACCTCAGCCTCCTGAGTAGCTGGGACTATAGGCATGCACCACCATGTCTGGCTAATTTTTGTATTTTTTGTAGAGATGGTGTTTTACCCTATTGCCCAGGATGAAATCTCTTATGATTAAGATGATGAGATGGGAGTGAGGTAGGGCTAGCATCTGGTTTATATAGCTCAGACTAGGCTTCTAGCTTGTTTACTGGTTATGGGACCTGATCTGATCTAACCAAATTTCCAGTGCTGGGCCCCAAAAAGATCAATCCCACTTGTTAGATTAACGTAAACCCTCAACGGTATAAGTAGTAGTAGGAGGGGCAGGATGACCTGACAGACATGTTCCTGGCAGACCAGTTATCATGTTGAGGTGCCTAGAGAACCTGGTTCCTCCCACTCCTATAACCACCCTAGGGTCCCTGAGGAAACTATGGGAGACCAGAACATTGCCACATTGATGGAGAAATGTCAGCCTGGAAATTGCCACACAGAGACTTTGGGGAGGCAGTATGGGAGTGGGGTAGGGGACAGAGTGGTACAGAGAAGGTGATGCAAAAACCAACTGTCATTCTTGAGCAACTGAGGAGGTATGGGCTAGAAGTCCAGACTGTTGCTGCTGGCACTTCCCTTTCACAATGACTTTGCAGTCCAGAAGCTGGGGAGGCAGTTACAGAGGCCACCTCAGGCCAAGCCTGGGGTAGGGGTGGTGGCAGATAAGCCACCCACCCATGAGTTCCCTTCCCATTCTACTTTCCTTTTTCACATCTTTCTTACATCAGATCTGACAATAGCCCCATGATATAGGCAGGGCAAAGATTATGACCTCTATTTTACCCTTGAGTGTGTCAAGTTTCAGAAAAGTGAGCCATGAGGCAGCCTCTTTCGAGACTCAACTGCTCAATTGTCCTTACTTCGTGGCCCCTTGATGTACAGAGTCTGAGCCTTGCCCTAACTAGAGTCTCATATTCATTCAACTTAATACCTCCTCAGCTTTTCCATGCATTCAATTTTTCAATTTCAACTCAATTATAACATTGACCTAGTGATGCCAACTCCCACTATCCTAACTTTTGTTGTGTCAGAGGCACCATTTACTTACTGAGTATTATTTAATATCTGCTACTACGTGCCAAGTACTAAGCAATACAATATCCAATACCGCGGTGAACAAAACAGTCTCTGTTTATCTCACAGAGCTCCCAATCACAAAAATGCGGGGTTTAGAGCCAGGAAGATGATCAGCAGTAAACATGTAAATTGATAAAAAAAAAATCAATTATTCCAAATGGTAGGATGTGCTATGATGAAAATCAGTAGGGGTTCCAAGCATATGAGGGAAAAGGAGTCAGGAGAGCTATTTTATTTTTGTTTGGCAGGGATGCATTCCATAGAGAGAATATTTTAAGCTAAGACCTGAAGAATGAGAAGGAGTCAGTTACGGGTTGAAGGGAATTTCAAAGACCCTGAGATAAGAAAGAGCCAATGGTGCACCTAGTCAAGCCAACTAAGATTCACAGCCATCTTGAGGCAGTGTGGTATATAGGAAGGCACTGGATGCAAACTTAGGAATCCCCCCCTTTTTTTGACCCATCCCTGCTAAGAGATCAGAAGGGAACTGGCATATGTTTTATGTCTTTTTTTTTTTTTTTTTTTTTTCTGGCTGGTTCTCACTCCGTTGTCTAGGCTAAAGTGCAGTAGCATTGTCACGGCTCACTGTAGCCTTGACCTCCCATGCTCAAGAGATTCTACCACCTCAGTCTCCCAAGTAGCTGAGACTACAGGTGCACACTACCATCCCAGGCTAATTTTCATATTTTTTTGTAGAGACAGGGTTTTGCCATGTTGCAGAGGCTAGTCTTGAACTCCTGGGCTCAAGTAATCCTCCCACTTCAGGCTCCTGAAGTACTGGGATTACAGCCACTGTGCCCAGCCTACTATGTATCATGCCAGGCACAAGCTAGTCCCTTTCTCACATGGATTTTTTAAAAAAAATTCCTTGATCCTCAGCATTCTCATAGATGTAACAAGGAAGTGAGACGGTTTGGCCTCTAAGGGCTTTTATAACCTGGAGAGTTTAGTTGATCTAATCTATGATCCCATCCTCCAGTTAGGAGGCTGAGGTCCTGGAAGACAAAGTGCTTTTGTCTCAGATTGCCCAATAGATAAGTACATTTCTGTTTAACTCTATGCCTGATTGACCAGGGTAAAGCTGAAAGAGTCTCATCTAAACTATAACCCAGTGGGTAAGCCAGACCTTTGGCGCTGCCCAGGAAGAATATATGGATTGGGAGGACTCTTTCTTGAATGCAGAAGATAAGAGTTATCTGGGAGCCCTTTGATGGTATGGTTGTGCCTTTGAACACCAGCAAAGCTTTTCTTAGCCACAGATATTTTCAGGAAAAGCAGAAACTGCAGCACAGTGTTTTGGGTAGATAAGGCTTAGCCTGGTAGGGGAGAGAGGCCCTGGAAGGGGGTTAGTCCAAAATCGTTATGCTTTCCTGGGAGGGAACTTGGTGTTTTAAATCCATTTTTAGAAAATGTTTTAGCACGGGAAGAACTGGAGAGAGATCAAATCCGTTTTCATTTGCTTCCAATAGGTTTTTTTTTTTTTTTTTTTTCCTGCTGCTGCTGCTTCTGCTGCTATTCTGTTCTTCCTCCTCCTCTTTCTCTTCCTTTTTTTCTTCTTCCTTCTCTTTTTCTTCTGGCTTTTGAAACTTAGAATGCACATGGTGGCCAGATATAGTTATAACCGCAGTTTCAGGTTCAGGCTCATCCTAGCACTGGTTCTAATATCTATCCCAGACTGTTGGAGAAGATAGGAGAAAGTGAAGAAGGAAAGGGGGAGAAAAAAACAGAGAATAAAGAGGAAGAGAAGGTAGGAGAGAGACAAGTAGAAGAAGGAAAGGAGTGGAAAGAAAAGTAAGGAAAAAAGATAACCTGCCCTCTTTGACTAGTAGGCTCACCAATTCTTCTTTACCATGGAAGGGATTTCTCTAGGACCCAAGGCTTTTCCCATGAAATAATATTTTATCTTGATAAGAACCTAGCACATTGGTTACCAAGCTCCTTAAATTGATTCCCTCAAAAGGAAGAAAGTGTATATGCAAATCCTCTAAAACTTCCAGAGTCCCCCAAGCCCAGTGCCATTTCTACCAGGGGGAGCAGAGCTCTTTTGTATAGGGGTAGGAGCAAAGTAAGATTCTCTTCCCCTTTTCCCCATAACCCAAAGCAAAAGTTTGTCCTGAGATTTCAACCAGTAAAATCACCATATTAACAGAATAGCCAGCCAGAGAAGTTCTTAATGGAATGGGAGCTCTCACTAATCAAAGCAGGAAAGAACAGGGCCTTGAAGAAATTGGAAATCTAATTAAGGTGGAATCTCAAGTGATCTGACTGCATGTTAAAGAAGTTGTAGAAGCCTCATCAAAAGGATTAACTCAGCTGCAAAAACAATGCAGAAGTGCGGGTGGGGATTCTGCATGAAGACTGGAAAACAACTGTGCCACGAACTGAAAGTCGTCATTGTGTTCATGGTAGTGTCTAAGGGACAGATAAAAGAAAGAGGTGACTCTGACCCCTTCTTCATCCCATCTTAGTTGATGAGGTTTGGGGAAGAGAAGAATTTGTTGAGCTAATTTAATCCATTTTGTCTTGTTCATGTTTTCATCAAGCAACTTTCTGATTAATTTGGCTCAAGCAATACAGTACAGAGATTGCTGTTCAGCCAACATGAGCATTCCCAGCTATTTGGGGGTTATATTAGCTCTGGAGTTAAAACAAAACAAAACAAAAAACCTCTCTGTGTTATATCTGCTTTCTGTGAGTTTGACTTGCTTGAGTCCATTCACGGAGTATCATCAGGTCAACTCTAGGTGTCTTCTCAAAATTGAACTGTAGGTGTTCTGCAAAACTGAATCCACAGTGAGAGGTCTCTGCTTGAGAAACAAGCCACGTCCTTGAAGGACATTTCTATCTCACTCTTTTTGTTATGTAAAGAAGCTGACTCCTTTATTTCGTACATGGGGACACTGAAGCCCAGAGAAGGGGAAGAAACTTGCCTAATTTTCCACAGTGGATCAGTGGTAAAGCCAGGATCTAAGTGTAGGTCATAACCTTGTCCTACACAGGCTCTTGTCCTACAACATTCTATGTCTAGATTTTTGTAGACTCTTTCTTGGCCCCTGTGACATATATATGGGGTGTGTGTGTGTGTAGGTTTTCGTCCACATTTCCTCAGTTCCTTTAGGCCTAAGAAGCAGGTCTCAGAAAACAGAATCTCTCTCTCTCTCTCTCTTTCTGATGTTCTCCTGCTCTCCTTTCACTTGTTCAAGTCAGCACTCTAATCTGATTGCGGATCCTAAGACCCAGATTCCATAGAGTGTCTTGTCTCATACCCTGGAGGAAAGAATCTTATGTAGAGAGGCCAACAGGAATCCGAATAGACAAAACTTTCTGGCTACCCTGACCCAGTCTGTTAGTATGAGATAATACCTGTTTTGTCCAATCACATTTATACATGAGTGTCAATCATGCTTATGTAATGAAGCTTCCATAAAAACCCAAAAGGACAGAGTTTGGAGATCTTCTGGATAGCTGAACATGTGAAGGTTTCTGGAGAGTGATGTGCCCAGACAGAGTATGGAAACTCCACACCCCTTCCTCCATAACTCACCATATGCATCTCTTCATCTGTATCCTTTGTAATATCCTCTACAGTAAACCTGTAAATGTAAGTGTGTTTCCCTGAGTTCTGTGAGATGGTGTAGCAAATTAATTGAACTCAAGAGAGGGTTGTGGAAACCCCAACTTGAAACTGCCCAGTCAGAAGTTCTGGAGGCCTGGACTTGGGACTGGTGTCGTTTGTGAAGGGAAGTCTTGGAAAATAAGCCCTCAACTTGTGAGACCTGAGGCTATCTTTAGGTAGATGGTGTTGGAATTGAATTAGAGGACACTCATCTGGTGTCTGCTGCTTTGTGTGTGGGAGAAAATGTCCCACACATTTGGCCACAGAAATCTTCTGTGTTGATTGTTGTCTCGGTATGAAAGCAGAGGAAAACATGATTTGGGGGTTTTTTCCCCCAACAACCTTTAATTCAGGATCATAAGATTTATGAACTCTCTGAAAAGCAATCGTTAAATCAATTGAACTTAACTTCCCTGGTAATTCTCCAAAGGACTGAGGCTTATTTTCAGCTTTGCCTTTTGACATTATACAAGAGATTTCCTCCCTCCAGCCCACCCAGCTTTGTCCCCTCTCTCTGATTTTCATTTCCTCTTCTTCCTTACCTAAAGTGACAGGAATGCAACCCTGTTTGAAATTGTATTCTTCTCTTTTCAAATATTGGCTCATTATGTCCATAGAAAGAAAATAGAGGTTTAGAAGACATTACTGGGAGGGTGCGGTGGCTCACGTCTGTAATCCCAGCACTTTGGGAGGACGAGACAGGCAGATCATAAGGTCAGGAGTTCTAAACGAGCCTGGACAACATGGTGAAACCCTGTCTCTACTAAAAATACAAAAGTTAGATGGATGTGGTGGCACACACCTGTAATCCCAGCTACTGGGGAGGCTGAGGCAGAACAATCACTTGAACCCAGGAGACAGAGGTTGCAGTGAACCAAGACCGAGGCATTGCACTCCAGCCTGGGCAACAGAGTGAGACCCATTTCAAAAAAAAAAAAAAAAGACATTACTCATCAACTCAATTGCTGTGGCGGCCTATAGTCACCTCCAGGAAGATCTTGATTCCAAATCTTTCACTAAAAGCCTACTGTGTTCTAGGCATGGAGCCTAAGAAAAGATGTATCCCTGCCATCTGAAGAGATTTTTAACTTGGGCAGAATTGGAGTTGTGGACTAAACATGTATGGAAAGGATCCATAAACCAAGATGAAGTCAAACTGTATAAGACAAATATTAATATTTATTTTAGCAGGCATTTGAGACAGATTTAACCAACATTTGCGGAAAAATCTACTTAATGGTAGAACTTAACCTAGGCTCCGGGGATCCAAAAATTATTAAGTTAAAGCCAGTGCCTGGTAGAGCACACTTTGTAACCACATAAACAGATAATTTAAATGCAATGTAATCAGGCTGTAATTTAGGTGCATACAAAGTACAGAAAAATTTGCGTAGGACAATCAAAAGAGGTTTCTCAGAGGAGATGATAACTGAGCTGGGTCTGAAGAACAAACACAAGGTCTCCTGTCAGAATAGCGTCAGAATAGATGTGAAGGGACCAGAAAGCTTTCCAGGTCCACAGAGAGGCATGTGTAAAGTCTGGAGGTATACTAGAATATAGGGCATGTAATAGTTGGAATATAGGATGGGAAGAGAACAGTGAAGACATAGGTTGTATGCAGACTGTGAAAGATCCTGATCACCCGGGTTGACAAATTCTGAACTTTAAGCTTAAAGCAATGAAGAGCCAGTCATCTTTTTTAAGCAGTGCAATAACACCATTAGAGTTTTGTTGTTAAGAGATCATCCAGGCAATAAATATCAAACTCATGTTCATCTCTTTTTTTTTTTTTTACTATATTCTTCTTCATCATTAGGGACAACATCATTCTCTTCCTCAAATACAGGCGTTCTGGGAGCTGACTTTATCACCCTTTATTAATTCAGCTAACAATTCTTAACACTGAGGCCCCTTACTATGTGCCAAACACTGGTGATACAGAAATCAATTTAAACAGAGATACTTTTTCTTGAGGGAACTACAGTCTACTCATGAGAAAAAGGCATGGACAAAAAATATCACAGTATAAGGTACTAAGTGTTATAATCAGAGTATTAGTAAAAATATATAATGGTGGTCAAAAATGACTGATATTTCCAGCTTGGATTTCTCTATAGAGATAAGAAACACAGTATTATGACCAAGTTTGTTGAGGTGTAGAGTCTATGACATGAGGACTTAGACATTAGGGAGATATCTTCAATATTAGATTGAATCTGCTGATCTGGAGGTAGGGAAGATAGAGAGTAAGCAAGCATGCAGAGATACAATAAAAAGACAAAAGTACAGAGTATTTGCAAACACTTACATGCAATAAAGAACAGGAAAGAAAGAGACATCATTAAGGGAACCAAAGAGAATGGTTAGGAAGATAGGTGAATCAGAGGAGTATAGGTAAACTTAACAATTCTCACTGAGCACTACCTTGGATCAAGTGCTTTGCTAGGTAACAGGAACACAAATGGAGAAAACAGTCCCTATAATTAGCTATGATCTTCTGGTATGAATTTCATCTCTACGTGTCATCTGAAACATACTTCTGTGGCTTCTGGTGATCAAATTCAGTGTGGAAGGGAGAGCATCCTCTAAACCATTTGATGACAGGTTTTAGGAAAGAGAAATGGCTGACGGTCATCTGTTGCAGAGATGTGGAAGCATGTGAGGGCTAGTAGAGAGGCCTTTGGCTTTGTCGATTAGGAATTCATGGTAATTTGGTGACAGTAGGTGCCAGGGTTAGTGCAGAAATGTGAATAAAGGACTAAAAGCTAAATTATGGTAGATTAGGAGGTTAAACAGTGCGATAATGTATGGAAACTACTTTTTTAAGTGATCTGAAGAATGATGCGGTGGTCACTAGAAAGAGATTTTTTAAAAAGTTGGTTGTGACATGAGTATGTTCACAGGCTCAGAGATCAACAAGTGAGGGACAAAATAGGACAACGTCTGAGAAGAGGCTATTGGGTTGATGAACTCTGTGAGAACAGAGCCGATGGAGTAGTAAGAAGCAAATGAAGTGGGAGTAGTAGATTCCAGTTCTAAAACTCCTTTGCTTAGCTTAGGGGTCAAAATGTGAGGTTCCTGAGAGGTTTCAGGCTGCAGCTTGCAGTTCAGAGAAGAATGTTCAAAAGAAAAGTAGGATAAAGGAAGAGGAAGTTGACTTAAACCACAATAGGCCTGGCTCAGATTAGATGGGAGGTTCAACTTCCTGCCAGAGGAGCACCAGTTCATGTGAAGAGAAGTGAGAAAAATCTCCTTATTTGTGATCCCCCAAAACTTAAAAAAAATAATTCTCCTGCTTTGGAGTAAAAATTGATATGATCCAGCCTGAAGGCATCGAAAGACTGAAATGAACCTTACAAGTGGCATGTAGACAGTAGAAAAATTGGTTTGAACTCCAGCTCGACTGATTACCGAATTTCTTAAAGTAAGTCATTTCAGCACTCTGAAGTTCAATTTCCTTATCCGTGAAAGGTATGACAACAACTCTCACTTTATAGAGTTTTTATGGAGATTACATAAGAGGATGTGCATAAAACATCTAGCTTAGGACAGAGTAGCCATTCTTCAACTGTTGTCTCTCCTCTCCCACTTCCTCTGGTTCCCTAGTCCTATCAACACAGTGTGCTGGAGTCTCCAGCCCTGCTAGCCCTCCACCCAACCCCTGCTGCACCCTTGCCACCTTTCTTTCTTCTCTTTATTATTAATAAATAATGAGAAGATGGAAAAGCCTGTGTATGCTGAGAATTTATGCCACAATGTCCAAGAACTGACCATCTTCTGGATAGTGTCAAAGTTGCTAAAGACCCACAGAACTTCTTTCCCTTTCCTCTCTGCCTCCGTTGTCAAGATTTGTGGATAAGCCAGGCAGCTTCTAAGATGTCTTATATCATCAGTGGCTTAGACAAATCAGCCTATTATATGGTAAGAGGTACTGCTAGGCTCCAAAATATATCTTTTCTTGTCAGAGATAGATGATATCTACTTTGTACTCATAAGTGCACCATCAGGTCACCCTACAAAATCCCATGGGGATTCAGATTCAGGTTTCAGGTCCAGTCCCAAAGGAACCTTCACTGAGGGCTACCCATGGAGGTCCAAAACAGGTCCAGAGAAATTCCCAAATGAGAAAATTCATCCCTCACAGTTGTATTATCACTTTGCAGTTTAGAAAGTTTTTTTTATATATGTTAGGTGAGTATTTATATATATTGGGATATATTTAATACAATATAAATAATGTTTATATCATTATAAATTACCTACAATGAACAATCATATTCACTATAATAATAAAAAAATTAACAGGTATCTAATAATATAACTGTAGTATAATTAATGTTAATATTATATATGTACACATATACACAAGGCCCAGGGAACTTTACTTAGTCTAGATCATCCTTTAGGTCTTAAACATTTTTTGAAGAAGGAATTTCCTAAACTCTCATACCAGATTAGGTTTACTATTATTTGCTCTCATAGTACCCTATATTTATTCTGTATAACACTTAAATTTTTATTCTGAGGTACTTTGGCAACTGCCTGTGTCCCTCATTTGAATGTGAGTTCCAGGAAGGCAGGGCCTTGGTCAGTCTTGCTATCTTGGCACCCTTGCTACCTAGACCACTTGACCAATCTGTGAATGGGAAAGACAAGAGGGCCCTTTAAAGACCACACAGTTCACCCTATTTATAAATGGGGAGTGAGGGAGTGATTTAGTTTGAATATGTGTCCCCACCCAAATCTCATGTTTAAATGTAATCCCCAATGTTGGAGGTGGGGCCTGGTGGGAGGTAATTACATCATGGGGATCATTTCTCATGATTGGTTAACTCCATCTCCCTTGGTACTTCTGTCGCAATAATGAGTGAGTTCTCATGAGATCTGGTTGTTTAAAAGTGTGTAGCACCTCCCTCCTTTCTCCTTGATCTCTCTCACCATGTGATGTGCCTGCACCCCTTTTTCTTCCACCATGATTGCAAGCTTCCTGAGACTTCCCCCAGAACCAGATGCTGCTACGCTTCCTGTACAGCCTGTGGAACCATGAGCCAATTAAACTTTTAAAAAATATATAAATTGCCTAGTCTCAGGTATTTTTTAATAGCAATGTGAGAATGAACTGATACAGGGAGACCTATACCCAGAGCAAAAAGGAAATTTCCCAAGGTAATATTATAAACCATGACACAGCTGGGCCTGGAACTCATGTCTCCTGACAGTCTGTCTAGAGCTACTCTCAATGAACCTTCAGACCTGATGGCTTTCAGGTATCACGTCATCAGGAACGAGAGTCCAAAAAAGATCAAACCTTGCAGAACAGGAAGAATTTTTTCATCAACAAATATTTATTGAGCACCTACTGTATAAGCAAGGCAGCTCTAAGCACTAGGGATACAGTTATGAATAAGATAAAATCACTACCCTCATGGAGCTTACACTCTAGTAGGGGACATAAACAACAAACAAAACTATAAAATGCTAGAAACAGTCAGACAAAAGGCAAATAACAAACTAGTGGAAATAATTGCAATTCTCATTACATACAATGGAAAAACTTCTCTAACATACAAAATACTCCCAAAATCAATGAAGAAAAAGAAATCAGTAGTCCAGTTGAAAACTGGATATGACAGATGTGGTTCCTGCTCTCATGGAACTTGTAACTGAGAGGAATAACCCTTCTTTTCTTTAAAGCTAGGGGAAATAGCTAGGCTCCAGGGTTTCAGGGGGTCGAAGGATATGGTGAGTCATTGAGTAGCCTCTCTTATGCCATCTTAGGGATAAAAGTCTAAATTTTAGAATTTGGAATTCTAAATTCTAACCAAATTATAAATCTCAATTCTGCCAGTTACTAAATATGTGATGTTGAAGGAAGCTGTTTAATTTCTTCAAGCTTCAATGCCTCCATTTGTGAAATAGAAATGATTCTTATCTTACAAGGTTATTGGGAGGAATAAGTGATATAATAGCGAGTGAGAGTAAGTGGTACATAGTAAGCACTCAACAAAAGTGTTTTTCTTCCAATTTCCACTCCTTATTCTGCCTAGGATTGAGAATAGAGGGCAGTGTCCCTTCTGATGTCAATATGAAGTTTTTGCTTCTTACCTTGCATTATCTGGCCTTTATAGGAGCTCTCAGGATCCCACTTTGAAAGCCCGTGAGGTATCAATTTATGAGGAATTGGCTAATTCCTGAATCAGTGCCAAATTTAGTTCTAGCAAATGCTTAGCTGGGGTGAAAGCTCAAGGGTCTGGTCTAAATTTTTTTTTTTTCTCAAAAGGCACAATTATTGCCCTTCCTTTACTCAGAGAACAAACTAAGAAGATGAAAACAGTTTGTGTGTGCCAAGTCAATGGTATCAGGGCACCCGCCCCCCAGAATTAGGAAATATCTCTCCGCTGATGTATAGATTGATACAGATATCGATATAGATATATTCGTTTAGTTTTTATTTTAAATTTATAATTGTATTTGTGGAATACAAAGTGATGTTATGATTTATAAATACAATGTGGAGTAATTAAATTTAATTAATATATCCATTGCCTCAAATACTTAGAATTTGTTGAAGATTTTGAAATTTACTCTCTTAGCAATTCTGAAACATGTAATATGTTATTATTAACTGTATTCATCATGCTGTGCAATAGATCTCAAGAAAACCCTATTCCTTCTGTGTGAGACTTTGTATCCTTTGAAAATTATCTCCTCATTCCACCTACCCCCAAGCCTTTGTAACCACCATTCTACTCTCTGCTTTTATAACTTTCATTATCTTAGATTCCACATATAAATGAGATCATGTGGCATTTGTCTTTTTGTGCCTAGCTTATTTCACTTCACATAATCTCCGATTCCATTTATATTGTTGAAAATGACAGAATTTCCTCTTATTTATTTATTTTTTCGAGACAGGGTCTTCCTATGTTGCCTAAGCTGGAGTGCGGTGGCTATTCACAGGTGATCATAGTGCATTACAGCCTTGAACTACTGGGCTCCAGTGATCCTCCTGCCTCAGCCTCCCCAGTAGCTGGGACTATAGGTATGATATGAATAGTGGCAGTCAGGGACAGACTGGAGTGAGAATATATATTTTAAATAAATACATGTTTGTTCCTTCCAAATATACTATTAACGGTAGGCTATTGAAAGTTGATTCCTCATTCCTTTCTTCGCTGTCCATTTAAAACTGTTGCCAAGGGAGTGTATATTTAGGGTAACTTGAATCTATGTGCCCAAGCTGCAACCTTCAAACTTGGCCCAAATAAACTCTTTACTCATATTAAGAAAAAAAATAAACTGCTGCTTAGTAAAAAACTTTAGGTAGACCATTATAGGAAATAGATAAAAAATGTTTGGTTAAGGTCACTTCAGTTATTTCTGCCACAGATGGAAACTTCTGAAGGACTCTGACTGAGAGTTAGGTATGGGAAGTAAGCAGAACCAGTATGATTTTCTGTCTTTAAACAACTCCCTGGAACTCCCCTTTTACTTATTTCATTTATTTTGTTTTCCTAAGAAGTTAAACAAAAGTCAGCTTCAGCTCAGACTTATCTAATGATCATAATTTGGAAAGTAATGTGGTTTCCCTGGAAAAAACTGCCCTTAAAGACTGAGATGATAACTGACTTGAATTTGACATTTCCTACCCAGAAACATATTATATATTTTTTGAAGATTGCTCCAAAATTTCTACCATTCATAAATTGTTGCGTGATATTTAAATCCTACATCTGCCATTTACTAGCTAATTATAGTATCTCTCTCATAAGGTTGTTGTGAGGATTATATAAACTAACATATGTAAAGGGCTTGAAAGAGTGCCTAGCACTTAGTAAGCTCACGATACTTGTTCATTATTATTACAGTACAAAATGGATCTCTTAGTAGGTCTAAGCTCTTTGCCAGGTCTCCTCCAGAATACATTTGGTATGTTGGATAGGCCTTTGGGCTACTATTATTCTCCTCTGCCTGAAGATACTCAAAAATACTAAAAATCCTCTTAGGCTTGTATTTACCCTTTTGCATCAGTAGTCTCCCTATTCACACAAGCTCACCGTATTCTTTCCCATCTCTGCACCTTTACTTGGGTCCTTTCCTCTGCCTGGAATGCCTTTCTCTGATTATTTATCCAGTTATCCTTCAAGGCTCTTTTAAAATTCTGCCTCTTCTGTGAAATCTCTAATCCAAGCAGCTGGAATTAACTTTTCTTTCCTCTTTGTTGCCATGGTCTGGACCCCTAAAATCCTAGGCTTGAATACAGAAGGGCACTGCATCACCTACACCCTTTCTGGCTTCTCACGTCTCAAATGCTTAACATAGCATACAAGGTTTTTCTTAGTTTGGCCTCTGTTTAACTCTTCTACTTGCTTTATGCTATCTTTTCTCCTTTGCTCACTCTTTTTTCAAGCCATACCAGCCTTTTATCTTGTTGTTTCTTCTGCTTGGAACTGCCTTGCACCCATTATCCACTTGACTCACTACTTTTCATTCTTTCAGTCTCTCTTTTAAAAGTTACTTCCTTTGAGAAGTTTTTCTTGACCTGTCCAAGCCTGGTGGGTTATGTGATCCTGTTACGTATTCTCCCTGCTCTCTGGTCTTCCCCCTCACTTGACATATTTTAAGAATTTGTTTAATGGCGATTTTCCACCACACTGTATATGTCTAGAAGGCAGGCATTTTATATGTCTTGTTTACTTCTGCATCTTGAGCACCTTGCATCATGCCTGACACTTAGAAAACATTTAACATATATTTGTTTCATGAATAAATTTAATCCAGACTTATTGTAGAAATGGAAATATGGAGGCCCAGAAAGGGAAAGGGATTTGCTCAAGGTCACACACAGAATCAGCGGCAGAGAAAAGACTGTAGCCCAGATATTCTGACTCTTAATGCAGTGCTCTTTTCTAAGTATGCACCTCCACTATTCTACTCATTCTTTGAACATGCCTATGTAGCATTCTGGTTTCTGGACTAGGCTGTGAATTCCTAGAGTGTTGGGACCATGTCTTATACCTGATCTGGTCAATACAGTAGCCACTAGCCACATATGACAATTTCACACTAGAAACATGGCAAGTTCATATTGAGATGTACTATTTGCATACACACTGCATTTCAAATAATGTAAAATATCTTATTAATAAATGGTTACATTGTTTACAGGTTGAAATAACATTGTGAATGTGTTGAGCTAAATAAATTATATTATTAAAATTAGTTTCACTTATTTATTAAAAAATTTTAAATGTGGTTGTTAGAATAACTGTGACTCACGTTACATTTGTATTATATTGTTGCATATTTCTGTTCTGTTGCATGTTAATTTTATTCCCTTGGTGCCAAGCATACAGCTTTGTAGCCACTAGGTGCACAACACACCCTTGCTGAATATAGTTAAGCTGTAATTAGTAGGTTAATTGCTGCCATTTATCTTGTCAATATCACTGTTTTGTGGTGAGTCTCACAGTGAAACCTTTGTCCCCAGGCCCAGGTATACAAAAAGTTCTTTTGTTCTGGCCTGGGGATGCCCTACACATTGCATCAGCCTTTGGATTTCCTTTCAGAGGAAACCACGATGCAATCCTATGCATAGCAATCACCAGGGTTGAGGTGGCGTGTGTGGACACCAGCCGCTTGCACAGGAAGTGGCCTTAGCTTTGCAATTTTCCCTAGGGCCACTTCTTGAAAGTCTTCTGAAAGGAGAAGGGGGTGAGTGAACAGGAAGATAAACTCAAAATGAAGGGTGAAGGGCTTCTCAGCTCCTTCATGGAGGTAGGGTAAGCTAAGCAATGTGGGGACATTGGGCCATGAGGTCTCTTTCTTTTGCTTATGCATTGAATGCTTATGCCTTCACTTATTCACCTCACAGTTCTGGGATAACTAGTTTTTTCCTAGGCCTAAGAAGACAGTAAAGATTAAGCATAGTTCCTGCTTTGGGCAGTGCTTGGTCTTCTGGGAGAGACTGACACGTAAGTGCAGTGTGGGTATTTTTCAAGAATAGAGGAGGGCAAGGTGAAAAGCAACTAATTTTGTAGGTGGTTGTCAGAGAAGGCTTTCCAGAGACAGTGAGCATCATTTTTTCCTCCCTATCTTTTCAGATATAGCTAAAATCCTATTCTTCTGAGAATCTTTCTAATTACCATCACCTCCTCATCTTCTTCCCTGGGAGAATCTTATCTACGTATCTGATGGCACTTCATGCCTTTGTCAAATTACTTATTACATTCTGTAGAGTGACATAGCTCCTGGGGTGTACGCCTGTCTTCCACGTTCCTTTAGCCTAAGAATCCTTCAATCTGATGTGGGGGACTGAGGCTCAGAAAGGCTGTGTATGCAGTTTACAATAGCAAAGACCTGGAACCAACCCAAATGCCCATCGATGATAGACTGGACAGGGAAAATGTGGCACATATACACCATGGAATATTATGCAGCCATCAAAAACGATGAGTTCATGTCCTTTGTAGGGACATGGATGAACCTGGAAACCATCATTCTCAGCAAACTGACACAAGAACAGAAAATCAAACACCGCATGTTCTCACTCATAGGCAGGTGTTGAACAATGGGAACACATGGACACAGGGAGGGGAGTATCACACACTGGGGTCTGTCGGGGGAAAGGGAGGGATAGTGGGGGGTGGGGAGTTGGGGGAGGGATAGCATGGGGGAGAAATGCCAGATATAGGTGATGGGGAGGAAGGCAGCAAATCACACTGCCATGTGTGTGTGTGTGTACCTATGCAACAATCTTCCATGTTCTTCACATGTACCCCCAAACCTAAAATGCAATAAAAAAAAAAAAGAAAGGCTGTGTATGATTGTTCAAGGTCACATAGTTAATGAGCTACAGAGCTTTGTCTATAACCTCGGGTCTAAGATCCAGGGACTCTGATTCCGTGTTCTTTCCATTCCAGTACTGAGGAAATAAATTAGTATCTGCAGTGTGAGATCCCAGCACTGCCTACTTGCTCCCCCTTGTCAACTCTTTTCCCTTTTTTTCTCATCTCCCTCCACAAGCATAGGGGAGGCAGAAATCATCCAAAATGGGAAAACTTTGTGACTTTGGTTGCTCTGAGCAGAAGCCTGGACAACAGATCAAAAAGAAGAAGCCCTTTTGTGCTGTTATTGCAAACTTGGCTCTTCCCAGCATAGTTTGTTTGTGGGCTAAAGAGGAACTCTGAGCTCAGTTCCCTTTGCTCTCATTTGAGTCCTCTGCATAGGTGGTATGATTTTCAGAGCCTTCTGGTTCCTAATGCTCTCTTTTATTGCCCTATTGTTGGGCTCAAAGTAGATACCATTAATTATTACTTTAAGCAAACACATTGTCTCCAGAAACCCCCGTTAGAAAGCTAGTAGAGTACCCTAATTGATAAGGGAGAAAAAAGACGTGTGTAACTAACCTTAATCTCTATTTTGTGAGTGGAAAGAGGGGGTTCCTTTTTTACCAAAGCGCCCACGGGACCACCCTACTTCCGCTCCAAGCTTTAGTCAGAAACCAAAAAGAAACAGGAACTGAATCTTTCTAGAAGCTAGATCCAGGGTCTTGAGGCCTAAGCCAATAAATTATTCTGGTAGAAGGAAGTTTTCTACAGAGTAATGTTAGTGCAAGTGAATCCCTACCTTAGAATTCCACGGAGCCTCAGGTCCTGCAACAACGGGGAAGCCCACAGTGAGTAAGGAAGAGCCGCAAAGGAAACGGGGAATGTTTGAGTTGGAGTGGTCATCACGACCATTTAGTCCAACCTCTCTGTTAGTTAAAGGAGAAACTAATGCCCAGGGAGGGATTAGAGTGGGGACTAGGGTGCAGGGTTCTGGCTCACAGGATATGGTCTTTCTTTTGAACCTAATTTATAAGAATGTATGTAGCTTGGAAAGGTTCTTTACCATTGCTTGAGTACCAATCAGGGCCATACTTCCTCTACCGTAGACAAAGGACTGTGACTTGGGCACTGCAATCATTGAAAGCTATCCAAAATATACCCTGAAAGCATCGAAGGATTGCCCCTCCCATCCTCCATGCCATCAGAATTCATGGTGGAGGGCACTGCATCATGGGAATTCATCATTTTCCTGGCTGTTAATGGGGACTTCCTAGGGACTCTAAACGTGAGGCACTAGGAAACCACTCACCCTCTTTTTACACACTTCATGACCCTCATTAGCCTAAAGGTCACAGTTTAACTTAGGAGTCTGGTGCTGTCTTTCTTTCTCAAGGCCAACTACTTTCTTCTAGGCCAACTACTTTCTTCTCCCCTTCCTTGTAGCCAATGTGGAAGAGTAGAAGAAAACCTCAACATTTGGAGTTAGACCTGAGTGAAAAATCTGCCTTCTCTATTATTTTCTAGTTTTGTTTCCTTAGGCAAGTCACTTTAGTTCTGTGTGCCTCAGTTTCCTCACCTATAAATAAGAATAATGATAATACCATACCAGAGGGTTGTTGAATAAATTAGATAATACATGTAAGAGAACATCATAAGTACTCTAATAAATGTAAATTTCTTATTTATTTCCTTCTACAAGCCCCAAGATGACAGAATGTGGCGTGTGGTCATAGCTGTGCCCCAGGGCCAGCTTCATAGGCATATGACCTCTACAGCTTCACAGGGCTCCATGCTTAGAAGGACTCCACACTTAGTTTAATATTCTGTTTGTCATTATGTTGATATTCTTAGTGTTTTTTTTTTTTTTTTTTTGAGACAGAGTCTCGCTCTGTCACCCAGGCTGGAGTGCAGTGGCATGATCTCGGCTCACTGCAACCTTGCTCTCCCAGGTTCAAGTGGTTCTCCCACCTCAGCCTCCTGAGTATCTGGGACTACAGGCATGTGCCACCACGCCTGGCTAATTTTTTGTATTTTTAATAGAGACTGGGTTTCACCGTGTTAGCCAGGATGGTCTCAATCTCCTGACCTCGTGATCCGCCTACCTTGGCCTCCCAAAATGCGGGGATTACAGGCGTGAGCCACTGCGCCTGACCTGTTCTAATTTTCAAATAAGTGGCCTATTATTTTCATTTTTTTTTACTGGGCCTTGCAAATTATGTAGCTGGTTCTATATGGCAGGAGAGAAGTTGGAAGTAAAATGGTATTCCAGGACCAGGAGGCATTCTGGCAGAGTGAAAGAACATGTGAAGTCCATAGAGATGAGTTCAAATTTTGGATTTGCCACTAATTTGCTTTGTGATACTGAGCATTTCCTTTTATCCCTCAGAGGCTCTGTTTCTGAATTTTGACAATGGGTTTTTTCATTAGATAATGACTCAGTTTTGGCATTCCAGGTTTCCCTTAACTATTCTGGGAAAACCTTTTGACCCACAGGCAGAGCCTAGGGCAGCCAAGTGCTTTCCCGCTCTCTCTCTCTGCAGCTTGGAAAGCCAGTGTCTGTTGAAAGTCAGCTGGGAGTTGGTGGAGGCAGGGCAGTGTTCTGCTACTATTGCTGCAGTAGCAGACCCTTTCACAACAGCATTGTTTTGTCATTTTGCACCCAGATTTCCGTTGGCTAACCTCAGTTTTATCTTCCTCATTTCTGTTTCCTGTTGAAGACACCAAGGGCCCTTCAAAACACACAACCTTCTTGCTCACGGCATAAAGCCCAGTTCCATCTGGCCCCTGCAGGTTGGCTCAGCACTGGGGAACCAGTGTCCCTCCATGACCAAGGCACTACTCCACTGCACAGGTATGGTATCAATTTGCCCTCTCTCCTTGGATTCCCAAGCTAGGGCAGTGTCTATGGCAGCCAAGGGTGGCTTGGATCTGCCCAACCCATTTTCTCAGACTCTCCTCAGGGATCAGTGTCAAAGGTGGGAGGAAGAAGGTTTCCATTGGCCTTCCATCCTGGAACTTCTAGTAGTGGGGAAAGGGGGATAGGATATTTTCTATCCAATTAGGATGTTTAGGAGAAAGTCACATGGAAGTGGAATGTTCTTTGGACCCAGGAGTCAGAAAATCTGAGTAGCAGTCCTGGTTTTACCATTTACCCAATGTGTATCTTTGGGAAAGTCCTTTCTCCAATCTAGGACTCAGTTTTTCTCACCCCTTTTGTAAAATAAATAAATAAATAAGAAAAGAATGATTAGATGAATGCTGTCTAGAGACTTTAGTTATTAGATTACTTATTTTTATGATTGTCAGCCCTCTGTCAAGAAGGAAGATGAGAGTAATTTTTGCATATGTAACTGTGGGTGGGGCTGAACACATCCAAGAGGACAGCTGGTGGTAATCCATATAGCGATCTATTTCAAAAATGAAAGCCTCTTCTCTAGTCCAATTTTTGACTCCTAGAAGTTCAAAATTGAAAGACTCTTAGAGACCAGGTACATGTGGAAGAAATTGAGGTCCAGAAAGAGGAAGAAAGGGACTTGCCCAAGGTCATACAGAGAATCTGTAGCAGAGCTGGGTCTGGATTCCCAGGCCAGTCCTCTTTTGCTCTGTCCTAGGAGGACAGAGACATTAAGCAGCAGGACCTGTCCTGTAACTGACTCAGTTGGGCCACCTCATAGTAGAGGCAGTCTGGATTTTTTTAGGCACGGTCCTGAGGACTTCCTCTTTTCTTCTATTCTTCTTTCAAATACTTGGCTCACTGAGTGTTCAGAGATTCCCAGACACCTACTTACCCCTCGTACTTTTGGTTGGTTCCCTCCAATTTCCTCCATAAAAACTGACCCATTCTTTGTGTCAATAATAGTGGCTTTGTGAAGCTCTTCAACAAAGGATTTTGCATTTCATATGGGAAAAAAATGATGTTATTCCAAGTAATATAACAGACAAAGAAAAGAGCTTTCAAATTCCTGTAATATCATCCCACATAGAAGTTTATATCTCCTTTCTGTGGGTCTGGCCAACATTTCTCAACTGAACCTGATTTTCTTACATACACTCCACTGGAGAGGCATGGACTAGAACAGCAAGAGTGGAAATGAAACCAGTCTAGTTTCAGCTCAGCCACTAACTTCTTCCATCAATATTAGAGCAATATTGTCTACAAGGATCTCCAAATTTTGAAGTACTAAGAAGTTTCAGCTCCTTTTATGCCTTCTTTCCAGGCTTTCTGGGGGTAAATAAAGTCAGAGAGGGAATTCAAAGGGCTGTGAGCACCTCCAGCTTGTCTAGGTCTTCTTACTGGAGCTGGTAGCCAGTGAGGGTAATGATACCAAAAAGGTAAAAATACATTTCTCTTTTCCCTGCCATCCCCAACTCAGACTCTGTTAATCAGCTTGCTTGGCTGGCCTCCAACCACAGGTCCAGGGCATGAGCCAAGGTCCTTTTGAGCTCCGGTGTGGGAATCTCTGGAAAGCTTAGCAACACTTTCCAACAACTTTACCAGGTAAGTCTTCTTGTCCTCATTTCCAGAGAAGACAACTGAAGCCCAAAGAAAGACTTGCCCAAGCCATGATTATCTAGTTGATGGCCAAGACAGCATCAGAACACAAGTTTGTCTGATTTTTCATACCATGTCTGGTGACCATGACTGCTGCTTTTGCTGCTGGGTGACTTAGGCTGGACTGAGTGGGTAGAAAAGGAAGCAAGGGAGCAAAAGAGCCTTAGTTTTGAGGTTACTGCTAGAACTTAAATTGAAGGGGTATGTTACCCCTTTACATTCAATTAAAAGAGTCGAGCAAGAAAAAACATAGTGTTTTCTTGCTGAAAGACAAGGCTGAATCCCTCTGTCTTGCCTTGGCTGGGACAGGGCTTTCTGGCCTCATAGGGGTAGTTTTCCTTTTCTGGTAACCTTGAGATGTTTGCCACTTTTCATGACAGTATTCATTGTAGACCAGCTACCTGCTCACAGATCGACTGCCACAGCTGGTAAGGGCAGTAATTTGACCCCGGCAACCTGGCATTTTTAGCAACAAGTTCTGAGTGTTGCCAAGGGAATCCTCCTAGAAGTTTTAGACCTGACCCTTCTTCTGGCATCTTCCTTATTGCGCTGGTGGCTTGTGGGTTCAGTGATCCCAAATGCTGCATTGCAAAGGTACTGTCTGTTTTTACCCTCTTTGTTGCTGCATATCCCCTTTCCTAGAGGAATATACAGAGAAGGGAGGCAAAAGAACCAATGAGGAAAGCTGTATAAGGCATACTGCTGAACTGTAGAAAACTTATTGTATAAACATAACAAGTCTCCTCCCCAACATGAGCCTTCATTCTCTCATTTATAACCTAAGTGAGTGAGACTAGATGATCTTGAAGGGCATTTTAATAGCTGCCATTCTTGAGTCCCTATGGGACAAGAGGATCATGTTAGGCAAGGCTGAGACCATGAGAAATCAATGTCACACCTGTCTGGTTTCTGCTAAATCAATTGCCAATAGCTCTTGCTTTCATTTTGGTGTTACAACCACTATTTTTTTGAGCATTTGTTATGTATTGAATACTGAACTAAAGGCTTTACGTGCATTTTCTCCTGTCATTCTCACAATAACCTTATGAGGTTGGTATTACGCTTACATACATTTTGTGGGTGTAGCAAACTTGCGCTCAGAGAGGTGAAATGATTTAGCCAAGGTTGCCTGGCTAGCTAATGGAAGAGCTAGGATTTAAGCTCATGTTTAAGCTCAAAGCCTATGTGTGTAACCACAACACTGTGAAAACACAGCTTGGGGGAACTGAGAACAAGAGGGAGCAAGGATGCTGACTCTGGGGTCTGGTACTCTTCCCCAAGTTAGAGAGGCAGGATGATGACCAAATTTTCCCCTCTTTGCTTCATAGAGGAACCCACTGAAGCTTGGGACACCTAGAAATGCCATAGCTGCAGGACTCAGGTCTGAGGATCTTCCGGCTGAGCACTGGGTGTCAATCAGGCCTTCCCTGCTTATCCTTAGGATCTCTCTTCTGGTTAGGAACCTTATACCTATTCTGCTCACTTCCCTATTCTGGTGCTTTGGCTGGTCCTTTCAGCAAGTTCTCTGGGGCTAAGAGCATGACCTCATCACTTCTTTCTCTCTCTTTCCCTACAGGATCACATCTCCTAGGAAGATCTCACTTCCCCACAGAAGCCCCTGGCCTGGCCACCTGCAGTGCCACGCTCCGTGTATTTGACAAGCTGAGTTGGACACTCCGTGTGGTAGAGTGTCAGTTTGTCAAATACCCCAAGTGCGGCACATGCTTAGCAGCTCCAGACCAGGGCAGATGGGATATAACAGATGAACTGCCAGCTGGATACAAGGATGCTCTCCAAGCACCAAGTTCTCACGAGTTATTTTATGTGACTGCAGGAACTGACGCATTATATCTAAGGACACCAGGGGAAAAGTGTGGCATCTGTGGGCAATACAGCCCTGGGCTTCGTCTATACACATCATGAGAGTGCTGATGGGGGGCATAATAGTCTTGAAAATGTATAAAAGGTCCAGGAATGGAAGTGCTCTTTGATACATTATTATTTTCTTCCTTCACATTCTCCTCCCAGAGTCTCCCATCTAGGACACCGGAATTCTCACACAAGCATCATAGCTTATGTGAGAAAGCAGGGCTTAGAAATTCACTTTCTTGACGCTCAGTCTTGGCTTCTAAACACTCCTTGACCTTGCCTACCTCTTCTCTTTTCCACATATCTTTTCCTCTAGGAAGACTTTCCCCATTTATTTCTGCCTATACAATTCTTCCCCATATTTCCTGGCCTAGCCAAAGTCCAGTGTTTCTAGAGACTTTTGAAAGTCAACTTACACTTTTTCCTTCTTCACTCACAAAGCACCTCTTGCCTGGGCCCTGGTATGTGCCTCTTTCTCTCTTACTGTCTAACAGCACCTCTTCGAAATGTTAATGAACTTTTCTAAGGGGTATTCTTGAATTCCCAACTAGATTGTGAGCTTCTAGAAGACAAGGCTATGTATCTTTGATTGCTGTCTCCCCCATCACAGCCCAGTACTTTGGTTACAAAAATAATAAACGTTTACCGATTGATTGACTTTCTACTAGTCCACTAGTTTTAGGCTTTGGGGCCAAATTTTACCTTGGGTTTTGAACAAGAAATCAAACTGCGTACACCAAATGTTATAGAGCCTATTAGATAGTAGCCAACATGAAGGGTTTTTTCTTCCTGAGAGTGTCAAGGGCTGGAAGAAGAGGGCAAAAGAGTAGATTCAGAGGGCAAATAAATTTTGGTATTACTTGGTTACACAAAGTTATACAGGTGCTTTATTATAGGCTTTTTCAGAGCCTTTAATAGTCTAGTGTTACACTGAGAATCTCAAAGAGGAAA
Organism: Ateles fusciceps; assembly: GCA_036589455.1. Classification (NCBI taxonomy): domain Eukaryota; kingdom Metazoa; phylum Chordata; class Mammalia; order Primates; family Atelidae; genus Ateles; species Ateles fusciceps. The sequence goes on from JAZHEH010002388.1 coordinate 477,323, forward strand.
CTGTAGAATGAGGCATTTGCCACACTTAACTGATCATGAATTTTTTTTCCCATGTGTCAATTTTTTCCTATGTGTCAATGTCCCTTGAAGCAAAATTTGGGAAACTGTCCTAGAGAAACTTTATACCTTCTCTCTGTTCTGGAGATCTTTTCCTCTTTTCACTCATCTACTTTCTCCACCCAGCCACCTGCCTAAGAAAGGTCCCACGTTATCATCTCATTTTTGTTTAGCCGATCCTGCAGCTTCTGAATTATCTCTATACATAGGAAATTTTTACTAGCTTGTCCTATATGAAAAAAATTCTCAGTTTTGAGGCAAAGAAGATCCAGATGCTGTAATAAATATATGCACTGAGGAGTTCACGGGGCCTGACTTTTGGTCTCCATTCTACCACTAACTTAGTTGTTGTTCCGCTCTGAGCTTCATTTTCTCTTCTCTCTAATATGGGAGTATTAGAATCAGTAATCTCTAGCTCTTTAAGACGAATGATTTTGAGATATCCCTGGGGGATCCTTAGCTCCTAGGGAGAAGTGTGCCTGGATTTGTGGGCTCGTTTTACCAATGAAAATGCAACCATGATTCTCTCCCCAACACCTGAAACTCATTTTTTGAAGGGTGGTAGGGAAAGATAACGGGTATTTTCAAAGGCTGTAGGGGCTGGACACAGAGTTGTTTCATGAAGGAAGGTGAGGTTTCCACTGGGTGGAGGCCCTATTTCAGAGGCTTGTAAGCACCATGGGGAAGAAAGAGTTGCTCCTTTGCCAACTAGGTGAAGCTAGCATCTGGAATGAGGAAAATGTTGAGGTTTTTACTATGAATCTGGCATGTTAGTGAAGTGGCGGATTCCTTTTTGTTACTTTTGTGTACTATTTTGACTTCTGTAATCATCGCAAAAGGGGAGCAGCTCCCTTGTGAAACATGAGCTGTCCTTAGGGCTGCATGGGGAACCAGAAGTAGCAAGATGGCAGCTTTGTTGAAGATTGCAGAAGTTGATTTGACATTAATCACATGGGGAAAAGAAAGCTGTGTAGACCTGGGTCAGAACAGGTTCTCACAGAGGAGATTTATTTAAAGGTGCAGGAACTTATGCACACATACAAACTCACCACACAAACACTCTCTCTCTTCTTTTCTCTCTCTCCCTCTAACCCTATTCCTGCTGGAAGAGAAAGGCTTTCTTGCTCTTACCCCACCTCACATTGTAAGAAACGGCGTAAAGAAGATAACCTGTGAAAAATGCAACTACCCCCAAGATTTTAAGATTCAAAAGAGGTGAAATCCTTGGGAGTGGTGCATCCACACTTTGGAAAGAAGGAAATCCCTTCATCTCTGCATTCTTAGTCTCCTGAGACAGAAGGACTTTTTCTTTTCCAGGCTTCCAGTTGATGTGGGAAGAAGCATCCAGGGTGGACCTGGCAGGATGATAGGTGGGGGTAATGGAAGCCAGGGGAGTGCTATGTAACAAATATTCACTGTGCTCCAGCTGGGCTTACCAGTGGAGTAAAGTAGGAGTGGCATGTGTGGGAAAGGGGAAAGACCAAAAAAGCAAAAGTGACATCTATACTCTCAGGGGCCCCAACCATCTTAACTAGTCTCACTTTAATTACGTTTAGTAGGTCTACCATACTGTGAGAGAAGAACAACACAACTGAGATTGCTGTTATGATTAGATATTTATTGAGCATTTAGAGTCAGAACATTAGACTTTCAGTGCAGGAGCAGAACTGAACCCTGGTCTGTAATATGACAATCTCAATTAAAAGATGTCTGGCCCTGAAGAAAGAGAAATGATCCTGGATGCAGCTGGTCCTCTGAGCTGGCAGAGCTGAGTCTCCCGCTGGTCTTCTGGTGGCAAGATGCCAAAGTTGAATAGTGCCTGTAGGCATGACGATAAAGTCCTAGTGCTATGAGTATCTTCCCTCTGGTGTTTAGAGAGGAGTACCGGAAGCCCCAGGCAGAGATACTAGAAGGGCCCAGGGCCAAATCCAGCAGCTGACTTACTTGAAATGCATCTGGCAAATTCTCAAGGCAAAGCCAGTGACTCCCAGCGTCCCCAGTGTTGGCAGGGCAGAAATTTGGGGCTATTCATGAAGATAGGGTAGCAGGGAAGGTGGCTATGCAGAAGGCTGGGACTGAATAGGCAATTATGTGAGCAGATCCTGGCCTAGTGGGGCATTTCTTAACAGACACTCTTGCCCTCAGTGGCCAGAAACTCATACTACAGAGGAACTGTGTGGAGCTGTGTGCAGCAGCCGGTTGTAGTCACCATTGATCTGGGTGATGTTCTGGTACTCCTGGCCTATGCAGGGCTGATCAGAGTAAGTTGTTGCCCAGATTCTGGGAAGTTGGCTCATCACTGGAGCAGCCACTTGCGAAGATGGCCACCCTCATGGTTTCTCCAGAGTCGTTGGCCTCCCCTGGCATGCACCCTATGGCCCAAGAGCCCACCACCCATAAGAAGGAGCTTCGGGCTGGGCTCCTGGTTTCCCACCCTTCTGCCTCAATTCTTGCCAGTTGATTCTAGGATCCTGCCACCCAAAGATTCTGGGGAGCACAAGGCTGATGGATTTAAATTATCCTTTGTGTTCAGAGGGCCAAGACAACCTCAGGAGGGGGTGCCTGAGAGAGGGGGAGAAAGCTATGTCCTGACCCTGAAGGCCTCTGGCCTTAGGATTGGGTCTGTGCCACACCCCCCTTCCTCCAGGTTTCCCACCAATAATCAAAATTGAGGGCAGGGAAGGGGTCAAAAATGGAAGAGGAGAGGCTTTTCTTAACCTGACCGCTTCAGAGACATGCTCTAGAAAAAGAAGGAGGAATCATGTCAGAAGTTTCCATGGCAAGCTGACAAGGGTCAAGCGTGGACCCTGGGTAGCAGTCAAAAATGTGAGGGAAGGGTACAGAGAAGGGGATTTTATGTCTCAGCTTTCCAACAACTGGGGAGGTATGGGATTGGTGAATTGAAACACAATGATGCAGATTTATCAGGGAAAGGAAGGAAAAGCACAGCCTTTTTGTCATCTCTGACTCAGGATATTGGGCTGGAGCAGTTTCTGGGTATGGATGGGGGAGGACACTGGAACTGGACCTGCTTTTTACCCAGTAAATCTCCCCCAAAGACCCCCAGAGAGTCCTCGTGGGAAACTTGACTGTCAGGCCAGAGACCAGGAAGAAAGGGCTGGATTAGCCTGATGCCGATGACCATGACCCAAGCCATTCCCAAATGCAGTCACCCCCCACCACATACCCAGGAAAACCCATGGAATAGGTCACCATTGCCCCCTAGTGTCTGAAAATAGTGTCCTATATTCCATACAGGCTCAAAGGCTTAGGTTGGTACAAAGATAGATATTTCTTGGTACTGCCCTCTAGGTGCTTATAATTTTTCCTGGGCTGCAACTGGAAATGCAAGCATTAAACGACAACAAAGTAAACAAGGCAAGCCACAGGACTTCTGCCTTGTACTAGAGCCCCGCATTTCTGTGTCTTACCTCCCCTCATTGGCCTATGAGCTCCTTGTACTGCAAGGGTTATGTCTTTTTCATCTTAATATGCCCAATGCCTGTCACACAATAGATGCTCAGTAATTATATTAAATTAAATTGATGCCCTAAAGCTATCTTCCTTATAGAGAAGTAGGAAAGAGAAAATTCTGGAAATGAGACTAGGTATAAGGAAATGGTGGACGTTAGAAAATTGGCTACAGCAAGATCACAGAGAGCCTTGAATAGAATGCTACATTTTTGACCTTTATTCCCCCGGGCCATGAGAAGCCATGGAAAGTTTTTAGAGAGAGAAAAAATTTAATGTGGTTACCATTTATGCCCAACCTCATCGAGACTATATGAGAAATACTCTCCTTTTAGTGCCCCTGGGGTTTGTGGCCATGTGAGGTATCTCCGCTATCACATTCAGCCTCATGGTGATAACCATGCTACCTGGCCAAAGCCAGAGTTTATAACTTGAAGATACTGAGAGAAGGAGATACTCAAGGCTCCCTTCCGATGGTGGAAATCCATGAGACCCATGGTAGAAATCAGGCTGTTTGGGAGTAAGAGATACTACAGAAAATAACACAAACTAACGCTAGGGAAAATGACCAGTGCACTGGGTATTGAGAGACAGCTAGGTTTTTTTTTTTTCCTTTTTAGAAACAAACATCTCAATTTTCTTTTTCCTCCTCTGTCTGGCTCATAATTTTTAAATGACTCTGACAACTGTGCTGTCATTATGCCACTTCCATGCTTGAAAAATTTGGTGACTTTTAGTGCCCTTACAAAGCCTAGTGAAGAAAGTCCAAATTATTTAACCTGGCATTCAAGGCCTTCTATAATCAGGAATAAGCTTCCCTTTCCTACTGTACTTCCCTGTTGCCCATCTACAGAGATTTTTTTATTGATGACCCCACTCTCAGTTGTCTTTTAAGTCTTTACAACTTTGCTGATGTAGTTCTCTCTTCTTCCTGAAATACTATCCACTTACGAATTATTTTCATCCTCTAAAATGTAGTCTAAGTTTTCCTCTTCTGAAATCCTTTGCTAATTACTCAAGTCTTAAATGACTCACTTCTCCTCTGGATCCCTTTAGTATTGATTGTCTTCTCTAGGTTTTGAACTCATAGGCTTTATTGCTATGTGTTATTATTGATAAATTCCATGTTTCTACCTTGAATCTTCTAAATAAATTGTAAGAAACTTGAAGGCAGGGATTGTGACTTTTCCTCTCTCTTGTATCATTACAAGGTGACTCATTAAAAGATGGTTATACTTGACTAGTACCAGACTAGTGCATTTAGTTTCGTAAGTCTTATGCCATTGTTTGCTTAGGAAGCTCTGTATCTTTGCACTCTAACTCTCACTCCTGCAAATTAGGGCTGGGGAGCTTCCTGAAGTGCCTAACACAATGCTTGATACAAAGTTTAGGTTCAAATATACTGACAGAAAGAATAATGAGCCAAAGCCACGTTCTCATATTCATCGCTCACCTTGTTGGGATGTCTCCGGCAGAGCATGATAAAGGCCATGGTAAAAACCACCTCATACAGCACACAGGAGATGATGAGGATGATGGGCAAACATAGGCATGCTCCTTCCTAGTGGGTAAAACAAGATCAAGTGGTATCTGGTTTGAAGATCAGGTCAGAAACAAGAACTCTAAGGTGGAACAGACCAGATTAGGGCCAGACCTTTTTCTTTTCCTTTTTCCATATTCTCCTAACCTTCTTAGCTAGCCAGAGAGACAAACTAAACTCCAGGTCCATGAGAAAGACTTGAGAAAGAGATGCCAGGTTCTTCCAGACTCACTGGTTGACTGATTTGCGTGGGCATTTGAGCTAGTTCTCCATGCTTTCTATAGGGCCAAATAGAGGATTTTCACCTTCCCTGAGAAAAAAGAAAATAGGGCCAGGCGCAGTGGCTCACGCCTGTAATTCCCACCACTTTGGGAGGTTGAAGCAGGCGGATCACCTGAGGTCAGGAGTTCGAAACTAGCCTTACCAACATGGAGAAACCCTGTGTCTACTAAAAATAGAAAATTAGCAGGGTATGGTGGCACATGCCTGTAATCCCAGCTACTTGGGAGGCTGAGGCAGGAGAATCACTTGAACCTGGGAGGCAGAGGTTGCAGTGAGCCGAGATCATGCCATTGCACTCTAGCCTGGGTTATAAGAGCAAAACTCCATCTCAAAAAAAAAAAAAAAAAAAAAAAGAAAGAAAGAAAGAAAATAATATCCTAATTTTCCAGCTTCACCAAAAATGCTACATACCTTATTAATATTCTGATCAGTTACTTCTAGCCACAAAGATTCTTCCTATCATACTCTCTGGTAAAGCCCCAGCTTCCTTCATTCTGAAAACATATTTCCACTGAGCCACTTGAGGTACATATTCCCATTATGCCTAAAAGCTGAAGGAATCAACTGGACTGGGTTACCAGTCCTAGATCTGTTATTTACTTGCTGTATGACTGTTGTAGGCAGAATAATCGTCCTCTAAAGATATTCACATCCAAATTCCTGGAACCTGTGAGTATGTCAGTTTATACAGTAAAAAGGAATAGAGATTTGAGAATGCTACATTTTTAGTTTTGAAAATGGAGGAAGAAGGCCATGAGCCAAGGAATGTGGGTAGCTTCTAGAAGAAGGAAAAGACAAGGGAATTAGTTATTCTCCAAAGCCTCCAAAGGAACACAGCCTTTCTGACTGACACTCTGATTTCAGTTCAGTGATAATTGTGTCAGACTTATCTCCAGAAGTGGAAGAGAATATATTTATGTTGTTTTAAGCTACTCGGTTTGGGGTAAGTTTTACAACAGCCGTGGAAAAATGAATACAGTGACCTTAGCCAAATCCTTGACTGTCACTAGGCCTTAGATGCCCCATAAGTTCAATGAAAAGATTGGATGAAGTCTAATACACTTTTAGCTATAATATTCTGAATCTAAGAGGCTAGATCAGGGATAGAGAGGCATATGGAAAGGAATCTCAGTGTACTTAGGATTTATTGCTGCAGCTGGCTTGTTTTGATGAGACTCAAAGGTATTATGTCCTAGGAATCCAGTATTTGTGGTCCTCAGAGTGTCTTGTTGGAACGGAGAGAATGCAAGTTATAAGGGGCTACAAATCAAAGAAATATTCTCTTTAAAAGAAAGTCAAGTGCTGAAAAACTTGGTAGAAAAAATAGGGCACAGACCCAATATCTGAGAACTTAGACTTTGCACAACGTTATTTCTCATTTTCCAAATCAACTCTTCATGAGACATTTTCTAACTTCTCTTCTCCCAATAGATGTTCTTCTGGGAGAGGAATAGAGCTATGGAAGTCTTGAAGCCAAAGATGGCAATGCAAAGGTGGTATATAAAACAGGTTTGAACTATGCCCAGAGATAGCAAAAAAGCTCTGCAAGCAGAAAGGAGAGGTACAAAGAGCATTTGGAAGTCCACTCTCAATTATACACAGCCAGAGAATGAGTACCAGGAGTGAGAGTTATCAGACTTATTTAATTCCAACCAATCACAACAGATGCCTGCTGTAGACCTGGAGTCTTAGAGATTCCTTAGTATACCTTTTGTTGCATGACCATGGGAGTGGTCTAGAGAGTTCTGAGGAATGGGCCAAGGCAGCCCAGGTGATAATGGAGGGCTCAGGGGTTAAGGAGAGCAGCTAATTATCAATTGGTGTGAGAGTGTTCTATTATTTCAACAGTCAGATATAGTCATGTCAGTGCATACCAACTGAATATCAGATGCAGGTGAAACACAAAAGATTTATTTGGGATTTGAATCTCTGAGATCCTGACTTGGGAATCTTTAAGGCCCTGGAGGGATAACAAAGCAGCTTTGAGCTGCTTGAAGAACCCTGGTTAAGAGCTCAAGTAATGAGGCTCTGCCATTATCCTTACCTGGCTGAGGTCATGATGTCATAATGGCCCTATCCCTATTCTTGTTCAGAATATTGAGAAAGTATATTACTGTGGCAACTGAGAACTAAATAAAGGACACATTTACCACTCCCCTTAACCTCATTCTGAGTTTGCTCATCCCTGGATCTATATCTCTCCCTCTACCACCCACCCACTTCACCCATCCTCAGGTCCTTGACCATTGCTTGATACATAGCACGTAATGATTTGCAGAGTTCAATGCTGTAGAACAGTGTTCATAATGGGAAGTTTTGGTCACAAAGCTTAGAGTCAAGAAAGGAAGATAGAAATCCTGACAGTGTTCTTACCTGACTCAGCCTTGTTGTCTCTAAGGTAGCCATCCATGTCAGTGGTCCAGTCCCAGGATTGCTTCATTGTAGATGTTGCTATGAATACAAAGAATAGGGTCAGAGATCTCTCTTCTATCAAAAAGCTGAGAGGTAGGAGATGATAGCAAAGGTTGGAGTCCTTCTCTAGCCATTTGTGCTGGACTTTTCAGAGTGCCTGACCATGTTATCAACCACTAGTACCATGAGATGAAGCATCTTCATTTCTTACTGTTAGGGGTGGGAAGTGAGAAGAAGTCCCATCAAGGGGAGGTAATATACCCAAAGTCACACAGCAAGTCAAACTAGGAGCAGAATAGAATTCAGTGTTCTTTTTTCTTGTATTTCCAATGGGAGTATTCTAACTCTCTCCTTCTTTTTGTTTTAGAAGTTACCAAAAATAACAGTATATATTCATCATTGTTACCTTTCTTTTGTTTCCATTCCTTTACGCTATGCTGTCTCTGAGAAACCAAGTGACTGTTTATTAGCCATTCAATGGCATTGTGATTCCTTCCTTGGCTATCATGACACCATTTTGGACCTCTACTACTCCCTCAAACCCTAGTAAAACTCACCTTTCAAGGGGGATCTCATGGTTGTAGGTGCCTCAGTATTGGTCTTGAATAGCTTTGAAGAATCTACAAGAAAAAGGGAACCCATTCAAGGGATCATGTACCCTTGGGTGAATAGCTTAATGCCCTAGGGAAATTGGGAAGTAAGTAAAGGCCAGTCAGGTCCATACTCGGACTTGTCTCAACACTTCTGTTATGATGCTGGTAAGTCATGTGTTGCTTGTTTATCTTTCATACATCAATCTAGGACAGAACTTTTAAACCAGGATTCATAGATCTTGAAGGAACCTGTAGCTAGAGTTCAGAGGGTCAGTCAACTTGGATGGGAAAATATATTCTATTTTTACTAATTTCTAGCTAAGACTTAGTAATTAATTCTCTTGAGAGAAACTTAGAAAGTATCGCAAAGAAGGTGGCAATGGGTAGCATTAGTGAAAATGGTGGCATAATAACCTCCAGAAATTTACCCTTTAACAAAATCAGTAAAATAATGCAAAATTTGACACAATCAACTTTTTTTCAGAATTTTGCAAATTAGTCAAAGGTTTTCAGCAACTTAGTGAGGATTTATGGAAGAAAAATATCCTAGTTTTGGTCAGAACAACAAGCTTTAAGTTGTTTTAACTTATTCTAGTCCCTACCCCTTCTAGCTCAGAGGTAATCTTGAACATAGAACCAACCTTATTCCAGGTGCTGGAGTGAGCCCAACAAACTTCATTTTTGAACAATTGCCATTATTTGGCCTGTCTGGTGGTTCCCTGAAAGACCTGACTCAAAAGACTTGTTTTATTGGTCACTCAGTGCTAAGAACCTGTCCTCAGGAATGGGGTAGCATTTGTCACACAGCTGCCTGAGGCAATGCATAATAGGTGAGAGAAACAAAAAACTAACCAAAATAGCCTCAAAAACGGCTGAAGAATAAGATTTCCACAGGGATTTTGAAAAAGTTCTGACACAGTTCTGGGAAACTAGAAGACCACACACAAGCATAGCGCTGTGTGCCTGCTCAGGAAAGACATGAGAGAACCATAAGCTGCTCCCTCTGGCTAGCTTGGAAGTTCTGCACAAGCAGGAAGTGATGGGTGTGGCACAGTTGAAAACTGCCTGGTTTAGAATTGAAGACATAACTCAAAAAGCCATACAGCTTTTTGGTAAAGACTAGGAGATTTATTTGTTCCAGGCATTTAAATAAATCTCTATCCAGCTTGGCGTGGTGGCTCACACCTGTAATCTCAGCACTTTGGGAGGCGAAGGTGGGTGAATCACGAGGTCAAGATGTCAAGATCATCTTGGCCAGCATGGTGAAACCCTGTCTCTACTAAAAATACAAAAATTAGCTGGGTGCGGTGGTGTGTGTCTGGAGTTCCAGCTACTTGGGAGGCTGAGGCAGGAGAATCACTTGAACCTGGAGTCGGAGGTTTCAGTGAACCGAGATCGTGCCACTGTACTCCAGCCTGGTGACAGAGCAATATTCTGTCTAAAAATAAATAAATAAATCAATAAATCTCTATCCAATTATTAGCTGACCACGAAGCTAACAAAGTAAAAACTTCATGTCCATCCAAAGAATACAGAAGACAACGATACAGAAAATGTTCAGAAAAGTTACTAAACAAAAAACAACTACTACAACATAGATGTCAACAACAAGCCCTGAGGAGAAAGTGAAATTGATTTTCAGAGTTGCCACATTGTGTTGCTTAAAAACTCCAATTTTTAACCAAAAATATGAGATACGCAAAGAAACAAGAAAGCGTATCCCATAAACAGATAAAAAGTCAATCAACAGAAACTGCCTCCAAGGAAGCACAGATGTTGTACTTAGTAGAAAAGGCAATTAAAATATGTTTAAAAAACTAAAGGAAAACATGTCTAAATAACAAAAGAGAGAATGAAAATGATTCAAACAGAATAGATAATATCAATAAAGAGACTGATATTTTAAAAAGAAACCAAATAGAACTACTGGAGTTGAAAAACAATAACTAAGGTCCGAGTGAAGCGAGCAAGTCCAGTGGTTGTGTGGTAGCGTTCTCGGAAACCGGTAGCGCTTGCAGCATGGCTGACCAACTGACTGAAGAGCAGATTGCAGAATTCAAAGAAGCTTTTTAACTATTTGACAAAGATGGTGATGGAACTATAACAACAAAGGAATTGGGAACTGTAATGAGATCTCTTGGGCAGATCCCACAGAAGCAGAGTTACAGGACATGATTAATGAAGTAGATGCTGATGGTAATGGCACAATTGACTTTCCTGAATTTCTGACAATGATGGCAAGAAAATGAAAGACACAGACAGTGAAGAAGAAATTAGAGAAACATTCCATGTGTTTGATAAGGATGGCAATGGCTATATTCGTGCTGCAGAACTTCGCCATGTGATGACAAAATTTGGAGAGAAATTAACAGATGAAGAAGTTGATGAAATGATCAGGGAAGCAGATATTGATGGTGATGGTCAAGTAAACTATGAAGAGTTTGTACAAATGATGACAGCAAAGTGAAGACCTTGTACAGAATGTGTTAAATTTCTTGTACAAAATTGTTTATTTGCCTTTTCTTTGTTTGTAACTTATCTGTAAAAGGTTTCTCCCTACTGTCAAAAAAAATATGCATGTATAGTAATTAGGACTTCATTCCTCCATGTTTTCTTCCCTTATCTTACTGTCATTGTCCTGAAACCTTATTTTAGAAAATTGATCAAGTAACATGTTGCATTTGGCTTACTCTGGATATATCTAAGCCCTTCTGCACATCTCAAGTTAGATGGAGTTGGTCAAATGAGGGAACATCTGGGTTATGCTTTTTTAAAGTAGTTTTCTTTAGGAACTGTCAGCATGTTGTTGTTGAAGTGTGGAGTTGTAACTCTGCGTGGACTATGGACAGTCAACAATATGTACTTACAAGTTGCACTATTGCAAAACGGGTGTATTATCCAGGTACTCGTACACTATTTTTTTGTACTGCTGGTCCTGTACCAGAAACATTTTCTTTTATTGTTACTTGCTTTTTAAACTTTGTTTTAGCCACTTAAAGAAAATCTGCTTATGGCACAATTTGCCTCAAATCCATTCCAAGTTGTATATTTGTTTTCCAATAAAAAAATTACAATTTACCCCCCCCCAAAAGAAAAACAATAACTAAAAGGAAAACTTCACCAAAGGGTGGAAAAATTCACTAGAGCAGATTTAAGAAAGCATAATAAAGACAGTAAATTTGAAGATATGACTACTAAAGATATTCAGTTAGAGTAATAGGAATGAAAATTCATGAACAAAGAAAAATGAACAGTACCCCAGAGACCTGTAGGATATCATCAAGTTTACCAACATACATGTAATGAGAGTCATAGTAGACAAAGATAAGAGAAAAAGACAGAATATTTGAGGAAATAATGTCAGAAAATATTTGAGTTTGATGAAAAACAATAATCTCAAAATCTAAGAAGCTCAATAAACTTTAAGTATGATAAACTAAAAAATATCCACACCTGGACACATCATAATGGAAAGCCACAGCCAAAGAGAGAATACTAAAAGCAGAAAGAGAGAAGCAACTCATCATGTATAGGAGATTCTTAATAAGATTAATGGATGATTTCTCATTAGAAATAATGGAGACCAGAAGACAGTAGTATGAAATAGTCAAAGTATTGAAAGACACACCCTATAAATCAATAATTCTATATTATTACTACCCTTCAAAAATGAGGGAAAAAGTAAGACATTCCCAGATAAACAATAACTGAGAGAATTAATCATCAGCAGATCTGACCTATAGGAAATATTAAAGAGCATTCTTTAGGCTGAAGTAAAAGGAAAGTAGATAGTAACTTGAATCAACATGAAAAAAAAAAATTAAAAGTCACCAGCAAAGGTAACTACAGAAGTATATATAGAGTGTAGATGTATTTTTTGTTTGTAACTTATTTTTTCCTGATTGACAAGACACCACATAAAGAAATAATTATAAATCTATGTTGATGTGATTACAATATACAAAGATGTAATTTTTTCTAATAACAATATTGAAGAAGGAAGAATGAAACTATATAGAAACAAAGTTTTTGTATACTATTGAAATTAAGTTGGTATAAATCCAAATTAAATTGTAGACTGAGAATTAATGGCAATATCCAGAGAAACTACCAAAAATATTCAAAGTATGTAGTAAAATAAACAACAAAAGAGTTACCTACTACACTAGAAATTATCTGCTTAACACTAAAGGTAGCAATACTACAGGAATGGAAAAATAAGAGATATATAAGATACATAGAAAGCAAATAGCAAATACCAGGCATGAATAATATCTCATTAGTAGTTACATTAAATGCAAATGGATTAAACTCAAATTTGAGGACAGAGATTGGCACAGTGGTTTAAAAAACAATCTAACTATATGTTTTACACACTTAGGGTTCAAAGATACAAGTGATTTGAAAGCAAAAGGACAGAAAAAGATATACCACACAAACAGTTACCAAAATAGAATTGCCTATAGTAATATTTGACAAAATAGACTTTAAGACAAAAATTGTTAGAAAGACAAGAAAGGATATTTTATAATGATAAAACAATCCATCATAAAGGCACTTTAATTACAAACAGAAATGCTTCTAACAGCACAACCTCAAAATACATAAAGCAAAAACTGATAGAATTGGAGGGAGACATAGACAATTGGACAATAATAGCTTGGGATTTTAATATCCTACTTTTAATTACAAATAGAACAGCTAGAAAGAAGATCAGCAAGGGAGTTAAAGACTTGAACAACACTGTTAACCAACCAGACCTAATACATATATACAGAATACACACAACAAACAATAGAATACACATTATTTTCAAGTGCACATAGAACATTATCTAGAATAGACCATATGTTAGGTTCTAAAACAAATCTCAGTGAATTTGTATCAACCAAAATAAAACAAAGTATGTTTTCCAACCACAATGAAATGAAATTAGTAATACATAATAATAATTAATTTTTGAAGAAGAAATAAAAAACTTGAAAAGCCAGACTTTCAACACGAAAAAAAAATTGAATTGCTCACTGAACAACTACCAACAAAGAAAGGTCAGACACATGTGGCTTCACTTGTGAATTTTATCAAACATTTAAAGAAACATTAATGCTGAATCTTTACTAATTATTTCAGAAAATTAGTGAAATAATACTTCTCAATTCAGTATATGAGATCAATATTACTCTAATACGAAAGCAGAGCCATCAAAAAAAGAATAAAAGGGGAAAGGCACACAATCATCACAATAGACACAGAAAAGGTGTTTGACACAATCCCTACATGATAAAATACCCTCACATGATAAGAATATTCAACAAACTAGGAATAGAGGAAACTTTCTCAACCTGATAAAGGACATCTACAAAAAATCCATAGCTAACATCAAACTTAATTGTGAAAGATTGAATGTTTTTCCTGTATGATCAAGAACAATACAAGGATGTTCATTCTTTCCATGTTTATTCACCATTACACTGGAAGTACTAGCTAGATAAATGATTCAAGAAAAATAAGTAAAAGTCATACAGACTGAGAAGGAAGAAATAAAACTGTATCCATTTTCAGATGAAATAGTCATATATAGAAATTCTTAAAAATCCACAAAATAATGACTAGAGCCAATCAATTAGTTCAGCAAAGTTGCAGGATACAAGAACAATGCACAAAAATCAGTTGTATTTCTCTACATTAACAATGAACAATCAAAAAATGATATTAAGAAACAATTCCATTACAGTAGCATGAAAACTAATATCTAGAAACAAATTTAATCAATTGAGGGTCTAGAAATAAACTTACATATCATTAATCACTGATTTTCAACAAGGCTGCTAATACAGTACAATGGGAAAGTACAGTCTCTTCAGGTAATGGTGCTGGGACAACTGGATAGCCACATGGACAAGAGTGAATTTGGGCTCCTACTTCACACTGAATTCACTGAATATGGATCAAAGACACAAATGTAAGAGCCACAACTATAAAACTCGTAAAAGAAAACAAAGGGATAAATCTTCATGAACTTGAAGTTTGGCAACAGATTATGATATATGACACCAAAAACACAAGTATCAAAAGAAAAAATAGATAAGTTGAACTTTATCAAAATTAAACACCTTACCTCCTCAAGAACATTATCAAGAAAGGGAAAATACAATATATAAAATCAGAAAGTATTTGCAAATAAAATATCTGATAAGGGTCTGGTATTCCAAATATATGAAGAACACTTATAACTCAACAGCAAAAAAGCAAACAACCCAGTTTTGAAAATGGGCAAAGTATTTGAAAAGGTAGTTCTCCAATAATACCATAAAAAAGCTGATCAACATTATTAGTCATCAGTGACATGCAAATCACAACCACGATCAGATAGCACTTCAAACCCACTAGGATGACTATAATCTAAAAAATAAAGCAGAAAATAACAAGTGCTGGTGAGGATGTGGAGAAATTGCAACCCTAATATATTGCTGATGGAAAAGTAAAATTGGGCAGCCACTTTGGGCAAGAGTTTGAAACTTCCTCAGAAAGTTAAACATGGAATTACTTTATGGCCTAGGCATTCCAGTCAGTCATATGTCTTAAGGAAATTAAAAACATATATATACACAAAATCTGTTACATGATTAATCATAGCAGCATTATTCATAATTGCCAAAAATGCAGATAAAACCCAAATGCCCATCAACTGAAGAATGGATAAATAACATGTCATATATCCATGCAATGGAATATTATTTACCAATGAAAAGGGTAAAATACTCATACATACTACAGCACGAATGAACCTTGAAGACTTTACGCTAAGTGGAAGAAAACAGGCAACAAAGGTCATGTATTGTATGCTTCAATTTATATAAAATATTCAGAATAGGTGAATCCTTAGAGACAGAAAGTAGATTAGTGTTTTTTAGGAGTTAAGGGATAGGGGAATAAAAGTGACTGCTTAATGAGTGCAGAGTTTTCTTTTAGGGTGATTGAAATTTTCTGGAATTAGCTAATGGTGAAAGTTGCACAAACGTATGAACCACCTAATTGTATATTTTAAATGTTGATTTTTTAAAAGAATGCGAGGTATATATCAATGCAAAAAGAAGATATCGGTGACAGGTCAATAGAATTTCTTTAGGCTGAGAAGGAGAAGTAATGCTGTAGACAGAGGAAACAGCATGCTATGTTTTAGATATGGAGAGACATATTAGTAGATAAGGCTGCATAGGTAGGCTGAAAACAGAGTAAAAGAGTTTGGGCTTTGTTCTTTGGTTGGAAGAATCCATGGGGTGTAACAGAAGGTTACACACCTTTTAAGAAAGGTTTACTTCCTTGAACAGAAGTAAAAATTGTTCAGTCTATTTTTTGGGGAAATAATTCTGACAACAGTGTGGTAGGATTTTTGAAGGTGAGGGAGTAGCATATTTTGCCCATTCATTAACAAATACGGCATTCATCTCGTGTCTAGTGTCTTCTTGTGCCAAATACTTTGGTGGACTCTGGAGGACAGCCATGAAGTAGACAGAATTCTGCACTCTTGAATTTTATAATCTAGTGACATAAAGTATATACTCAATAAATATTGAATAAGTTGATGATTTCATAAGAATGTATGAACATGGAGAGAGCATTTAGAATATGATTGAAATTGTTTTTTAAAAAAGAGTATGAGACCATGAGGGTATAGGAAGAGAAAGGAAGAGCCTGATAAAGGAGGTGAATTCCCTGTACTTGGTGATCTTGATGATTACTTGACCATGTGAGGCAAAGGAGAAGGAGAAGTCAAAGATACTGCTGTGTTTTCTAAAGGTTTGAGGAACAGGTTTGGTGAGTAAAAGATACATTCAGTTTTGAACAGGCTGTGATTAGAAATGAAGCTTTCCAGAAGGTAACTAGACACTGGGATCTAGCAGTCAGAAGAAAATTTACAAATATTATGGTTTGAGAGTCATCAGCCTACAGGTGATATTTGAAGTCACAGAAGTAAATAAAATTTCCTAATAACATAGAAATACATGCAGAGGTGAATAAGAATTGAGTCTTTGAGAACATTTACAATTAAGGAGTGAATGAAGAAAGAGCCAGCAAAGATGTCTAAGAAGGATCATTCAGAAAGGTCTTAGGGGAACCAAGAGAAATTGATGTCATTGATAACAGTAATTGAAATAATTTTGAGGAGGAAGAAATGGCCAACAGGATCCACTACTACAGGGATGGTGAGGAGGAAAAGTATGAATGGAGAGATCTTGAGATTTGGTGATATGGAGGTTAATGATGACCCCAGATTACAAAGTTATTTTGTGGTGAATGAATTCAGAGTTTCAGCTGCTGGAAGCTATATTCTTGAGAAGGTTGGTAGTGACCATAGGAGAGATGGGGTGGTAGATGGGATAAAGATTTTTTAAAAATTATATATATGTATATATATATATACACATATATATGTATATATATATATACACATATATATGTATATATATATATACACATATATATATGTATGTATTAGGCTTGCATACTGACGTATACATATATTATACATGCACATATATTTGGCTTAGGTAGAGGATAAAGGGCATTGCAGGGCATTGGAGTAGTTGATGTTAAGAGTTCAGGAGAAGGAGCTTGTTGTGGAGAGGAGCAAAGCATCCCTTACTCTGAGCCCAGAGGAAATGGATAGGGAAATATCAAGGCAGAGAGGAGGATATTTGATAAAATTCACATCTGAAGAGGGCCTGGATCTCTTAAGAAGAAGGAAGTTACTTTATCTTTTAGGAGCAGGGCTGGGGGCCTGAAATAAGGTGTAAGTGTTCTGAAAAACTGCTACAACGAATGAGACAAAGATGAGCAAATAGATTGACATACAGCACGGGGCAGGCAGTGGATGTCACAGAGCATAAAATTAAAGTGGAGTCAATTCATATCTGTGTTTTGTTTTGTTTGTCAGCAAAGCTCAGCAGTCCAAGAACATGGGCAAGGCAGAGCCTCCAGAACCATTCTAGAAATAAAGAACAGTGTAGAGTGAGGCGGAGGGCAAAGGGCTGAGAGTTCTGTAGGGCAGAGGTGGAAAAGGGATCAGACTCATGGGACCAGGTTGGGGTGGACAGGGAGGCAGATAGAAGTAGCCAGGAAAGATTGCCTTGGTGCACAGAGCAGGGAGGAGTGGAAGGCTGAGAGTAACTTCCCTGAGCCTCAGTTTTCTTATCTATCAGTAGGGGGCAATGACGAGCACTGCCTAACAGCACATTGATAAGAATGTGAGAAGAGTTAGACAGGCTGGTTTACTGTGAGCAAGTTCTTGCCTAGATGGTCTGAGAAGAAGCAACTCACAGAAAGGCAAGAATGTTCAATTAGTCTCTTTATAAAGAATACATTCTTGGGCTTTCTGGTCATTCCTTGCCCTCTCTGCTTGACCAGACTGTTGGGTCTTAGAGAACTAGGACACTGTTTATATAAGGTTTCAGGGCGGACCACTCTTGTTCCTCCCAAAATTAACAAGCCAGGGTCTACAGCACACACATCCTCACTATAGCTTAACTTTGGGAAACAAATCCCTCCAGGCAAACACAGGTGTCTCAAACGAACGTCAAGTCTCCTAGGCCAAATGGTGATAAGCCATTTGGGCTAGGTTTACGCACTCTTCTTATACAGATCTATCCTCAGAGGACAATAATTTTCAGATGGTTCTGAGGGCAATTCTCTAAAATCAGTTGGTTTCCAACATGTTTTGGGCAATGGTAGCCTTGTTGGGGGTGTCTTTCTTTCCAAGGAGATCTCTCAAAAGGTAAGACATTCATCTGGACATATCATTGTTGGACTCTTCATTTAAAACTCAGCCTACGATCATAGTTTGTAGTGCTCTCAGGACAGTGCCGTAAGAAATAGTCAAATCTTGATTAACCAGAGCCCATCTTTAAGGATACTTCAAGCAAAACTTCTATCTGGCTTTACAATGAAGTGGGGGAAGGGAAGTTAAAAGAAAGCATGTAAATATATTAGATCAAGCCTAATCAAACAAGCAAAACAATAACAAACAAACAGAACACACACACAAACAAAAAACAACAGCTTTCAAAGGGTGCCCAGGATCTGATATAGATTCAACTATGAGAAATAATGAGACATAATAGAAAAGAGCATGAAATCTGAGTGCAAATCCAGGTTTATACTTCTTTGCTGTGAGACCATGGGCAAGTAGTTTCCCCTTTCTGATTCTGTGTCCTCTTTAAAATAAAAGTAATGATAACTATCTCATGGGACAGTCGTGGGGATTCAATTCGAAAATGTGCGTCAAGTTCTTGTACTTTGTGTCTGGCAAATACAATGTACTAGTAAATCTCACTCTTTCCTTTATCATCTTCATCTACTTAACCTATGGCATGACAGGCAATGTTTCTATGTCTGTTGTCCCCAGTCCCAAATTTTTTTCTTTGTGATTGTACCTTTGTGATTGTACTTTGTGATTGCCTATTTGAGACCCTACCCTCCTAACTCTTCTTTTGCATAAGGGCACATTTTGAGGTATCTTTGGTTCAAGCTGGTCTGTTAAGATGCTCACCAGGAGAGATGGCTGCTCACCTTTGACCACAAACTTCACAATGTCGCTGCGCTGCTCAGAGCCAACGTTGCCCTTGGCAGTACAGAAATAGGAGCCGGAGTCTTAGGCTACCAATGCAGGCTTGAAGAGTAAGGTACTTGAGTTTCCTACTTTGATGGGTTCCTGGTTATCAGTCTGTTCCTTATACCAAATATAACCGATGGGAGGAGAACCCAGAGCCTGGCACTGAAGGCTAATCCTCATTCCCTGGGGCACCGTGAGCCGTAACCGCTGCCAGTGGTCACTGTGGGCTTGGAGACGGAGACTGCAAACAAAAGACAAGACGGGAGACTCTGGGCAGTCATAAGGATACGGGACCATAAGGCCAAATCATTCTTGTTGGACATATATCTGCAACTGGAACTAAAGGGGGCTCCACTTTAGAGGAAATAGGAGGGAGAGTGCAATACAAATAAAATGACTTCCTTTGAAGGTAGGTACATTTTGGTATTACTTGGGGTTTTGAAATATTTGAAGGTAAAAATCAACTGACCTTTAAAAATAATGTAGCTTTTTTTAGGGCTCAAGTAGAGATTTTGATTATCTGCAGTTTTGGATTATCAGGGCTGGACCTTTGTAAAATTGTCCAGCCAGTCAACTTATCCTGGCTAACCTCTGCCTCC